>QHKN01000100.1:0-145327 GCA_004366955.1 Fusarium humuli | reverse complement strand
ACATACAACAGCGGGGATTCGCTGGTCGTCACCGACCCAACTACTAATCCGCCCCTTACCAGCTTATCTATGGGAGAGCGGACGGGATCCCGAGTTTTCTGATAGGTATGGTCGTATGTGAAAGAGTACCATCAAATTTCCATTCATTAGGATAGAGCGATTACTGCTACTACAAGGAAAAACAGCCTAGCCTTCTCCGTTCAAAACACCATCAGAGCTCTCGAATTGCAGGACGGCTCTCGGAAAAACCCTGGAGGCATGACATCCTTACTCTTGTCAGTCATTGATTGATGAGTACCAACAAATTTCAGCTACATTAAGCTATGTGATACTGCACTTCAATTATCCAACAGTATCATCCAGCAACCAACTGAAGCGAACCAGTCTTACTTTGATAGCAGCCGTGCCATTCCTATGTCACTATACGTCTTCCCTTAAAAGTCAAACTGAATCGGAGCAACGCAATCTGCTGCCGGATCTCTCAATCGCGTTGGCGCAATCTCGCGTTCAAACATGTTGAGCCCCGTGACTCGTGACGCATAAACAAAACTGACCAAGTTCCTATACCTATTGACCCCTTGAGATGCTGACTGATATTCACAAGGGCGTTACTGATACTTCAAACTGACCTATCTCCACCACTAAATACTAATAACACCACTGACACTAATGACCAACCATGGCCTGGTGAGTAGGATTGTATCTGTTGCCCTGCGGCTTCGCAGAATCGATGATTCGCCGCAACTCAGCTTTATCTTCCTCGCTCAATTCAACATTCCTAGACGCAAAATTCTGCTCCAGACGCTCAGGTTTTGTTGTTCCCGGAATAGCAATAAATCCCTGAGCTGCTACCCATGCAAGTGCAATCTGGGTCAACGTGACGCCTTTTCGGACCGCAAGCTTCTTAATCTCCTCAACGATCTTCTTGTTATAATAAAAGTTGTCGCCTTGGAATTTTGGCGCTACGATAAGTTAGTTTCATGACCACATTGGCTGGGTCTAACGGGACACATACATCCGCGACGAAAGTCGCTGGCAGAGAAATCTTCCGGACTCTGGTAAGGAAAATCATCAACTAGCCAGCCGTGGCCAAGGGGGCTATAGGCGACATAGGCAATGCCCAGTTCTCTGGCAGTGTCGATGAGGCCGTCAGTTTCGTGTAGTGTTTCAAACGCAGAGTACTCGGCCTGGAGGGCATCGATCTTGGTAACTACAGCAGATGTTAGTCAACACCGTGCAAGGATGGGGAAAGGTCTACTTACTAGAGTTGGCCTTCCTAAGAGTCGCAGCGGAGCACTCTGACAAGCCGATGTATTTGGTTTTGTCTTGCTTGCGAATTTCATCAAGGGCACCAATTGACTCCTCAAGAGGGGTTTCTGCATCACAGGTGATTAGTATTTGGATAGTGGATTCAAGTTGATAAAACTCACTTGGGTCGATGCGATGGAGATAATAGAGGTCGGGAGTAAAGCCGAGCCTCTCAATCGTGCCATCTATGTATGCCTTGATGTGAGATGCGGAGTTGGTAACTGAGCCGTCACCAAAACAATCGAAACCGCACTTGGAAGCGACTAAGGTCATTAGACTTGATGTCCGAAACGTTATTGGACTACTTACTAAATACTTTGTCGCGAACCTGATGCTTACGAATAAAATCTCCCAAAAGCTTCTCATTAACGCCAGCCTGGTAAACGACCTAAATTTCGGTATGTTAGTATCACAGGTCTAGTAACCCATAAATGCCAATGAGTTCAAACGTACAGCGGTATCCCAGAATGTACAGCCAAGCTCAATTGCTTTCAGCAGAACTGGTTCAGCTTCTTCGAGACTCAGGTTGCTTCCTAGACCAAAACTGATCCCCATGGCTCCAAAGCCAGGTGAAGGCACCACAGTATCAGCGAAAGGAAGATTCTTTACCATCTTAAAATTGACAAGGATTGAACGGAAGAAGAAATGCGACTTGAGTGTGTAGTTCTCGGTCTGAGTCTAAGATCAAGCACTGAAGTCAGTGATCATTTTATAAATTCCAAGTTCTATGTAAAAGGCTATGCTCTGTGCCATTGTGACATAAATCCACCCTTTAACTCCGCACCTTAACTCCGCCATCTAAGGTGAAAATAACGGGGTAATGACGTTACAATAGGCACTGGATGTAGTGGGCCTGGAAGGCTAATGGGGGACATTACTTCGTCTCGACACAATGCATTGATAGGGATGCCGATTGTCTGATCGTTTCGAGCAATCAAATCAATCGCATTCATCTAAATAAAGACCAAAAGGAGTATTTGGCCGGGGGGCCGAAGCAATTAATTCTGAGAAGCTTGAGCCTGCCAACTTCGACCAATTCGACTCTGCGATCATTATTGCGTTGTTTTTATCTGTATAGTTCAGGACCTGCGCCTGAGGGGGGAAAGTTCAAATTAGAATCTGACCAGGGTTGCGTGAAGTAGATGGCCTTCGCCAGGTTCGTTACACTCAATCGACTATTGTCTAAGACCGGCCATCTTGGGTTGAACGTATTGTCCAGCTTCATCAGTCGTCATCCTACTGGATGTTAGAAGTCGTTATTAATGTAAGTAACGCCTTAATCTAACGATGTGTTCTTTGGCACAGGTGATTCTACCGCTTTCTCTTCTCCCGCCAGCTGGTCATGTCACTCCAATCATCTCTTATGTCGCCTGATTTGACTAACCTATCTCACAATAAACTCGTAATCTTGTCCATGGCTGCTGATCATTCACCTTGTCCGTGTTGATGTTATTCACAACTATTTGCTCATTGGTGTTGGTCTAAGTGGATATTCCCACATGCTTGGACGTGGATCCAACACACTAATGCAACTGGCTGATACGCGCTAGCCTCGATCAGTCATGTTCTCGATTGTTAGCTCGGATAGCAGTTGGATGATATCCACAATACAATTTTGAAATGTACAGAAATACATCGTACGTTCTTCACTCAAGAGTCTTAGGCCTCGGGGTTAAGCTTAACTAACTTGATAAGTCCGATCACATACGGTTATCAATGTATCGCCCATATATATCTACACCCAAAGTTAACAGCAGGATTGATAACATTATTGACTGTCTAGGGTAGCCCGCAGATTTGAGTCGAAGGGAACCTAACTCAGATTTTCTCTACAGACGCTTCTGATTTCGAGGCATGCTTCCCGACTTAACTTTCCATACCATCCCGAGAGAAACAAATATTTAACCTTCGGCCACCCCAATAACCCTGTACATAGCTTCCTTGTCGTGAGAGTCAGTTATTTGAAGGGTTTATAGAGTCTGCGGATCTTATTGTTGAAAATGAAGAGTGAAAAGGAAAAGGCGCAGGCTCAAGTTCAAATACCTATAAAAGGCAATTTTTATTTGCGCTCCTTAGATGATACTGCTTTGTAAGGTGAGCATGCATAGTAACCCCAAGCAGCTCCTTTTACCTCGAAAACGGTATACTTAACTCGACAGAAGCTTTAGAAGTAAATTAGAAAGGAAAAATAGACACTGATAAGAATGTCACATGGAAATGTGGAAATAGAGACATTATCCAATTAATGTTGCACTTAGATATAGACAAGTAAAATTCCAAAGAGTAATGACGCGATAGAGATTCGAGCGAAAATCATCTATCATAAGAAAACAGGAGACCTAAAAACGAGATGAGACTCCAAGTGATAGCCGCTCGTAGCTGTGCATCTCTTAAGACCAGGCATTGCCGATGTTCCTGCCAAAGTTGGCGTCGATGAAAGGGACATTGGCATTGCCCCAAGGGTTATCATTGGGGTTTCCATTTGGTCCATTGATCAGACCAGTGCGGGCAGCGGGAGTCATTGCCGCCCAGTCGTAGATCCAGTAGGTACGCCCAGGACTGGTCTTGAACTGTAGCTCGTGGTTCTTGCCGCCACTGGTGAAGTACTCAGCCATGACATTGTTACCACTTCGCTGGGGAGTTTTGGTCTTCTTATAGCTACCGTGGCCAGAGGCGGCGGCAGCGTAGAGGGTAGCTCCGGGAGACTGGTAGTTGTCGATGAAGACAACAACGTTCTCCCAGTCGTGGCGATGACCACTGACAAGGTTGCCATCAGCAGGTTGGTCTTTGGGCCAGTACCATGCGTACATGATGGCAAGCTTGCCGTTGTGCATAGCAGCACGGGCATAGGTCTGACCCTTTCTGGTGTCCTTGCAGCCACCAGTCTTGCTACCGCTGTCTTGGAGTCCACCGCTATTTGCCATGTTAGCTTTGTTTTGTCTACTAGATATAGTTAATCACATACCTGACGTCGCCATTGGTGGCAACAGCAGTGTATGGCTGACAGCCGTCGGCAATGTGAAGCAGAGGCTGCCACCTATCGATAGCAGCGCCAATGGCACCACCCTGAATGGTCTTGCCAACAGGGTTGAGAGAATCGTGAGGGACCCTGGCGCGGGCTTGGAGGTTGCTCAGTGACTCAGAAGGGGCGGCCATTCCGGTGGCAGCAAGAGCAAGGAGGGCACTGAAAATGGTCTGGGGATACATTTTAGATGAAGGTGAAGTTTAGAGTTGGAATGTCTATAAGATGGAGTGTGGAGGTGAAGATGATGGTGTTGTGGTGTGTGATGATCAGAGACGTTTTGATCAGAAGCACGAGAAAGCGTCTTCTTTATAGTTATCTTGAGCAGTATAAAGTATCTCGTCACGCCAAGATCTGAGCACCTCGGCAAGTTGATACGAAGCCGTAACTAAACCTTCATCGGTATATGACCAATAAGGTCCTAGCATACAATGATAAGACAGGGAGACCTTGACAGAGGAGTTGCAAACTAACTCTAAGCATAACAAGTAGATGGAGCCATTCGTGCTGTTTACCTTGATGATACACGAGGCTGAACTGCCCTTTGGTTGGTTGATGTCTAGTTTGGAACTTCGTCGAAACTCAATATGCTCATCGGTGCTTCACCGACTGGTATAATATCAAATAGAACAAAAGCACATACGTGAGTGAGGCAGTACCTGGTCAGGTCAATGGCACTACTTGGACGTTGATGATGCGAACGCATAATCCAAAATGCACTAGATCGTCTAATAGCTAACAGCCTGCCCTGTTTACCCACTATATGGTCAAACCGCCTTACTTAAAACGCACCTAGCTACGTTATTGACTCACGAAGTTGGGTAGCGCCTACGGTTACCACGCTACTCATTACAGATACGCTCTTTTGATCAGAGGTGCTATCTAGAGTGATATCAGAAATAGAGGGCACTAATAAGCTAACCGGCTGTTTCAAATGGACTTGTGTGATTCCAAATGCACATGTCCATAAACGGCAGCGGTAGTGAACAATATTCGTTCTCGGTATCAATAAGGGCCCGAAAGCACCTCGGGGTCATGCCACATGCCTTACCGTCTGCAAGGGACAAGCTGGCAGATACTGTCTGTGCTAATTAATCCTATCATTGTTTAGAGTTCAAGGTCAAGCCAAAATGACGTTAGCGGGACGGTGAAGTGGATGAAGTTAGTGGGAGATTGGCCGGAAACAGGGACCAGCCTCGCAGGGATATTGGCCCTATCTACAAAAGTGCTTGAGCCTTAGCGCTCGCTCGGCAGTGCTACCGTTTGTTCGGCAGTGTTGCAACGTTGGTCCGTAATGGTGTGGCTGTCACTGATGCAACAGCCTTGATTACGCTATCTAGGAGATAATCGATTCGGGTGTATTCACGATGTTGTTCCGTATTTGCGGCATGGCCATTCGTCAGGCAAGCAGTTAATAGCATGTTGACAGTATGAGAAGATGAGCATGAAAGCATTCACTACTGTTATGCTACCACTGTCAATGTCAATGCGTCACATTAGACTTTCATCTCCTTGGAACAGATACAAAGCTATAAGTGACTGACCATACTTGCTCTTTTAAGCAAGTGAATTAGAGTTATCAAGTGGGTCTCCGAGAACCTCGTGATAATAAGGTGTAATATTGAATACGCGGATTATGCTCAGTGGTCTATGCTTGCAGAGAATTCCATGAATCAAATTTGGCGTTACGTGACGCTAAGTGTGCTATAATAGGCAACAGGCAAGCTAAGCACGACAGACCCATTTGGATCATCCCGATCCAGTGTTTTGTGAGGACAAACTTACAACTCTACTGATATTCAACGCTGCGAGTCAAATTAGTGTTTAAGTAGGGATACCAGCAGACCGTTGTCCTGCGATGGTACGGATAGACGTTGCATTAATCAACATCCATGGATCCTCGGGATGTGCGGCATCGGCCTCTACCGAACGACGACCCTGAATCCTGGCCTTGCTTTAGAACAGGGTTCCTGATAGACTGTGCGTGATAATGACCGTTTACAGAGCGTCACTGCCACGACAAACACCATTCCTAAGCCACCCAGGCCCACGTGTTAATGTAATTGAGCAAAACTAACTTTTGACGGTTGACGGTTAGTAAGCTTCAAGTCTTGCAATCACTTGCCGCGTATTCTGACCGAGTGTACTACGTCATTGAAAGTTCAACCAAGCACAGAACGAGCTCAGCGCCCCGACCTTCCGTAAAAGAGAGAAACTGAAGACGGCTGGGTTACAACATGCGCGTTTCGCCACCGGCATGTTTATGGACTACTTCGGAATGCCTAACAGTCTTTCTACGCTGAGCTCCATTGTGTGGGGGATTGACGTGACTCGCCACCCAATCGGGCCTACCAAGCTACCCAATTTCTTGAGTTTCTCAACTTATCCCGAGGACCGAGAAAGATATCCCGATGCCACAATGAGGCGGATCATCTCTAACGGAGGGTTACAGTAACCATCGGAATGATCGGTAAAGTCAATGTTGTCAGCTTCATTGTGTGAAGCTCGACAGAGAGCGATTTAAAATAAACACTCGGAATAAACTTCCAGGCTTTAACTGCACATTTAGCTTGTATCCTTAGACAACCATACAATGGCCCCGTTACTGCAGGACTCGCCTACGACAGCAGGCAGTCTCTCGACTCATACACAGAGACCGGAAAACAATATGGGCTTTTCTAAGCGTCGCGAATCATCGGCTTCGTCAGCGACTGATGGACACTCAATTGAGAGCGAAACTTCGTGGTCCGAAGGGGCCGAGCCCATCAGGTCTGAGCCCCAGACTCGTCTTCATAGTCTCTTATCTCAACTTTTTGAAGAGAACATCTTTGCAAAGCCTTGCCGAACTGCATTTCAAGTCTTGCAAGGTCTTGACCCAGCACGCTATGGCTTTCCCGAAGTTGTACCCCAAGAAGGCCCGAAACAAGGACATTGGGAATTTCGTGAACCCGAATTCTGGACTTGTGGCTTCTTTCCTGGAACTCTCTACGCTCTACTTGAGAGATCTATCCGATATCCGGGATCTTTGAGAGTAGGCAGTACCGCACTTCATTCATCCACAACCATCAGAGATCACCTTCTTCCCCTCTGCAAATCCTGGTCTGAGCCGCTTCATGCCATGGCGAGCAGAACAGACACCCACGACATCGGCTTTATCATAATGCCAGCGCTCCGAAGAGACTGGGAGTTGTTCGGAAACGAGCGCAGTCTCGCTTCTATTGTACAAGCGGCTCATAGCCTGGCTACACGTTATGTACCATCAGCTGGGGCGATTCGCAGCTGGGATTGCCTTTTGAAGAAAGACATCACGATCACCGATATGAATAATAACCTTCTAGTGATAATAGACAGCATGTGCAATCTCGATCTGCTATTTTATGCCGCTGCCCAGACGGGAGAGCAGAAGCTGGCTGATATTGCGACAACTCACGCGTCAACACTGTCGAAGACACACCTTCGACCTGAGGATGTCAAATCCATGGCGAATGACGGTTACCAAGGCCAACTTTACTCAACATGTCACGTTGCAAATATCACCCCTCAGAATGGAGATCTGAAGTGGCGATGGACAGCCCAAGGATATGCCAACAATTCAACGTGGGCGAGAGGTCAAGCTTGGGCTATTCTCGGCTATACCCAAGCATACAGCTGGACCAAAAATGGTAGTTTCCTCGAAGCTGCTTGTGGGACAGCTGAGTATTTCTTGCACCGACTGGAGACGTCTCCGTCATGTGTAGAGGTTCCAGCCGAACCAGGACATCGTACTCGCAAGGGGCGGTATGTTCCACTATGGGATTTTGATGCGCCCATTGAAAACCCCCATGATCCGCTTCGAGATTCATCAGCTGGCGCCATCGCGGCCAATGGGATGCTGCTGCTCTCGCAATCTCTTGCTGGACTGAGTAAGCACACATTGTCCCAGCATTTTCTAAAGGCGGCAATTGAAATCGCCAAGGACACAATAGATGTTTCTCTGGCAACAGAAATGGCAAAATTCGCTATAGATGACCTTAGAAAGGGATCTATCAAAGTCGAGGATGTTGTGCCGGGGACAACGTTCGATGCTCTTCTTAAGCATGGCACAGCCAACAACAACGAGAACGCGAGGAGGCGGTATGCCAACCACGGCTTAGTATATGGTGACTATTATCTTGTCGAGTTCGGAAACCTTCTTTTAAGTATGGGCCTGGTGTAAATATGAGTTGAACGCAGCATAACGATAGACTTTCATTGTTATTACATGACCAGCGAATGTGTTTCACTTCCCATGACCGTTATCAGACTGTGTAAACGCTAAACAGAGAGAAATCGCCGGAAGTCAGAAGCTAGAGGGATTAGCGGAACAGAAATCGCATTATCTAAATAGCGTCAAAGTGAACACAGATCTCTTTTCCTGGAGCCATGTCATTGAAAGTCGGTCACTATATACCTATCCACTGTTTGATCTTGATCTACAGAATCCTGATCCTGATCTCATCGGCTGACGTCATATCCACCTCCAACCCGGGCCTTTTTCTCCAAAATACAGCTATTTTTGCAGGGCGTGTAGTCGCGTTGCTCATGCCGAACACTCCGGTTGCAACGATGATGGAAGGCGGAGCCTTCGATATTAGGGTCGATCCTTTACCCGCGACAAATTTGTGAGAATACCGAATTGAAGGAATGAAAGTTCTCTGTGCGATAAGATTGGTATTCGGATCCGCTGCGATCAAGTGTCCTTGGCCTCCAAGAGTTGGCACACCTTCATGAGCTGCTCCCTTGAACTTAATCAATGGTGTTAAGTCAACAATACCACTCGCACCACTTGCAGATCTGATCAGAACACTTGATGCTTCAACAGTATAGCCTTCCGTGATCTTGCTATCATCGGTACTGGATATAGAAGGAATGTGGTGACCCTCATCAGTGAGTGCTCTAATAGCAAATGAACTGTCCACCAGTTCCACACTGTCACACCAAGGGACACTTTCAGCTGTCCCCAGATCCATAATCTGATGAAAGCGAAGATGCCATCCGTCGTAGTGGAAAGATAACGGAAACAGAGTCGTTCTAACCGCTAGGCTGAGGTTGTTTAGTGGTTTCCAAGTGCTTCCGATGACAGGAAGGTCATCACTGCCTCGCAAAGACTCAACGTGTAAGGTCTCAATGCGAACATCGACCGGCTGCCATCTGACCTTCCAAGTTTCGCCACCGTCCAAAGTCAGAGCTAAGGTGCTATCAGGTGCCACTTGGTGAAGCTCCAAGCCAGTGGGCACGCTGTATCCGAAGGCAGAAGAGTAGACAAACTTGCCATACTTTGCTTCTCTGGCTTTGAACCTTTTGTTTGTCATTTGTCCTGATGACAAGAGATAATGGTGCTCTGGTGTGTTGCATAGTATATGATGAGGGGGCGCAATGACTTTTAGCAAGGTTGAAGGAGGTTTAGTTGCTGATATCGGATGAGGCTCTTCTTCAATGGCCCAGAAAGGATGATCAGCCTGTAGCCCAAGGATGACAAAAGACTTCAAACACCAGTAGACTGACTGCCTAGAGGTGTAGTCTTCGGACATATACATATTTGGGTACGTAAAGCCAATGTTCATTGTTCCATCCGGGTTGAAGATTTCCGGTTGTCTCGCCCACCATCGCAAGTGCCGGAACAGTAGCCCTTTTGCAGTCCCCAAGCTAATGGGAGAATTCGGGGTTTCAACATCGGCCAGGGCAAAGGCTGCCCAGAATGCTCCGCATGCAAACCGATAGGTCATGCTTCGACCAAACGGAATTGCAGCACCGTTGATATCAAAGTATCTCCAATACTCTGATGCAAATTCCAAAGCCTGTTGTAGATATCTTGCAACTCGCTCCTGATCATCGTCTGCGCAGCGGACATAAAGTAGTTGTGCGAATTGAATCGCGAAGCTTCCTGAATAATAATCTGCCTGCTTCCTGTCGTCGCCCCAAATACCGTCTGAGGACCAGCCTTCACCGAGGTAAAATTGATCAAGGACTTCAAAGTCGGCATCCATAGCTTGTCTTGACTTTTCCTTGTCTGCATCCAGCACTTTCGCTAGTGCAAGGTTTACAAGAACTCGAAACCATCGCCAGTTACTTTGTGGCATATTGAAACGGTTGATTTGCTGTAGCCATTGTCCCAAGTTTGTTTTGGATTTTGCACTCAACAAGGACAAAATGGCATGAGGGGCCATTAACAAGGCAAAGGCTATTGATTCCATCTCAACCATACGCTGGTCGAAAGATCCAAGGTCACCCCAGTATTCGGGACTTTCTGGGTCTACCCCAACTTCAATGCCTTGGATCCATGAATGTAATGAAGGGTCGGTATCCTTATCAATAAGGGCTGATATGACCCACAACGGGCGCGCGAACCCTTCAAGCTGAGAGGCGACATCGTCAAAGCCTGCAGCCGTAGAAGGGTAAATCTTCACGCGCGCTTTGAATTTGGATCTGTATCGATCTAATGGTTTGACAATGGCAATTGCTGCGCGCAAAAGATCAGAGCGGTCCCGGAAGGGGTTGTCGGTGAAGCCTGCCAATCCAGGCATTGTGCTTAATGCAAGTGGATGCACGAAAGCCTCCGCTGAATGAAATGCATCAACAGTTAATCAACAGTGTATAGATATGAAGCTTGAAGCGAACGGGTAAACGGAGGGACCCTCGGTCAATCTACAACCGATCAACACATCTACGTCGCCTCAATAGAGTTAGTTTAAGACCAGCCACCAAAATCAGCATCGGCTGACATTAACAGGATCAAGAGTTTCTTGACTGATCATCTGGTGTTTGATTCCACCAGTAATTCGCCTCGTGTGACAGCCAATAAGGCTCCGCAGCCAACATACCCCGGCTGCTCAGATGTTACCATATGCGGGGGCGCTCGGCATCTCGGGGTAATTCAAGCGGCCCCCGGACCAAATAATTCGGAGCTGTTTGGATTCCATCTTCTTGTCTACCACAATCACACACGACGCGGACCGTGTATTCATGCTTTTTTCGGGGTCGATACGATGGATAACACCGGCGCTGACAACTCCACTCACTCGGAGCAGACTGCTCAAACCTCAGATGTAGGTCTCGCTTGCAATTGGTGTCGGAGACGTAAACTACGGTGCTCGCGAGAAACGCCAATTTGCGAGCATTGTCGTAAGACTGGTATGCCGTTGTAATGCTACACTCTGTTTTTGATCATCTAACGGGATCGCAGGGCAAGATTGTGTCTATGAAACGAAACGTGCCAGGCCTGGCATGAAAGCTGGTGCTATTGAAAATGTACACAAAAGACTTGGTATGTTGGATGCACGTACATATGTATCAATGATGTTGACAACGGACGAGATGCCTTGGAACGAAGCATCTCGAAACAACAGACCACACTGGAAAGCCTGCGCACCGAACAGACGTCAAGTAATCAGACAAACCCACGTCAAAATGTGACAGATGGGCAAAGTCTCTTATACTCTCTTGCACAAGAGATATGTAAACTTGGCAATCCACCTCCTAGCGCTTCTCCAGGTCGAGGTGAAACAGCCAATAATGCTACACATAAACGCCGGCGCATAGAGAGCGATAGTGGATACCGCGGACGGCCTTCATATGCCTTCAATCGGCCCATGATACCTGACGATGATAGTCTTGACCAAGTAGTCGATGCGTATTTTCGCCAGATACATCCATGGATTCCCATGATGCACGAAGCTACTTTCCGGAAACGACTTCGAGATAACCGAGATGATGCGACTTTGTTTCCGCTTCTACAATCGATGATCCTAGTAGCTTTCCGTCATGTGTACACAAAGGATGTTGCCGAGAGTATACAGAGACTGATGGGGGACCAAGACGACGTCAGGGACTGGGTTGTTGCTCAAGCTACCAAGGGTCTGTCGGTGGATAACCTACAGGCTTTGATCATCATCTGCTTTCATGATGTCAGTATCCTTTCATGAATTTCCCATTATGTAGCTCTAACACATACACAGATTGGTGATGGAGAAGAGTCTAGAGCGTGGTCGCTGACTGGCGCTCTGACTCGCATGGTTGAGTATCTCCAACTCACAGTAGAATGTGAGGAAGCCGACCGTTCATCCTTCTCTCAACCATACATCTCTCTTCATCCTTCACGTGGATGGACAGAAGCAGAAGAAAGGAGAAGGGTATTCTGGTGTGTCTTTAATCTAGACCGGTTTTGTTCTGTCACTACGGCTTGGAATACCAGCCTCACGGCTGACGACGTTAACCGACGACTTCCTTGTGATGGAATAACATGGCGAAAAGAAGATCCCGTTTCCACACCCTACTTTGGCATTTGGGATAAATCAGCTGGCCGTATTGGGAATCCCATCGCCTTTCTTCCTTCACATTCCATCACTGCACCGACTACCGTAGATGAAGACGGAATGACACCATCCGAAGCAACAACATCACCGGGAGCAGCGGCATCTTCTATTGATATGTCGACCGTCGGTGCATTCGCTTATCGCATAGAAGCAACTGAATCCCTGAGTCGAGTCACAAGTTACTTCCTGCAGCAAAAGGTCAATATCAAGGATCATAAAGACCTAAGTTGCTGGCTTACGCGATTCAAAGAACTCGACGTACGCCTGGTACACTGGAAGATGTTACTTCCCAAGAAGTGGAAGGTCAACATTGCTCAACAATCGTCGCGGATGGACCCAAACCTTACACTGGCACACGTCACGCACAATGCATCCATGATCTTGCTACATCAGCCCATAGCCTTCCCCCCTCTGGATTGGACCTTCAGGACAAGACTTCCAAGTTTCTGTAGTCTTGATACGTGTCAAGCAGCAGCTATAGAGATAGCGACTATAACAAATCACTATCTCCAAATCGCCGAACACACAGGGCCTCTAAGCAATGAGTTTGCTTTCTGTGTTTATCTTGCTGCTAGGGTCTTGCTTTTATACTGGAGGTATTGTTCGACCGGTGCTTTGTCTCCAGAGTTCTGGACATTGATACAGAGTTTGGAGACCATGGCTAAGCGTTGGTCGGGGCCTCATCAGCTTGGCCCTCAACAGAACTTGGCGTCCAAGTACCGATTTATTCTTGTCGACCTACATAATCGGTGCATCCAAGATCAGTCATTTAGCATTAACCCTTCTGCTTATACAACTGAGGTAAAACACTCAAAAGCAGCGGTACAGCCTCAAGGTGGAACTCCCAGGCTACAAAGTCAAAACGCTGGGCACTCAGGTCAAGGAACCGGAGTCACATCTTTTTCTAATCCGTATAATAACGGCCCGGCTCAAATGTCACCGTTGACAGTGGCTCCCGGAGGTAATTTGATGCAACAGTCTGACGCGCAGTTTATACAACCAAATATGCCAACCAACGCGTACTTCAACGGGGCTACGACAAATCTAGCCACCGGTCCGACGGAACAAAGAAGTGGTAGTGTAGGAAGCGGAGATTTGGGTATAATTTCACAAATGTTACTTGATGCAGACTTTGTGGAAATGGATCGTGTTATAAGTTTCGATGATGGCATTTTCGGGACTGAGCAGGAAAGCGGCTGTTTTTGATCCACACAATCTGTTTGAGTTTTTATGAAGGCCAGTTATCATGTCAAGGTCTATCAGAATGCGTATTGTGAAATAAGAAGGTCTGTCCTTTTCTTGTCACCTAATATGAATAAACTGTCCAACTATCATCGATCAAAGATCCCATTATTTAGCAATACCTTGCTATCGCGTGTACTCCCCGGGAGTAGGTTTGGTAGTTGTCGAGGTTGACTAACCGACGTCCTTGTATGACGATCACTAAAACGATATGATTTGACGATCAAATGGCTCACATCTCATTTAAGCCTCATCTGTAATCTATATTCAAACTGAACTAACAATTGCTTAAATGCTCCGACCCCCGAGAGAAATGCTCCGACAAACTTAACCCGAAGACTTTTAGGTGACAGACCATGCCCAAGCTGGGGTAACCCCATGGGGTGGGTGTGCGGGGTAATACAATCCCCGGATTCACAACAAGGACAGGATCTACAGATACAAGAAGAGGGTCAAGTTAGGCCTGATAGTCAAATCTGATCACCTCATGACTTGATTCAAGGGTATAACAAAAACTTGGTTATTGTCATTCACCTGATCCCTCCTGAAATCAATCGACATGACTTCTCAACAGAGGACCAACGATGGTCTCGAGATTCAGCCGACAAATTCTCAACTCGAGACTCGTCGGGATCTCGTTGGCAATCCTGAAGAAATCCCTGACCCAGTTGTAAAGAATGGGGTTGTCGTCAGTTCGGCAACCAAGCCCGAGGCTAAAAGTGTTTGGCTTGCATGGCTCTACATCTTTAACTGGTACCCTGGACATTATAGTAAGGAGGAGAAGAGGCTTCTTCGAAAATTGGATCGCACCATTTTACCACTTATGTAAGTCTGGTAACTTGACATGCTATTTATTTACTAACATTCTTGCAGCTGTTCTATGTGTAAGCTCTGATCTACAACCGTGACTGGACATGAGTAAGTAAGCCAAGCTAATATACTACAGACTTCATCAAGTGGCTTGATCAGTCCAACATCAACAATGCCTACAATTCGGGTATGAAGGAAGAGCTCAACCTCAAAGGAATTGAGTAAGTAAACTCTTTTCTTGCGACTCCTAACTCTAACATGGAACAGATACAACCTTTTTTCTACGTTTTATAATATCGGTTATCTGGTCATGGAAATCCCTTGCATGTTGCTTATTTCGCGCCCCAAGTATGCTCGTTGGGTTCTGCCCATCTGCGAAACTCTCTGGTCCATCATCACTTTCGTTCAATGCCGCAACAATAGCGCCCCAATGATTTACGGTATGCGATTCCTTATGGGTCTTTTCGAAACACCTGCCGCTACTGGATCTTTATACGTTCTTTCGTCTTGGTATCGATCCGACGAGGTTTTCAAGCGTGCTGGTGTGTGGTACGTCTCGAGCAATATTGGTGCTATGTTTGGTGGTTACATGCAAGCTGCTGCTCATGCCGGTCTTGATGGAAAGGGTGGCATGGCTGGATGGTTCGTTCTCAGCGTCTCGTTGAATTTTGGACATGGTTTCTAACATTTTGGATCTATAGGCGCTGGGTCTTTATCATCGATGGCATCATCTCCTTGCCCATTGCTATTGCTGGCTTCTTCCTCTACCCGGGTGTTCCCACAAGCCCCCGTGTCTGGTGGCTAAGCGAAGACGACCAAAAGCTTGCTCAAGCCCGTATGCAAGATGATGGGATGAGGAAGAGCAAGAAGATTGGCAAGCAAATGCTGAAGCGGGTCTTCCGCAAGTGGCATTTCTACATTGCTGTTTTAACTTATGTGTGGTAGGTCCACGCTATTGCAATGACCTTTGAAATTAAACTTGTCACTAATAAAATCTTTCTAGCTTCCAACTGACTACCTGGGTTGCCGGCCAAATGATTGTTTGGGTCAAGTCCACTGGCGAATATTCCATCGAGATGATCAATATTCTGCCAACTGGTGTCCAAGCCCTTGCGATCGTCGTCGGTATCACCGTTCCTTCATTCGTTATGTGAGTTTCAGACTTGGCCTTAGTTTCTAAGCTACTTGTAACTGACCATAGATTCCAGGGTCTACCCAATTTGGGTACCGTTCTGCTTTGCGGGAACTGTCCTTCTCTTCTGCCATTCCACTCTTCTTGTTTGGAACATTCCACTAGGTCTACACTTCGCCGCGTACTTCCTACTAGGCATGAGTTCCTGCATCACACCCATGCTTTTCCCTTGGGTGCATCTGATTATGAAAGATGATAATGAAGCAAGAAGTTTCACTACCGGTGCTATGGTAAGCAGAGACCCATCAACCTTGCGATTGCAATTTGAAGCTGAACAATTGTTAGATGACTGTCGGCTGGTCATTCTTTACTTGGTATAATGTTGTTGCATTCCCCATCACTGAAGGACCTCGTTGGACCAAAGGCTTTTCAGCAAACGTTGCTCTTACCTGCTGTTACATAACTCTCTTCATGATTGGCCAATTCCTCTGGAGACGGGACATCAAGGCTGGTCTTTACAAGAGAGCTATTGAGGCGGAAGAGAACGAAGAGGCTGCCAATGAGAAGCTGGGACCAGACGCTGCTGATGATAAGGGTGAGGGCCAGAACACCGGCCAAACTCACATCGAGAATAGGAATATGCAGGATGAGAGGATCAAGGAGATGAAGTGAGCTTAGAAAAGGCACAACATTATATACAAGTAATGCCAGCTCAGTCCATTACCCAAACCCAGTGCAATTTACACCTCTTATCGCTATATAGAAATAGGAAGAGACCCAATCGAAAGGAGGTGAACAAGGCAATTTATGCTGAGCTGAAATCCTACCTCTATTGTCATAGCGCCCTAACCTACTGTTCAGTCTCTCCTAACTTCATTCCCGGACACTGTCTCGATAACGAGTAGCCTCCTGCCTACCTCAGTAGACGACAAGACTCACCACATCTTCTTCATTGCTAATAAAACTGGTACTACTCAAGGAACTAACGAGAAGCGGTACGGAGAATGCCAAGTTCTGCTTTCATGACATACTCTAGGGTGAGATGGCTGCCACTGTCCGTGCCTAGACCACCCCAGTGACTGTGCGTACAACACAATCACTGTCACTAGATGGAAAGAGTGGGAGGCCGCGAGTGTCCACATTATCCACTTAAGTACTGGATGGAAGCGTCTCTAGGTTATCCTCCCTTTTTGTTAGGTACCCACTTCATAACCTATTGTCTTCACACCAGATCGCCCGATGTTTGGAAGCGGGGGGGGGGAACCCCTGCACAGAGGGAAACGAATTGAGCTGACATAAAAATCATACTAGCTCAACAAGGGTTCAGGAATCCAACCAAGAGAGGCTTGTCTAACATCGACGACTTTGTTGTAGTGAAGTTGGTCCTTGACCAAGTCACTCAATAAGCCCTTCGTAGATTACGGGAGCACCTCCTGGTTATCTAAACTGAATCTGTTAGGAGTGGCCTGAACGGATATTAGAAAGTGCGTTCCAATGTTCAAAAAGAGTGCATCGATGAACAGTTGCGTATCCGATCATTGTCTGTGCGGATATTGAACAAGAGTCATCGACCGCGAACGTCATTTCTTTATGCTAAGTACAGGTTACCATGTGCTGGAATGCGTCTGATAATCTATCTTGATTGACACCAATGAGTAAGGCTCAATAGAGATTGTGGATAGAACAATACGGCCCATGCATCTGATTCTGGAACGCGTACGGGACATTGCCATGTTCGCACCGGGATTCACGAGTGGACCATACTGTCCGGGAATGTGATTAAGTCGAGTAGTACTGTTCGGAGTTGTCTTTGCTGTGATTGACAGGCAAATATGGACGTACAATCACGCCTAGCACAACACTCTACACATCAGACGCCGGCTTTGCCAAATTATAAATAGCCACGAATTTCTACTACCGAGTCCTACACCAGACAACTCACAACCCACAGCCCACAAACTCCAACTACAACCATCTTTCTACACGACACTATCTCCACCAAACCCAACGACATCTCAGACAGCTTCCATACCAATTCTCAAAATGCCTATCCCAGGTGTCAAGTGTCCAACCTGTCTTAAGGAGGGCAAAACGGTCTGGGTCAGTCCTGGACGCAACTGTGGCTACTGCCAGACTTACTGTGAATAGGGGTGCAAGTCACTCACTTAAACCCCTTTAAAACAGTACTGGAATGAAATATGAGTCAATCGAAGAATCCTAATATGTTGGGACGTAGCAGGGAGATTGGAAGTTCGGGACCGCAGGCATAGATAGCTCACAAAAGAAGACAAATTGGAAAGTTTGAGATCCCATTAGTTCATTTCAATGTGAATCTTCGTATTTTGAAACGAACCATCGCCCTGAATATGTAGTAAATTGTTAATGTAGAATAGCACCTCCATTGTCTGGGCCGGCAGGATCGATCCAGAAAAGGATCTAGTTACGATGGCTTGACAGACAGCCATTCCCTTGACGTATGCCTTGATAATTCCCGGACATCGCTGCCAGCAGTCCACCAACTAGAGTGTTGGGTGTTATCTCCTTTTGCTGCATGCGCAAGGCGGTATCAGTCTGGCATGATGTCAAGTCTTATGCTCAATATCTTTAGATGTGTCAACGAAGTCCTATGCCATCGATGTTACTGAAGAAGAGTCGAGGAAATTGCATAATCTTTGTCAGTGGAAGTCCATGGCCATACTGGGAGAGGCCAACGGCGACTGTAGTATGATGACGCTGCAGCTCAGTGGGGCGACGGGTGAAGATGAGTAGATACGCCGTCGCGGGATACCGTCATTGTGGTGCAGATATAGCCATGAACAGATATCTTTGTCAAGGAAACGATCTAAAGCTAGAGACCAGATCAGTTTACGGGTCATTATTCGACCTTGGACGCGGATGCAGTTACTGTGACCTTGGAGGAAAAGGAAATACCCGATAGCGAAGATGCAGACTGTCAGCAAATTGTGAAGGGTAGTGGTGATGTCTGGGGACCATGGAATATCTGTAATACTAACTCGATACTTGAATTGATGGTCATCCTACCTTACAATGACCAGGAGAGCAGGAAAGTGAGCATGCTATGTCACTGACGCGTCATGATAGCTGAGGCATCATTTACACTACGATGCTCAATACAATGCAAAGAGGATTGGGTGTAGCGATGATGATTGTTTTGTAGAGGCTGGGACTCGACGTGACCACTGCTGCGCCACGGAAGAGGCTGGCATGAACGCAGCATGTGCTATCACAGCCTCTGACAAGATTGGAATCAGAGCATTGTGGCGATGCGGACACATCAGGCGCAGTTGGGTAGCCGGCTACCCCGGACTTAGTCAGCAAATTCATCAAATGAATGGGAGTCAATAGAGGGACTTCCTTTCAATGAGGAGTTAAAGGTAAATGTCGGTCTCAATTGACAATTAACTCCCGATGAGGAGCTTGGGCAATCTTCCTATCAGCCAGTACCAGCAGGGCCCCATAGCAATGATTACGAAGCTCCTGATAACACTTGTCCGCGATTTCCTGGCAGAGGAGTCGTGAGGGCGGGAAAGATAACCTTATTAATGCCATCAGACGAGCGGTGTTGTGGCGGCAGCTGTTCCCCTCATCTTTAAAGTTATTGTGTTTGTCTCAGCGAACGTAAGCAATCGAAGGCTCATATCATGACGTTTGCTACTAATCCACGAGAATTATTAATTGACGAGATTGGAAGAATTCGAGATAATGAAATTTACTGTTATCAACAAACCTACACTTGGAGTGTCATGACCCCGATGCTTGGGCAAGCCGCTTTAGTCCGGCTCTGAAATAACATTCCCATTGAAGTATAAGAACCCCTACTTGACCGCCCACTTCCTCCCTTTCTCTCCAACCAACACAACACCAAAATGCCAATCAAAATGAATGGCCACGAAAACCCGCTCAAGATCAGTCCACGTGCTACCGTTGCCTTGGCTCTCTGGTACACCAGCTTCGGCGCCGTCTTCACCATCTTCTTCTGCGTTGGGTGCCTCCTGCGCGGTATGAACCTCATGCCAACGGTCTGGCTCCTCGTTTTTGTCCTTCCAGCGACTTCTTGCTTCATTACCGCCGCTTTGCTGGCCGGTCGGATTCCATACCTTGGGCAAAAAGACAGCAGTGAAGCGACAGACGATGCACCAGACAATGAACAAGCAGCAGATGTTGCGTCGCTCAACAGCCCCCCCGCCAACTTATAAGGCGGGCCAAAGGTGAGAATCCTCTATACTCCCACAAGCCTTCACTACCTCGGGTTGCGTATCAGTCAGTCCGCCGTCTGAGAAGAAGAAGGGTGAGCCGCTTTGATAGAGGCGACGTATCCAAACATCATTGCGCTTGTCCTCAACAAATCCGTTATTGTTAATTCCGGGATGGAATTGGATGGAAATTGGGAAGCGAAAGCAGGGGGCTGGTTACAGCATGGGAAGGGTGCAAGCTATTAAGGAAAGCAGACTTCAGACTGTGCCGTCCTTGCAGATCGGCATCAACAGGGACAGTGTATACTTTGCAAAGATCCGTTAGTCTGCTTGAATGTATGCTATGTTTTAGCTACGTCATAGAACCCACAAGACAGAACCTCATCTCCTGCATATCACGGCGAGAGCTCGAATTTTCCTCTGTATCCGGTGAGGATTAATGGTCATCAAAATACAGATACACTCTCTTCATCTAATTGTCATGTGACGGCGAGTTTGGTGGGCGTGCACCTGCTCTGTACACCAAGTTTTGCTTTGTCTCATTTTTCGTGGTTGAGGACAGCGAAGCTCATGTTTCGTCGGAATAAGCGATTCGGTTCCATAATAGTTATATTTAGATCATAATCTCGCAGAAGGGCCTTTCAATCTTCTAGACACCGGTGAGAACATAAAGCTCGCCTGTTGAATCACTCGTCATGAACAGTCTTCCAGCCTTGTCGAATGCCAGGCCCGCGGGCCTGAAGCATCCCGAAGGGCACTTTGTGTTGTCCGTATTCCACATCAGCGGCACTTCTGCTTTAGCGTCTTTAGATGATGATACTGGTTCGCCGTTGGCAAAGTCCACTTTACTGACACGGTAGCCATCCCCGGGGTTGCGGTTCCTGTAATAAAGCTGTTAGCCGGTGCTGGTGTTGGGGGGAGACCACAGTCATATCGCCCACTCACCAGCTTCCATGGAATGAGATATATGCCGCACTGCCATCGCGGAACTTGACGTCCAATGGCGCAAGGTGAGAACCGAACGTGATTCTCGGCGCTTGCTTCTCCTGGCACTCCTCATCTGTGAATCCCAGATCTGTCTCTCCTTGGGGTGTCGCAGCCATCTGTTTACCGACCTCTGTCCCACCAGGGTAGTCCTTGACGATCGAGGTATCGTAGATGGCAAAGCATCCAGGGTATCCGTAGTTGGCACCGTACTGGTCGCTGGAGGTGTCATTGGGAAGGCCGTGGAAATTAAGTTCTTCACCAGGATTTGTGTTATGGATATCGACGTCACCACGGTAAAGATTGTCGACTGAGTTCTCAACGGACCACTGTTAACTGTGTCAGTTTTGCCATCAACCAAACATCAGTCAAGGTCACACTTACGATGTATCCCGTGGAAGGGTCCTCTGCCCAGCCAACACTGTTACGAAGGCCCCAGCCAAGCAACGACGCTTTACCATATTCCAAGGGCGCTTCCGCGGACAACAACTCATCAATGTTGAATACTCTCACCTGACTGCGCACAACATTCTTGTCCACAGTTGCCGCATCCAGATTACCATCGGATCCGCCGGCCACAAGCAGTAGATTGGGGTTACCGGCAAGAGGAATCGTCAAGGTGCGAGTTGAGTGTGTTGCAGATCCATCCATACCAGTGATAACGGTACGGCGGGAGCCAACGCTGCCCTTGGACGCATCGTAGTCATAGGCGTAGACCTCGCTGGGACTAGAAACGAGAATGGTCTTGCCATCAGCAGTGAGAGCGATACCGTGGTTCAGCTATGTTCATTTGATTCCGTTAGTTACTTTTGAAAACATCAAAGGGCTCGAGATTAGTCTAGACGTACACCTGCATCAGAAATCAAGGCATCGTCAGAGTCGATGCAAACGTCAAGGTCTTTGCCATCATCAAGGACAACCCTCCTCACACCCTGGTTACCAGACTCAGCAATCAGAAGATTGCCCTCGGTGTCAACAACCAGGTGTCGAGGCCGCTGCAGACCGGTGCGAAGGAGTTTCTGCTCCACTCCATCAGCCGTGGCGATACTGGCCGTCGGTGTCAAATTGCATTGTGCAGAAGTGAGGCCAAGGAGAGTTGCCCCGGCCGCGAGGAGTACCTGTGCAAGACGTGGCATTGTCACTCTTTAAAACAGGCGCTTACTTTTGAAAAGAGGATGCAATGCAGTGCTGAAGAGGGCGAGTAGCGAGGAAATATGCATTTTTGAAATTATTGATCACTGCCTCATTAGTAAACGTTGGCGTCCCTTGCATCCCTACCTCTTTCGTGCTGCAGCCATGTGAGCAAGGGCAATCAATCAATTGATGGATGATATCATAAGACATGGAGAACAGGATCACAATCCCCACAGAGGTAATAGCTGCCGAGAATATACAGCATAAGCTTAAATGCTGATGCTACTTGAGTGGTGGCCACCGTTACTTCCCAGCCTCGCGCTGCCTCGATAGTAGTCTAGGATATCCGTCTTTACTGCCAAGATGCAGTGCGACATGCAGAACAATCTCATTCGTTCGCCTTGAAGACATTGCCCTGGAAATCTTTCATTTCTTGTTATGACTAACTGATTTCTAAAGCACGCTTAGTTGGCCACTTGCCCGATCAGGAAGAATTGGCTATTGCTCCGATGGCCCAAACAGGCAGGTGCCAACCATAGCCCCAATGAACTCATTCATGGCTATGCCTCTTCCTTAACCCATTCCGAGATGCCCGCGAATTTCTTGCCCCTCAGTTACAATCTCTGCGCAAGGCTCCGATATGGTGGTCTCTTATACCTCAACTTACGAACATTGTCAGCCTCAAACAGTCACGGTTTTGTCGTTACGCAGGTTGGAAGCCGCGTGTAGACACAAATAGTGTTAAGCTTCTCGCAAATGTAGACCACAGCTGAATCGTACCTTGATTGTTGCTTGTCATTATCTGGGATGTATTCAATTTCTGCTCCCAAGCGCTCGCTTTTCTCTTATTTGATACCAATCTTATAAAACACCTTAAACAAATGCATATCATTCAACATACTTTGTTAAAAGTCTACAGTGGACTTGTCACATCTAACTTAACCCTAACGAAGAGAACTGAATCCCCAACAGACCGGGCGGTCATTCAGACCAATGGTGGTAGATAAAAGGTCAAGAGACCGAACCCAGGCCATACCTGAGAACCACCCCCGCCTATGTATGACAGCCAGGACAATCCCAACAAGACGGACCATCCCACACATGCGTGATTCCTTGGATCTGCCTAAAAGAGCTAGGCGTCATTGCTTGATAGGTGAAGTAACAAGAACCACCAATAGAAGCGGATCCCATACAATCCTTCTTGGTCCGACAGATAGCAGCACATTTGGCGCCTGTATCCTGATCCACGCTGGGATACAAAGATGAGCCATATTGATAAAAGTTGTTATTCAACACCCCCGAAAAATTGCATACAGCATTTGCGTTGTTTGTTTGTGTGCAAGAATCGCCGGCCTTGTAGTTGCAAGTTGGACTCTTGGGAAGTGGATTGTTGCTTGGAACACAGGTGGGACATGTGTAACACGATCTATGGCTCCAGACAGCATTCTTCGGGTCGAAGCCGGGTTCTTCGTAGTTGGGATCAGGCTCCGCAAAGTCAGCTTCTGTAACCTTGGTGGATGTAAAGAGACAATGGTTCTCGGAGCCGAAGAAGGCAGATGTTTCACAGTTGGGGAGTGTGTCGCATATAGCGGCGCATCCTTCCTGACTCTCCTGGATGGGATATTTGGAACGGGGTTCTGTCCAACTTTCACCGAGGAAGACGCCTCCGGTGATGCAGACATACGGGTTGTTCTCTACACCAGAGTGGCTGATTTCACATTGCTGGCCGCGGTTGTTGTAGCAAACGCCCGTTGGTTGAGAAGCTCTTGTAGTGGTGACGAAGCTGGACGGTTCTCGAGTGTTGGAAGGAATCTCAGATGTCGATGCCGCACTTGTGGTAGTCTCATGTGGATCCGGATCATCAAATCCACAGCGGGAGCATCGGAAGCACTTCAAGCTGTTCCAATCGGCAGATTGACTATCGCTGGCTTGTGTGACCTCAGTAACCACTGAGTTGGAGTAAAAACACCTTGCAGAGGCGGGCTGATATCCAGCTGATTTACAGCCAGGCAGAGTCTTACAAATGGCACCACATTCGTTGATGTTATCATAGCGGAGTGTATCCCCAGGTATATCCGCAGGTATAGTATAAATGTCGCCGCTGGCAGCCCCATAGAGACCGCAGCTCCAGTCATCCTCGTGCAAATTGAAGTCATCGATCCTTTGGCATGTCGGGGAGCAAGTAGATTCTGCGGACTCGGCAGGTTCGGTCTTGGATGGAAGTTGATTGGCAATCGTGGATAGAACTCGTGCGGTCGTCGTCGGCTTATAGACCTGAGTAGAAATAATTTGCACCGGAGGAGTCTCTTCACCGCAGTCCATACGACACTCGAAGCACTTGTTGATATTGTACCAGTCAACAATCTGACTATCCCTACCATCGCGCACGTCCTCACGCGTGACAAGCGTGTTGGAGAAGAAACATCTGCCCGAGAGTTTCTGGAAGCCAACTGACTTGCAACCTGGAAACTGTATCTTGCAGAACTCGGAACATTGTCCAACATCTCGGGCATGGAATTGCATATTAGGATTGTCGTCGCTACCGAAGCCGTAGATGGCCTCGGTGTTCGTGAATACACCATTGAGGTTACAGCTGAAATCGTCGTAGTGTTGCTGGTAGTCTTCAATGAGGGTGCATGTTGCTGAGCAGCCAGTCAATTCAGCCGGGTCAGCGCTTGTGGTCTTGGATGTAGGGGCGTCGTTGTCCTGGACCACAGGCGCTGTAGTGCTGGTGTGCTCCTGTCTGGGTTTCGTGGTTGTAAAGAGTGAGGGGGTGTTCGTCTCTCCTGAGATTATAGATGTAGCAGGGTTGGACCGGGTGGCTGTAGTGTCAATGACGGGAGGGGATCCTGTCATGGTGATCGCTCTGGAACTACCGGAGATTGGCTGGCTGATCTCTTCAGAATCGACAGTTGTAGTATCGTGAGAGTTGGGAGAGGTGATGTCTGTGACAGCAGGCGATCGTTCAGCCGTGATCTCCGTAACTTCTGTTGGTCTGCTGATGTCTTCAGGGTCAATAGATGTAGTAGCAGAAGAATCAGGTGAGTTGGTCTCCGTGATGGCGGGCGATCTCTCTGCTGTGATCTCGGTAGGACTGCTAAACTCCGCATGATTGAGGGATGAAGTTGCAAAAGTCTCAGTGGGTGTAGTTTTAATAACAGTGGACGATCCTTCCATCGTCACTTCTGTGGAACTGCCATGGATTGGTTCGTTCCATGAAGTCGTCGAGATGGCCTTGGCGGTGTTTCCACTTTGCGAGTCACTAGTTCGTGCTGACCGAGAAGCAGATTGACCAGCAGTGGTAACAACAGGAACAGGGGCTGAGCCGAAGTCGAGCTGAGCACTCCCAATTGTGTCCGGAGTTACCTTATCAGAGATAAAAATGGAGTCTACCAAAATGGAAGAACTGCCAGCGCCATTGCACGTCAAAGAGACATCGAAGATAGGCGACCCATCCAAAGCTTCAACTTGCCCAATGACTCTGATCCAAGAGCCAGCATCTCTAGAAGCAGCAGCAGACCAGAACATACTGCCACCAAATCTCGCGGCAACAGTGCAGTCACCACCAGATGTGAGATGGTAGAAGAACTGGATCGTATTCTTCCTTCGAGGCACAGATCTGACAGTTTGAAAGATACGAGCCATTCTGCCAAACAGACTTCGCTTACTGCCGGAGTCTCCGGTGGCTGTCAAGGCAGCGCAGCCATCGTCCTGACTATTATCTCCCTTGTAGCAGCCGCCTGAGTGGAACTCGGCGTTACCTTCTGCGTTGAAGTTTGTAAGGCCACTCGGGCTGTTGGGATCGCGACTAGCGAATGAACCGCCCTCTATCGCGTTGGTAATGATGGTCATTTCTTCTTCGGTCGCGGTGGTAGAATGAGCGAAGGTCAGGCTTGGAACGTCGGTGGATGGTGAAAGACTTGTTACAGTGTTGCTATTGATAATATTCTGGCTGCTTGAAGCCTCGATAGTAGTTTCGGTGGAAAGCGTGGTTGGGGGATTGACGGTCGTTTCCTCGTTCTTTACGTTGGCAGACGTCTCAGAAACATCCACGGTTGGCACTGATGATGCACCGTTCGCTGTGCTGTCTGTAACGGTCTCGATAGAAACTGTGACTGAGCGACTGTTGACCGTCGTTTGATCATTCTGTGCAGTTGTGGATGTCTCAACAGGATCGGAAGTCGGAACTGACGATGCTAAGAATGCGCCGCTCGTTATGCTTCGGCTGCTAGGCTTACAAGGACCAGCAGCACCAAACTCGATTAGAGCCAGGGCCACGAGAGGAATCTGAGGTCGCATTGCAACGAAAGTGCTTGTTAACCAGACTGGATGTCAAAGAAAGAATAACAATACCTACGGTTCGTTCCCTTTCTATATACTCCTCAATCACCTCTCGACTCAGCTTTCAGAGACTATCTATAAAGTAGTGGTTCAGCCTTGACCTTTCAGCGCCCATTCTGGTTAGTTATACGTTACTATTGTTAACTACTGACAGCCACAGAAAATGACCCCATTCAGGAACAGGTCTGGAACACAGGGCTAGACTCCGTAGGTCCTAGTCAATAGTTACTGGGCGCTAGACTAAACGAAGAACTGTACATTTTTCTGAACGGCTAATTAATGGCATCGCTGGTATTTTGTTTTCTGTCTCTTCCATATGCTTCTTTTATCGTCAAATGAAATTTCGCAAATGTCATAACGTGAGATTTGGCTTAAGGACCCAGGGTTTGCCAAGGACATTGACAAAGCGGTTCCAGATTTGTTGATTCATATTCCATCTCTTTCAATTTGCAGCGATGCCAGATTAATGTACTAGTCTACCTTGAACAAGGCGAGAATCTCCTCCACCTTCCCTGCAGCTGCAATATCCAACGCTGTCTGACCATTAACATCCTCAGCGAAGACATCCAATCCCTTCCCCATTAAGAACTCAAACCTCCGCAACCTCGTCGTTCTCAAACCCTCATTATCAGCACGTCTCGCTGCTATAACATGCAAAAGGGATTGTCTCTCGTTGTTGAAAACAGTCCAGTCCACGCCAAATTGTTCAAAAAGCCCCCAAAGAATCCGTTCTTTCTCCAAAGCGATTTGCTGTTCAAGCTTTTCAAGTTCTCCAAGTTCTTCTTCATTGTTCTGTGTCCTCGAAAGCCCGGGCAAATCGCGCAATTCTTCTCCTCGTGATGTGCGAGCTCTCAAAGCGCCCTCGCGGAAGTAACCAAGAACTGCCGTGTCACCTGCTTTGTTACGAACGTTGATGTCTAAACCCTTCGAGAGGAGGAGGTTAATAACTTGTTTCTTTCGATCGTCTAGAGCCATGTTGTCTCCATCGACAGGGACGGTCCAGTCCTGTTTGAACAGTACATGAAGGGCAGTGTCTCCTGCTACATCCTGTGCATGAACGTCCGCTCCTTTGGATATGAGCAACTCAATTTCTTCCATGGAGGCACGCCGATCGATAGCGCAATGAAGCGGGGTTCTTCCATCTTTATCAACCTGTTGTAAAAGCTCTGGGACGGAAGCGACCAAAGTTTCAAGGAGTTGTAGTTGCACATCATCGTCAAATCCTCGGTAGTTGTAATTCGGGGATTGGTGAAGAACATTTCTATCAAAGTTATTTCTGATACGTATATCAGCGCCTCTCTCGATGAGCCGTTTTGTCGATTTCATATCGCCGGATTTGTAAGCGACATGGAGTAACGGGGTGCCATCTGCATCCTGGAGGTTGACTTCTAAGAGTGGGTGCTCAAGGATCATATCAACGGAGTAGTTTCTCGTTAGCCTAAGACCATCGCGCTCGAAAGGGCTGTAATTATTTTCTGAATGGCTTCGTGCTAGGATTCGGTGCGCTATAGTTGTTTCCGGATATCGACCGTTCGGATCCGCGCCGTGTTGAAACAGGAGGTCGATTATCCGTAAGTGAACGGCGTCTTGATCATCAAAGCCCCTGCTTGTGATTAACAAGTCGAGAGGATACAATCCAGTTTCGTCATATGGGTCTGAAGGCCTATACGAAGGTCCGAAGCCGACCTTCCGAGAGTTAGGATCCGCGCCAGAGTCTAATAGCATCTCGATCGCCTTCACATCTCTGGCTAGTATAGCAGAAGCCATTGTGGTAGGGTCCAAGTCTGCTCCGTAACTAAGAAGTAGTTGGAAGACAGAGTCGTGACCAACGGCATGCGCAAGGCAGGACTTGCCTTTCCCATCAACACTTGATGGGTTCGCTCCTGCTTGTAACAGCATCTCCGTAGCGCGAACCCTCCACGATGGTCGTGTCCTGTGTTCTAAACTCGTCCCCAAAGGTGTCAATCCTTCATAAGCTCGCACCTCCAAGTCTACTCCTTTCTCCAGGATGTATGGGAGGGCCTGCTCCGTCTGCCACCAGCGATGCTGACGATTTTCGACTACGACATGTAGAGCGGTTGTTTGATGACTTGGACTCACCACGATCTTGTCTGCCTTGGCTCCTTTCTCAATCAGTAGCCTAATGACGTGTAAGTTCGGCTGTTTCGACTCACACGCAACTACTAAGAGTGTTGACAAGTCCTGGCTTTTTTCCTTGACCGTTCCCTTTTCCATAGACCCAGTGTTTTTTTCAAGATCCGATATAACTTCTGGTCTAAGCAAGTCATCCAGGAGCGAGGCATATCCACTGATAGATAGCTCAAATAAAACTTCGTGGAACTTTGCGCTCTCAGGTCGGGGGGAGTACTCCCGGATGTATGAAGGAATGGCATCGTAGAGTCTCTCTGCAATCATGAACGCTACTTGACTGGAGAAGCCGTGGTCAGCATGGCGCGTTGTGAGTGTAGTAGCCAGAAGCGTGGCCCTTCGTTGTAAACAGGCTTGCACTTCTACTGGGTATGGTGGTGGCTCTAAAAGGCCTAGAGACATCCTAGCCCGTAGCAGAGACTCTACCGTGTAGTCGTGTTGTCGGTTGGCAGCTGCAACAATAGCATGGTCGATCCCTTGCCATTTCGCCGAGCTTATGGTATTGATTAAGAGTTTGAGAATATCGTCGATGCGATCTTTGTGATAAGATTGTCGGCGCCTCTGTGAGCAATGTCTAGCAGGTCTCGCCGTTCCATCGATGTGCACAACGTCAGTGCCAGAGTAATCAGTGCCGTCGCGCCAATTCTTGAGCTCCTCCTCAAACTCGACCAAGCCCTGCAGAGCTGAGTTCTCGTATGTCTTCAATACAGGCACTGCCCCGGCTTTGATGAGAAGGTCAACTGATTGGTAGCGACCAGAGGCACAAGCGTAGAACAATGGGCCCCGACCTCGTTCATCTTTGGCGTTAACTGCTTTGACCAGTTGCCCAGTGTTTTTCTTGGCTTTGAACCAGTTGATAAGTAAACCTATGGCGTTACTCTGCCGGCCTCGAGAGGTAAGATGAAAGACATTGAGTCCCTCGCGCGTGGCAAGTGTTGCATCAGCTCCAGCGTCAAGAAGCCTTTCTGTGAAATCCGTAGAAAAGGTTGACAGGGTATGGAGCGGTAATATGCCGTCATTATCCGGCTCATTAATGCCCTCATGGTTCTGCTGCACAATGTACTGGAACAGACTTAGATTCCCCTCGTCATAAAGACTGAACTGGCGTTTGAGAGCCTGCTGGTCATAGTCGCACATAACATGGAAAGGTGTTTTCCCTCGGTTGTTACGTTTTCTCGGATCCACACCCAGGGCTGTAATGGTTGCAAATACCTTCGCTCCCACCAATTTTGTACTTCTAAATGATCTGGCAGCCTCGTGCCAGACGGTATTCCCTTCACTGTCGGTTTTTCTGGGATCAGCACCCTTCTCAACTAGGAGCTTCAGCATCTCTTCATCCGGACCGACATCTGAACGGATGTGTTTTAAGAAGACATGTAGCAGTGTTCGGCCTCGAATGTCGGTAACGTTGAAACGTGCACCTGCCTGGACCATAAGATCCACAAATTCATGCTTGATGTTGTTCCCGGATAGGCTAACAGCATTGAAGAGGAAAGTATAGCCATTTTCATCTGCCGCGTTCACATCCACACCCGGCAGCTGCAGAAGGGGCTTGAAACTGTCCATTCCAGCCCACATGTAGTCTCGATAGTTCAGCGTATGTAGCGCTGTTTGTCCTCGGTTATTGCGGAGGTTGATATCCACTCCGGCCTGGACTAACCGCTCAAAGAGACGAATTGCATCTGGCTTGTCCTTCACGCCAATCTTAGTAAGATAGTGCAAAGGTCCATTTCCATCATCATCAGTGATACTAGGATCGACACCCAGATCGAGAAGCTTCAGCGCCTTCCAGAGTTTTGACTGATCATCTGTGGGCGTCATTGAGTAGTCCTCCTTATACAAGGTTTGCAATAGGACAGTCCTCCCGTTGCCCCTCCTGGTGTTGATGTCTGTCTTGGTTAGGATCACCTCTGCCACAGCGACACTGTACGCAGTGTGAAGAGGCGTTAGTCCATTGTTGTCCATAGCGAGCGGATCCGCACCAGCATCAAGAAGAAGCTTAGCAGCAAGAGGAGTCATGGCTCGATGAAGTGGTGTCATTCCTTCGTCATCAATTTGCGTCACTGTTATGTCGTTAGCCTCTCACGCTCGAAGCGACATAGAAGAGTTGAACCTACCATTAGCGCCAGCAGCGAAAACCAATGCAAAGCATGCTTCCAGCCTGTCTTCTGGAATCTCTTCACGTCGTTTGAAATCCCTATAGTTCTTCGGCGCCGCCAGCCCATGCAAGACATTTGCTCCCCCTTCAAACGTCATATCGAAGAAGCTAATCCGAACCTCATCACGAGGGAAATTCGGATCTGCACCGGCATCCAGAAGCACCTTTACTGCATCTGGAACAAGGTGTATACAGGCAGTGAACAGCAGTGTCTCGCCCATGACGCGGCTGTTGACGTCCATCAGTCCAAGATTTACAACCTTCCTCATGACCTCTGGACGTTTGGAATTGGTGAGAACCCATCTGAAAGCATTTCTGGCCGCTTTATCTGACTTGATATGTGCCAGAAACATTTCGACTAGTTGTTCATCCCCATAGCTGAAGGCTAGCTCAATCGGTGGGTTCAAAACCAGAAGATTAATATCCTCGTCGTCAATTTTTTGATTCTTTCCCTCAATCTTTACACCGAAGGGATTATCATCTTCATCACTCCCTTTTCTCTGCCAAGGATCGGCACCAAAATCCAGAAGGTACTTGACAATTGCATGAGAAATAGTCTTAGCATTAAGCGCTTCGTGAAGCGGCGTATTGCCTCGGGTGTTGTAGTGACTTGTGTTCACACCCTTGCTGATAAGGAGACGAACCATGTCTAGTTTCCCCCTGATAACGGCGTTGTGTAATGGGGGGTGCAGTCGACTACTTCCAATGTACCCGGCGGTTTTCATGTCAATGCGGGCCACAAGATATCTGGCAAAGTTGTTCAAGTCCAGATGAAGTGCAATGAGCAAGGCCTTGTCTTCCTCCTTATTCTTAAACGCCGACAGCCCTTCCCAAAATCCTTCGTCGCCGACACTCTCTAAGCTCAACAACAACGCTAACTTTTTCGAGTTTTGTGGTGTCATTAGAAGCGAGAAGGTACTCTCATTGGCCTCATCTTGAGGAAACCCTTGAGCAGAGGACTTCGCTATATGCACGTGCCAGTTGCCAGCCGCATAAGACATAAATGGCGACAATTGCGGATTCTTCCTCTGTTTGTACCTATCGTTATCATACTCCAGGGTATCAAGGCAACCCGCTTGTAAATATGACAAACACCAAAGTGCGACAATGTTGTGCGAAGATGCTGGCTCAAATATCGGGATATCCTGGTCCGATGGTGATCTATTCAGTCCAAAGAGATACTCTGTCAAAGAGTGATGGACTACGCGAACAGTTTCATCTGGAAGGACTTCCAAAAGTGGCCCGCAGGATGTTCGAACGATGCTTTTCATAGTTGCAATGTCTTGAGTATACTCTGGTCTGGTCACTTTGATGAAGTCGGATATCTCGAGAAGACGCAAAGGCCGAGTAGCGTGCGTGACGAGTTGCAAAACGAAGATGTTTAGTCCTGCTGGAAGCCCTGTACGTCCCATATGCTCCCGTAGGAGGTCGCCGTATATCGCAGATAGATTGAGAGGTGTTTTATCGATAACTTTCAACACTTGTTGATGGCTTGTAACATTCTGTTCACATATAGTATCCATGGCTAATTTGGCATAAAGGAAAAGGCCATCAGCCTTCTTCAATATCTTGGATACGATAGCTTCGCGATTGTCTGATGTTAGAAAGACTTCGTCGATCCTGTGATGGAGGTACTTAAGAATATCCGGGCTGACTTGGTCGTTGTTAAGACGAATGTCTAGGAGTTCGAGATTCCTCACTTTTCTCTCAATTGTCGCAATGGGACGGCTTGTGATGATGAGTTTAACTCTGTCCGGGTTGCTGTTACCCAGCTGATCAAGCAAGTGCAGGAAGTCCTCCATGACGTCGTGGTCCATTTCATCCAGAGCGTCTACTACAAAGTAGGTCTTGGGGATGCTCCTCAAGGCGAGTTGAAGGAGGTACCATAGGTCTGCCATTGAAAGACTATCGACAGAGGCTGCAGTCTCATCTTCGAAAGCTAAGTTCTTCAACGCAAGCTGTAGTGGAGGGCTTGATGTAAGGGCTTGAGCGATCCAATCACGAAGGGCAGCCTCAGGACGGTGATTCGACTCGATCGTATGGCGGAAAAAGAAGTGAAGCACAGGGTGCTCGTGTGAAGTGAGATGACCAACCAGTTTCGCTGCCAGTACAGATTTACCTACACCGGGCACACCTCGAATCCACAAAATGCCATGATTATTCCCACCGTACCACTGTTGGAATACAGGCGAGTCAATGAGCCACTGATTGGTGCCCTCGAGGTGCGAGCTAGCATGCTTTTCAAGCTCGCTTCCATCACCCTCATACTTGGTAGGTTTAATCCAAGTGTGTAGCCGCTTCAGGGTATCATTGTCCTGAGGCGGGACACTCGACGCGTTATAATCCGGGATAGATGATTGGTCGATCATAGTGATGTCATTTAGCGGCGCGTCTAGTTCGTCGCGCAGCACTGATTGTTGGGCCTTTATCTGCGTGAAAAGGGCCAGAGTTACAAAGTAAAGAAAAAGCGTCATATCAAACATATTCCTGTTTCCCATTGTTGATAATACAAGGTACCAGTCACTCGGAATGTTGCTGCTTGTTATAGTGCTGCTCCGCCACAGAGCAGCTGTGAGCTAGATGTCGAATGAGGAAACAGCCGATCTCCATATAACCAAGTCCCTTGGCGCTTTGCCATCGATTGGCCCTAAGAGTTTTTGAAGCACAGCTTATGATGAAATCTGACAATCCGCATCGATAAATAGGCTGGGACGTGGTAAGGACCATATCCCCGCACTTGCCTTGAGATAAGAAATAAACGAAGTGAACAAGGCGGTTCATGTAATATGATAAGAAAAAAACTTGGTTTGCTTAAATTTGGCTAGAAACATTTCCAGTTCATCATTCACTTTGCCTTCATATTGACCCCGTTACTTCTCTTCTTTTGATGTCCCGTTCGCAATCTGTGCCTTTCCATCAAAGAAGAAGTTGTCAAAAAGGACGTTTGAGAATCTGGCTTGGAGATCCTGCAAAGACCATGGCTCCTTTGCTTCCTTTCCAATCTCGGCCAACGTCTGAAGAAACTCCTCCCTCTCTTCTTTATAGTCAACTGCTTTGAGCCGCTCAACCCACGGTCTTCCATCCACCTTGTAGCCATACCACTCCTTAGCCCAGTGAGGTCGTGTCTTGAGAGCCTCGCCTGTTGAGGGATCTTTCAGTGCCATCCACTTGTCCAAAACCGATTGTGCAAATTTCGGCCAAATTTCACGCGCGCTGTATAGAGTCAACACCTCGATACTGCAGGTACCAAGTGAGTTTCCGCGTTGAGGTGCCATAATTACGTCGCTTCCACCCATGATTCGCATCTCAAGAGGCATCCGCATAGGGCATGTATCGCTGTTTTTGTAGGTGAGAAGAATAGCATCCCACCATGCCTGTTGGACAGGGGTGTAGTCAATTATGCCCGCATGGTCGCCTTTCTTTGCGACGAGGGGCATCTCGACTTCGATATCCCGAACGCGTACATTCTGGATAGCTCGCTGGAAATGCAGCGCATCTGGTAAGAATGTCTTGACAGGATCTTGTGGTAGTGCTTTCATCGCAGCCGCAGAGATAATTGTGACAAGGCCTTCCGAAAGATGAGCAACATTAATTAACTCTTTGAAAAGAGGTGCGTTCTGAGCCATGTTCATCGCAACGGTTTCGAAGAATGAAAGTATAATTTGAGTCGGGCTTGGGAACGACTGTGCTCCCTTAGGGTCGTCGGTCTTGTTCCACGTATTGACCCAAGCAAAGTCAGAATACGGAAACCAGAACCACTCCGCGTAGTAATCATTGGTAGCGCGATCTTCGAAATCTTTTTGGCACTTTTGTTTCTCAACGTCGGACAAAGGGGTCCAGTATTTGAGAAGAGCAGGGGGTATGTCCTTCTCGTCAAGACCTGGTGGTGGAGGCACTGCCCGTATGACAGGAATCTTCTTGGGATCAAGTTCTGCATAGCTCATGGGAGGGAACTCCATTGTTATGTGAGTCACAACACCCATAAGACCAAAACACCCACTTGCTGCCCGTAGGTGTTCGGGCTTCTCAACGGTCTGTAAATTGCCGTTTGCGTCAACGTATTCGATTTTTCGGACAAGGTCACTCAGCGTCATATTCTGACGGCCCGCGCCATGGCAGATAGGTGCGTTGCTTCCGCCCAGGGTGATCTCAACCATAATGACGTTGAGGGGTATGGTTACAGTCCCTTCTTTGATACACCATCGGCGTAGTCTTTCGTTTGTCACTGCACATCCAACGCGGACAAGCTTATTACCAGAGACTCGAGGCTTCCCAGCTGCGAAATCGATCTGCTGTAGCTCAGTAGGTGAAGATTGTGGAAGCGGTAACGATTCAATATTTGGTAGTGAGGTGGCCGTCTTGAGATCAAGCATAGATATCAGGATCTGGCCATCTTTGCCGAAGATGGGTGACCACGAGTGTCCTATTACAACATTAGGTCTTATTTACATAAACATGGGTGAATTTGCTTACGGTATCCCGAGCACCTGACACTCATATTATTATCTTTGGCGTATCTCACGATTGACTGGATATCTGCGGTAGTGCTGGGGATACAAGTCAATAAAGGTGTGTTCTCAATATTGAGTCCCCAATTCTGGAATTTCGCGTTTTTGTACACCTGGAACCAAGTCAGCTCAATATTTTCACAAGCTCCACAGGGCATTCCCGGACCATAATTTCCTGGCCTGGTTTGCTACGACTGAAAAAGTCCCGCAATCCAACCACAGCTTCATTAAACCAGTCATCAATAACGGAGTTCGTCTGACCAAAAGTAGCAAGTAAATCCCCCTCGGGGCCTGGTTTCTTGATGTCTTTGATGCTGTCGTGGGTGATTCGAACGATGGATTCAGCTTGCTGGAGCTTGTCAATTCCTTGGCGGCAGCCAAGGCTTGGTCCAGGAACAAAGTTTTGTGCAAGGTCTTTGACGTTTTCACCAGCAACAAATCTCTGGATTTTCTCCTGCTCCTCGGGTGTATACATCTTCAGCATTGAAGAATAAGTGCCATCGGTCTCGGAGTCTTTGAGAACTTGCAGCAGACGCCGATGAAAGTCAACGTCTGAGACTTTCACATCAGGGGATGCAAAGTCAGATAAAAGGTCTCTCAGGCCTGGCGCGTTAGTTTTAGAGAACTCAGGGTTCTCGTCAAGCTTTTCGACAATGTGGTTGGCACGGTCGTAAACCTGATGGTCCCAGGCCAGCGACGGTACAGTTGCTGACCCCATATTAAATAAAGGCTTGATGGGAAGGAATAAATATTGAGTTGGTACTAGAAGGTTTTAGATCGAAGTGCAGTTTATTGTTGTTTTAAGAGTGAGGTGAGTACTCTTATATAGCGAAAAGAAATTGGTGTCAAGCATGTTTTTTACCTAGCCGACTTCCGTCCAGGTGTCCAAAGGACCAGTAACAACGGTGCGGAGAAAACTACAAAGGCTTTCAGCCACGTTGAACTATAGCCTATTACATGCAGAAGCGGTTCAGCTCTTCGCCACTTTCTGACCACCTGCAGCTCAGCCGCACCGGTCGCTGTTCTCAGCTTTCACATTCTTCTTACTGAAGTAAATGACAGTTATTGAGACATTTCTCAGAAGACTTTACTCACGGAAAGTCACCTCCTTCGGGCCACTTCCTTTGTTTCCATACTGACTAGTCCCTGGCCATTGTCACCACCCCCTCTGTCTTATGGTAGATTCGGAGGCTAGGGAATTCATGGGCCTACAACGAAGTATCAAAGAACTAAATAACTCACACTGTTTGAAGAGTTCAATTTTATAGCCGGCACTGCATCATCCCTCTGTTGAGGTGGCGTTGGCTCACCCACATGATAAGTTTACATGCATATGCACCCCCAACAGCCGCGGATGCTACACCGTCTAGACCTTTTACACATGCAAAACGCATTCTAGAACCTTACAATCGGTCAGAGGCCTACGGTGGTACAAGGTCGAGACCAATCTCGCTTCTACAATTAATCACCACTTGTACAGATTGTCGAACCCAAGGAGCGTCTGCAGGCGAATGGAGCGATACTACTCAGCGTTCTATTCGAGTTTTTGAAAAACCAGTGATCAAGTGGTAATCGCCGTTCTGCTTATGGAGGGGTGCTGTCAGATTCGAAATTCCAAGGTATTTTATCTCAGAGTGATGGTTTTTCTGCAAGGATAATGGAATGTAAATTCTTTTATCTGAGAACAATATGCACGTCTATCACATTCCATAGCATAGTCAGACAAGGTGCGTCATCAGAGCTTCCGCAGAGGTATTTTAAGCACTCTGTTCCCGATGAAGGACTGGCTTTCAACCGCAATGGCTGCATTAATGTTCTCGAGTGGCTGGCTGAATCCAAGACAGCGTATTCCGCGTTGCGGGTCCATTTCCTATTTTAGACCCTCCCTATATATCAGCATGAAGGTTCTGGACTTCGACGTAAATTCTATATTGATCGCTCAATGTTTGATAGTCACTGCCTTACAAGGACGGGGAGACATCGGTCGCTTTAAGATAAATTTCCCTTAGTAAAAGATTCAGTCCCCCCGTGATCTGTCTAACTTGAGGACCTTATCTTGCATCCCGCTTGTGGAATGCCCGCCTAAGATGTCGAAAGATTCCATTCTGTCATTGCAAAAAATGAGCATGTGAGGCATCATCCCATCAGCCAGAAGTATGCCTTACTGGACATCTTAAGGTTTGATGAAGACTACAGGGTAGGAGATAACGGGGCACGTAACCAACCGGATCTGCGGGCCTGTCTACCGTTTTTTTATGAAACACGTCTGGTCCAGGTGATTGGTGATCTCACTGTCACGCTAAAATGTCCGTAGGCTATTGTTTCCCCACCAGTCGCTCTTTCAATTTTCCGTAACCCATCCGGGAGCGAGCGATGCTGATCTTCCACAATCGCTCCTGGTCACGGAAGATTAAAAGCAGCTGTTAATGCCACCATGTTTCTCACGGGCAGTACAAAAGCGACTACGATCTCATACCGTAAGTGACCCTTGCTTGCGATGGTGGTGGACCTGCTTGCTAATTGCTGATCAAGAAGAGCAACTTTTACCTTGTCCGTGTAGGGTATAGGTGTCGACGATGAGCTCTTCGCCGTGTTGATGGCTGAATATGAACAGGCTGACGAACGATTAGAGGTTCTTTGAGTGTTGTTCCGCTGTCAGTCGCTGCTTTTTCGGCTACAAATATTTATCGTATCATTCATGCTTGTTCTACAGTTTGTTTCCAGACCCCTGCTCGGCCCCTGGCCTCTGATCCTTAAATTAAACCCGCCTCGCTTAGAGATAAGAATTCCAAGACAGGGGAGAGCGTTTTGGTGTCCATTTCCTGCTCCAGAGTCAAGAACTCGGCACAACATCCCTGCGTCCTTATGGTATTCTCCGTCGATTGTGGAGCCTCATCCTCCGCGAGCCTACTTATTCGTCCTTTTATAGGCTGCATGTCCAGTGCGGAATTCGGTAACTACCATGTCATGTTTGCATTAAACAAGATGTTTGTTTCAGGTTACGGCTTATTTTAACTATCCGTATATCCGCTAAAGGAGACACGGAAGATTTACATGGTAACGGATTCAATTGTTGCAGAGATTTATAACCGATATCCTGGACGAAGATCGGCGGTAAACGGTTTCGGAATTCAAACCTTGATTCTTCCGTGGAGTATAAGACTCTGGTCCTCCCCGACAGGAAAGAAATAGAAGACGACCGACCGACTACCACCAACAGACTACCACAACAAGGCTATCAGGCTATCCATCATGCTCGACTCCTTCTCACCACGCAAAGTGTTGACTACACTCGCTCTGGGCGCTGGCCTGGTTGCGGCTCAGTTCCCCCCTCAGGGCCAATTCCAAGGTCAGCCTCAAGGTCAGCCTCAAGGACAACCCCAGGGACAACCTCAAGGTGCTCCTCAGAGCCAGGCTGCGCTCCAGACCATCACCGACTTTGGAGAAATCTACAACACCCAGTTGAAGTTGCAGGCCTACATCCCTAGCAACCTCCCTGCCAGCCCATCAATCATCCTCGCTGTAAGTACCATATCTATCGCATCCTTACTGCAAGCCGTGAGCTGACCGTATATCTAGCTGCATATGTGCGGTGGAACCGGAGAACAGTACTTCCAGCAAACCAATTACAAATCCATGGCCGACCAAAAGGGTGTTGTCGTCCTGTACCCATCTTCCCCCAAGGACGATAACTGTTGGGACGTTGCTAGCAAGCAGACCCTTACCCACGACGGCCAGGGTGATAGTCAGGCTCTCATCAACATGGTTGACTGGGCCATCAAACAGTTCAATGCCGACCCCAAGAAGGTCTTCGTCACCGGTTCTAGCTCTGGATGTATGATGACTAACGTCATGGCTGCAACCTATCCTGACCGCTTTGCTGCTGCTACTTGTTACTCAGGTGTTGCTGCTGGCTGCATGGCTGGCGCACCTGGATCTAGCCCTAGCAGTTCTGGTCGCGTCTGCTCTGATGGAAAGGTCATGAAGTCCGGCGAGGATTGGGCTGCGCAGGTCCGCGCTATGTACCCAGGCTACAACGGCACGTACCCTCGATTCAAGACCTTCCATGGTACCGCCGACTACTTTGTCTTCTACCAGAACTTCCTCGAACAGGTCAAGGAGTGGTCGACTATCCATGGCGTCCAATCTACCGGCAAGCAGACAGACGGCCAGGGCTACACCACCGAGACCTTTGGAGATGGAAGCAAGTTTGTGTCTGTATCTGCTGCTGGAGTCGGACATACTGTCCCTGTTCATCCCGACCTTGACTTCCAATGGTTCGGTCTTAACTAAGTAGGGGTTGATAAATCAGTATATATGGGACCTGTATATAGGGAAGCCGGTGCTCTACGTCAGCAATTCCCTTGTCACCGGAGTTAACATTCTCTCGAGGCAGTCTTTCTGTAAATATTTACAATTTCTGAGTTTTAGAACATAAAAGAATTCATCGTTTTGTCAACATTGTGTCTTCATTTTTAGCTACTGTGCAACTTATTATTGAGCATAATTAACTCAACTGTTCCTGTAACTCATTTCTTTGGGGCTCTAGCCAAAATAGTACCATATCGAGAGTAAGTGTCATCAGGCGAAGCGACAAAGTGATCTACCTTCAAACCAGCCTTGGGTTGAAAAACACAGATAACATCTGAGCCTCCAAACTGGAAGTAGGAAATCTCATCTCCCTTCTTCAACTTGTCTCCGACTTGTGCGGTCATCTTCACGGAGGAGACCTGAGCCATTCCAATAGGAAGTACCGCCACGAGACCCAACACAGGGTTGTCAATGACACAGAGACCACGTGTCTGCAGGAACTGGTACCCTGGTGAGTCTGGGGCATCTGTACCACACATTTTGCGAACGCGTTCACATTTCGCATTGACTTCAAGGTATGCCGCGCCTTGGATGTTCTTGACCTCGACTACTTCACCCGATACAGGCGCATGCTGGCGATGGTAGTTGAAGGTGTTGAGGAAAGCATGCATCCATACACCGCCATGGAAGTCCTTGGCATATTTACTGCCCTGGAGAAGAGACGAGATTGTCCACTCCAAACCTTTGATCATAACAATTCCATCAGACTCAATGTTAATAATGCTGTCTTTGGGAATCGATCTGTCAAAGGTACAGTCGGCTGGGTACACGATGACATGGTCGTCTTCTGGATCGGCGATGGGTCGCATACCAGGCTTGAGCTTTCGCGCGAAGAACTCATTAAAGGTGCGGAACCCCCCAGGAGGAACTTCAGCTTCGTGGTAGGCGTAAGGGGGCGAATTCTTGAAGCTCTCGAGAGATTTCTCCGTAATTGAAGCGGGCGTGTCCATGAAAAGCCCGATCAGCTGCGCATAGATGACAATCCATGAGGAGAGCCAGGTAAGAGGCCTTCCCGCCTGGCTAGGATGTATTTGAGTCTGGAGCTCGGCCAAAGGCTTCTGGTCGAGAATGAAGTAGAACATAGTAATAATATCATAAATATCTTTCGCTTTGTATTTCTCTTCGGGCGTCCACTTGAGAAGATCGTTGGCAAAGTCCAAGAAGGAAAATGCGTCAGTGATGTGAAGCTTATCCATGAATTCAGGAATCTTGGTGCGTGCTTCTTTCACTGCGTCGCCAAGTGCACCCGGTTTCAGGACCTCTAACCAGCCCGTCAGGATACTGATATGAGGGTGAAATATGATATGTAGTGGGCCATCTCCGGCGATTGGGAAGGGAGTAAGGCCAATAAGACTCTTTGAGTTCTCATCGGGAGGAGTTCTGGCGGGAGTGGGAGGTGGCTGGAAGCCAATCTCAGTATCGGGGGCAGTAGGGAGACCGGAAGGCATCTTGAGCAGTGGCTTTCTATGTTGTGTGGGAGCCAGTTGAGAGTCAGATGGAAGATATTCATCAGTTAGGCTGGAAGGTCGGGAAGCTTTATAGACGCCAGAATACGTTCGATATCTTTGACCCGCTACTCTGAAAGATGTCACTACCGATCCTGGCCTCTCCGTTCCTTGTTCAACAATTATCTTTCCCCGCGCACTAAACTTGTATCTGAGTAGTTAAATCACTTAGTAACGTGATAGCGGCACATTTGTCCATGTCTGAGAGCCCCGCGAAGATGTCTTAGACCTCCTCCAGACACATTGATAGCGGTGAAGTTGATCGACAGCGGATCCTTATTCAAGGTGCGCAATCTCTGATTCTGTACAGCCCGAACGATCAGCAGCGACGGAGTGCGAACATCTTAGCCACTAGAAATACAACAGACTGTGGGTTGGATCAAGCTCAAAGCGATCTGCTTCTGCACTTCCGTATCATGACCTGTGGTCTCTCGTTTTGAAGCAAGTGACAATTGCCCAATTGCCAAGTCTGATAGTTTCCGAAAATGGTTTCTACTACAGGTAGCTCTTCCGAGTAGGAAGCAACTTTGGCAGACCGAAAAATAACTAAAATTGACCATACGTTAGCCTCTCAGGCTCACCAATCGCCTTTGCTTAAGCCCAGTTTTCTCTTTTCTCAAATGGTGTGCAAATCTATGAATCAAGTATCGATTGCCTTTTCCAGAGTACCATACATACTTAGACACAATGCATGCGGTCATTTTGAGGCCCCCGGTGAGAGGAGAGAGGGTATGTTAATGTGGAGCTGGAGTGCTAGTTCTCCCCAGTGGATGGAAAATCGCCAGTGGTACGCGCTGGGACGGCCCGGTTTATGCATGTTTCAGCCGCATTCGCATGTCTCAGCTGTTGTCCAACTGATCTTATACTCTTTTGGCCTTTCAGCTCGCCACTTTCAGTGCAGTTCCCACACATTTCTGGTAGCTTGCGCGGACCTCCGAAAGCATAAGAGACGTAATAATTCAGTCACTTTATGTCAGCTTAGATAAGCATTTAGTCGATTTCATTACAGCAGCCTAAGACTTAGTGGTTGATTCTTCTGTTACCAACCTGGCGTAGTAGAGAATTCGATTTGAACTTGGTCGAATCACCAATCAAAGAGCCACCGGCCGACTGGAGAAGCTCCTAACTTCCACTACTAACGAGCTTGAGAGCTCCACGACAATACCTCCTACCACTTTGAACACTCGAAATAGACATTATGTTCCCGGTCAATCCGCTACAAGGATCTTGAGGAACATCAGGGCCAGGAAAATACAACTCGATAGCTGAATTGGATGGCGCATGATAGATTAGCCAATCCGATGCCCAGAAGGCCATTCCCACACCAAGACCATACTACTTTCACTCATGTACCACTTCCGGACTTCCCCAGAGATTTTGAATCCCATCACTCTCATCCACCCATCCCATCTCCTCAATCATTGCATCCGGATCGAAACACATAAACCATAGTGGCCACAGGTACTCGGCAATGCTAACACGTAACCACCAGCGCCGACCGTCGCGCATCGTTTCGTCTGTTAAAACCTTTACCCAGCGTAACAGCTTCTGCCGATCCAACTTGAGAGGCGTTTGTGGGTCTTCAGGCATGGCCAAGATATTATCGATACTCTCTTGATCTAACATCAAGCAAAAGCGAAACCTGCCATTCGGGCAATGAAAGCGTTGATTGGCGCAGTCAACTGGTGTGCGGTTTGCATTAATCCACTTGTCGAATATTCGACCAACTTCATCCACGGACGCATTGGATAAAGTTTTCTCATCCTCAATTACTTCACTGTAGTAGCGACTCCAGAGGTCTTGGTTTGGTAAGGGATCATAAGGATCGTTGATACGAGGTGGCATTGACTCATTGTCGGTAAAATGCTTTGCGTAACGGCCCAAGCGATCAACAGCCTTAGCGACAGCCTCGTTAGAGTCCGGTGTGTAAACAGTGCGGAAGATTGCGAAGCCCCAACAATAAGGATAATTGTGACTGTGGTCGTTGTCGGCGAGGTTCCGCAGTGCATGTCGACACAAGCGGCGGGGCTCCTGGTCCCTGGGGAAACGAGCTTCAGGATTGGCAATGGCCATGTCGATGGGTGGGAAGGTCGGCATATTCACAAAGCTATAGATCTTGCAGTCCAATCTTGAAACTGAATGATGTAAGTTTTTATTAATTGAGTACAGAGAAATTCAGCGTGGTAGTCGGTGGACATCCGATTCGCTGTATTTGACATGTTACGATTCATCTTCCTATTTTTTTTGAGCGAAGGATGGGATGCAGGGGTTATAATGAGGTATTTACTTTCCCAAGCCCGTGCACAGCCTAACCCAAAGATCGTACTCATTTGTCGCTTTTATATACAACAAGAGCTTCACCAAAACCACAATGGATGCCTCCACGCACCCTGTCGAACATGAGAAGGGCTTCTCTCTCCTCCCCAGAGAAATCATCATCGCAATTGCGGCAGAGCTGGTGCTTGCCCGCTCCCCTGGATATCGATATTGGAAGTGAGTTTGTTTAATTGTTGCACGCAACTCACAGGCTGATCATTTGCACCAGAGAGACATGTCAACAGCTCAAAATCCTGAGATTGACACATAGAAAATTTGCCGACTGTGGCTATATCAACAAGATTCTTTTCACGCGTATTCGTCTTGAGCCGACGCGTGGTGGTCTCAGGACAATTCAGCGCGGCGATTTTTCACGCGTCGCCAATTATGTGGATTCAATTACATTCATCACACCGCCGAGCTGGGAGCTTTCATTCGAAACATACCAGAGCATAGTTAATGAACCAGATCGAATCTCTGCTTTCTTTTCTGAGAAGAAGTTAGCCGAGGGTTATGCCGCTTATATGCGAGACGCGACATACGCGAAGTCGTTACTCGAAGACTTCAATGGTGAACTGAAAGAGGCTTGGACCCGCATTCTCAAAACAACGGGAAATCGCCTCAAAACTGTCCGATTGCTCAGCGACAATTGCAAAGAGACTCGCCATATCGAATATTTTGATACGCCCAGCGAAGCTCACTGTGGAGTACCCAGTCGACTTCCGCGTCATGACCATGGCCAGGGTCCTGTCAGGTATGGCTGCCATTATGCGACAGCAGTAGCGGGCGACAAACTTTTTAACATGGCTATGTCATGCTTGTCAGCTTCAAGAGTATCCATACTCAACCTCACGATTGAGACGCTCATGACGGCAAATCTTGAATGCACAAAGATCCCAGGCTGGCTACAGTTGGATTTCAGTCTTTTGAAGAAGCTTGATCTTTCATGCCAATTTCCATCGGACGAGCATGGCCTGGTCTCAGATGCTCTCAAAGCCGTCACCGCTGAGAACATGGAGAAGGCGGGCAATATTGTTCACCAACTAATCGACAAGTGCCACTCCACTATAGCAGAGGTTACGTTGGGAGGGTTTGATGGAGACGCTACGGTCTGGCCAACAAGCGCTCCAACGTACGAATTACCAGCGCTTCATACATTCACTCAAAGAGTTGACCACAATCCGTTACTTCTCCATCATTGGCTGCTCCACATGCCAAGTTTGCGCTGCTTTACGCTCGCTGGCAGAATTGCTAACAGACACCCTTCTATCGATTTACGATACGTGTTTGATGCAATTCGCGACCATCCAAATGTATCTGGTCCAGATCCCAAGGGACTTGAAGTTGTTTTCGAGCAGATTATTGTGTCTGAATGGGTCGAGATATCGTACAGTGGGACGATATGTAAGAATAGCTGCATTGCTACAGCAAGACGTGAACCTGACACCAGCCCCGACCACCTGATAGATTGTGGTTACCCACTAGAGGCACATTTCTATGGCGAGACAACCTTCAAGCGTAATCACCCCTTGAGATACCAGTTAGATGATTGGGATCCGGATAATGAAGATAGTGACGAGGACGAGGATGAGGATGAGGACGAGGATGAGGAGGATGAGGAGGATGAGAATGAGGAGGATGAGAATGAGGAGTGGGAGGAAGAAAGTAGCGAGGAAGAATAATATGTTGCATCATCTCTTTCTCAGTAAAAGGGGTACTCGAAGGTACTTAGAGCACAAGCTACAATGAAAATTGGTAGGCTTTCTTTTGGTTCAATTTGATCCAGTACCCATTGGCGGTCGTTATTGCTCTTCTTTCCCTTGTCAGGCTCCTTTGCAATGTAACTCGACGGACACGCATCAAGACACGTAACGTACCGGCTATGCAGCCCTTGCCGTCATTTCCGTCTTAGCCTCAGTAAGAACAGATACTTGGCCAGAGTTGCAATACTAAAGACGCAAGCGTTCCATCCCCTCCGACTCGTCACGTTTGCGACGCAATAACAAAGGTTCGCAGTGAAACGCCAGTCCAAGTAGGAGTGAGAATTGCCTGATTGGCTAAATTTCCCCCTTCTACGACAAGTCTCTGTATCCACGTAAGCTATCAGCCAACTCCAGGTAGTGTTTTCATAATGTAAGACACGCGTCCGAGTAACACCGGCGCCTTATCTCCGTACAATTCCCTAAATCGAAAGCTGACAATGACTTTTTCCTGGTGCAGTGCATTCTGTAACTACTCGACAGTTCGCCAAACCTAGTCTCTTTAGAGATGAATCTTACATCAGCCATGTTTTGACGTTTGCCTGTCATTCAGCTTTAGCAGATACGTAATCAGGCCAGCGGAGGTATACAGCCACTTACATTTTAATCAGCTGGCATTGTCAACTGTGTCTCTTCGTCTCGGCAAAATAAAATACACCATCACTGATATTTCAACTCGTGCTTATAAAAACGCTTGAGATCCCGCGTCTATCACAATTTTTCCTCATAGCACAATTTCCTTTGGTCGCTCAGAAGCTTCATCAATAGTCACTTGCAATTCTGCTCTTTGTTATTAGCGCGCTAGCCATGCAACCAAACATGAATACCTTTTCAGCTCTCTTGTTGATTGCCTTGGTGGCTGCAGCATCTGCCCAGTCCTTTGTCTTCCCATTCAAGAACATTACAACCATTCTTTCGAAGAAGTTCAAAGGAGCAAGAATCTCATACAAACAAGTCACCAACATTTGTGAGACAACCAATGGTGTCAACTCATACTCGGGGTATGTGCATCTCCCGAGCTATTTTGTGCCCGATGCTGGGGGTGCCAAAGGGCTACCTAAGAATGGCAGTGCAAGTTACTTTTTCTGGTACTTTCGTACGTACCCGACCCTCCCATCATGCACCAATTGACTTGTCTTCACGATTCTCATGTTGTAACCATATACAGCGGCCAGAAACAACCCAGAGAGCGCTCCGACCGCTATGTATTTTGGCGGTGGCCCAGGGTACAGCGGATTCGATGGCTCGTCGGTTTTCCCTTGCTACTTCAATCCCGATTCCAACTCAACTACGCTAAACAAGCATTCTTGGAACAATCATGTCAATATGCTTTACATCGACAATCCTCTGGGAGTGGGCTTCTCTTATACTACGCTGGCGAACGGAACACTTGACACTTTGACCAACACCTTTCAGCCTGCCTACAAACACAATCATACATCGGAGTCCATTACTGATATCCATGATCTCAAGGAGATTGGCTTCACAAAGATCCCAGCCACAATGCATGTATCTGATCCGTCAATAATGATTAATGGCACAATGGCTGCGGCTAGAACGATGTGGAGATTCTCACAGGTTTGGTTCAATGAATTCCCTGAGTACCGCACTCAGAACGATAAAATCTCTATATGGGGAGTGTCTGTCAGTCTCTACCGGAGCAGAGGAAGGTACTTTCAGCTTCGCTAACTCGGCCATCAGTACGCTGGCTTTTATGCCACTATGTTCACTGCCTACTTCCTCGAGCAGAACGAGCTCATTAAGAATGGAAAGCACGACATCAAGGAGGCAACTGAATTTAATATGGCCACTGTAGGTATTATTAACGGAGTCACAGATATCGAGGCTATGGCCCTCGGCTGGCTCGACTATGCTAGAAACAATACCTACGACCACCCCATAATCAACGAGACGTCTTACGCCAGGTTGATGGATCTAATGACTGATCCTAAAAACGGCTGCTTTGCCCTTCTACATTCTTGCAGAGCCGCTCAAGCACAGAACGATCCACAAATGAGAGGGATTGATCCTCGCGTTAATAAGGCTTGTGCAGCAGCCTCAGTCACCTGTTTAGAAATCGGTTTCACGGGCGTAGATAACGCTACTATTGTAAGTTTAAACACAACTGATACTGAGCGTCTAAGCAGAGTAGGTGTAGATAAGTTACTAATTCGCTGCATAGTATAACCCATTCGATATATCTGTCGAGAAACCAGGAGCGTTTCCTTACGAGTATGAGGCTGCGTTCTTGAACCAACAATGGGTCCAACAAGAGCTTGGAGTACCACTGAACTATACAAGAGGCAACGATGTATTCCCAGGTGTATTCTTTGAGGGAACTGGTGATCCGGCCCGCTATGACCTCTCACATCTAGGTAACATCGTAGACAAAGGCCTCAATGTCGCTCTGGTGTCGGGTGACCGTGACTACCGCTGCAACTGTAGGTCACCTAAGAGATATCACTTCTTATGAGTGTCTGACAGAAAATTCCTAGGGTTTTCCGTGGAGAACGCGTCGCTTCACATTCCCTTCCACGGCGCAAAGTATTTTGCCAACTCTGGTTATGCAAACATCGTCACCAACTCATCCTACAATGGAGGTCTCGTCCGCGAACACGGCGGCCTCTCTTTCTCCCGCGTATATCAAGCAGGTCACAGCGCTGGTGGGTTTCAGTCCGAGACAGTGTCGAGAATCTTCGAGCGTGCCATGTTCCGAAAAGACGTGGCAACGGGTGAGGTCGAATTGGATCAGAACCACAATTACCAGTCAAAGGGCAAGGCTGATGTAAGAGACGTCAAGAACAAGCTCCCTGCACCTATTGACAGTGTCTGCTACGTCTTGCAACCAGCCGACACCTGCACAGAGGACCAAAAGGCAGCTTTAGTAAATGGCACAGCGGAAACTAAGGACTGGGTGGTAACTTCACCAGAGGGTTTCAGAGGCAAGGCAGGGGAAAGCAGAAACAGTATTTAGCCGGGAAATTATCCCAGTATAGTAAATTTATTCTGGGATTTGATGTGTACTCAATTGGCGTTATCGTTTTATCTCTCTCTTCGTATCAGCTGAAGAAAAGGAATTCCGCGTGGAACAACAGTCTGAAGTGGATATAGCTCTCAGACTTAATTGGTGTCCCAGCGGAGCTACTACCAACAGACACTAGTGTTGGGGTTCTAGACTTGTTCCCGCATGGATACAGCTAAAGAGGCCCGCTGAGGCTGTCAATAGTCATCAATAGTAGCACTGTCTAATCTAAATACTGACTCCGGACCCTGAACTAAACGGAACTTGACGGTATAGTTGCAAATAGTTTCGGAATGCAGCGTCGGGTAACCATTCGGCGCCGAAATAAGGGGCCATCTATATAATTAACACATTAACGCTCAATCTTCTCTTTCGGAGGTAAGCTCTCATTCACTCTTTTTCTGGCCTACGATTGCTACCGAGACTTCCTTCACTATGCAGTTGATGCTCACTCTCGTAGGCGTGGCCCTCGCCAATTTGGCTGCTGCTGGCCCTTGTAAGCCCAGCAAGCCAACGACTGTCAACAGTCTTTCTCTTACTGTTCCGACCACCGACATTTCCGAGAGCTCCGACGTTCCAAGCCTGTCGGTTCCCGACTCCGCTACTACCACCCAAGACTCCGAAGTCATTATCACCAACACCTTTTCAGGAGGCAGCTTCGCCCAACGCGATCCCAACACTCCTAGTGGCCTCACTGGCGTGAACACTGAGGGACAGGTCGAGTTCCATTCTGGAGGATGTTACAAGGGAGACGGTAGCAAAGACGATGGCTGTGCTGCCTTGTCTGCTACTGGAAACCCTGCTGGCAAACGTGACCTCGGCTCTTTTGCTAGCATGTTCCAAACTCTCAACTCCCTCAGCACTGGCCGACGCAACCAGTACACTGTTCGGTTTTATTACCTTGTCTTCTCTGCTGGAAGCCAGGCTTGCACTGTCAGTGCGACATTCGGCAACACACAGTTCTACTCCCAGTCCCTCCTTACTTTGGGAGGAGTGAACATACAATGGAACCAGGTTCTTGGACAAGTCGAAGCTGAATCCTCCTCTGCCAACTTTGCCATCTCCATGTCTTGCACTGGTCAGGGTATCTCTATGATCCTGGTTGACTCGATCTTTATCTCGAACCAAGTCACCCCTGATAACATTGGTGACTTCAAACTTGACCTCGGCGGTCCCACTGCTGATCCTGAAACCATTACGACCTCTCAGGCTGCGTCTGTTCCTACCACCACCGGAGCAGGTGGCGCTGGGGAGTCTAATACATCCTCCACCGATGTTTCATCTAAGACGGAAACACCTCAGACCGTCAGCAACAGCTCCCCCAACACTCAACAGCCCGAGACCTTCACTAATGGTCCTTCCAATACTGAAGATGCCATCACTCATACTGAGGAGCCCGTCTCGACAAATCCTCCTTCTAACACCGATGAGCCTCAGACGGCGAGCAATAGCTCCCCTCTCGGACAAGAGCCCCAGACCTTTACTGATGGTGGTTCGAACACCGAGGAGGCTACTGCTCATACCAAGGAACCTGTACCGACAAGCCTTTCATCCAGCGCCGCTTCCCAGGATGCAACCGGGACCTCCTCCATCGCAGCTCAATCTCAGGGCTCCAACACGAAGACAACCGATGCTGCCCAGGGAATTAGCTCGACCTCTATTCCAGGTACCTCTACCAAGCCTGCCGAGCCGACGAAGACCAGTTGCAAAGCAACTTGCGAGACTCTTGACGACGCCCGCGATCATATTGAAGATTGGAACTGCGCTGTTTACGGAGTGTACAGTGGCAGTGGCAAAATCATCCCTGCTCCTGACCAGATGCCAGACAAGGATGGCAACCGAGTCTACTACCAAAACCCCGGAGAATGTGCTGCACTCTGTAGGTCCATGCCTGGCTGTAAGACAATTGGTTACCAGTTCGCCGGAGCTTGGTGTTTCCTCACGACCAGTGCTATCACTCCAGCTGAGGTCCGCGAAGTCGGCAGCGACGACAGAGATGTTGATTGGTATGCAATGGACAAGTGCTTCACATGCTCTGGCTGTGAGTCTGGTTCTGCCGAGACATCTACCCCCGCGATTGCCTCTACCACCCAAGCTCCTACGCAAGCTGCAACCACCAAGTCCAGTGGACCCACTGAATCTGCCTGCCTACCAACGTGTGCCCAAAGGAACGACTGGTATAACCATGACGACTGGAACTGTCAGGTTTATGGTGGCTACCGGGGCGACTTTTATGAATTCCCTGGGCAGGGTATTGACGGTAGTGACTGGGTTGGGGGATCTACGCAACCTGAGCAGTGCATGGCCATGTGTAAGTCGACGCCTGGCTGTAAATCATCCGCGATTAGTTACTTCTGGCGCAAATGCTATGGCTCCAACAATGCCGTCACCCAAGGAGAGACTCGCGAGGCAAGCGATGACAGCACTGATAAGGAATGGTGGGGACCACAATGCTTCAACTGCGTTGACAATGAGTGCTCTGGATCGAGCGGCAAGACCACTACTCAAGCTCCTGACCGAACTACCTTCAGTACCAGAACTTCTGCACCCGCGACAACAACCACTGCTCCTGCTGACACCTGTATCTACAACCGTGGCCAGTTTTGTGAGTTCAACCGATTCAAGAACCATGGTGATACTGTTTGCATCTGGGCTGGCACATACCCCGGTGATACATACACGGTGACTCGCGAAGACTACCCTTATCAGGATGATCCTTACCAGTGTATCGCCATTTGCCAGACCCTGAAGAACTGTGAATCTGCTGGTTACTACTCCACCGAGAACCGCTGTTTGTTCTCCGCCAAGGAGCTGAAGACATCCGACATGGTCCCAGGCGCTCACGACTTCGATAACTCCGTCTGGCTATCCAACTCTTGCGTCACTTGTCCCACATGTTCCAACTCTGCACCTCTGCCCCAGACGGACAAGTGTTCTTACAAGCAAGGCGACACATGCACACGTAAGACAGGCAAGGATGGTGCTTTGTGCAACTACCAAGGAATGTGGGAGTGGTACAACCAGCAGAGTCTCGACAGGTACCCTGACCAGAGCTCTCCCGAGAAGTGCATGGCTATCTGCCAGGCGACGGAGTACTGTAAGGGTTCTGGATACAAGGATGGCCGATGTATGTTTTCTTTCGGAGAGCTCAAGACGGCCAACTTCAGAGACTGGCCTGACCACTCGCGGGATGGAACTTGGGATGATCCTTCTTGTTTTGAGTGCCCTGGCTGTACAGAGTAATTTATTTCTCTTCTACGATAGCTTCTATGTATATAGTTGGATGTTTTATTAATGTATTACCCCTCCACACATGCTGTGTGTTAAGCTGAGAAGTTGAAAATGCGCAGTTCATGAAGTATATGAACTGGATGTGAAGTTCTTTTTGGGGATAAACGGCAACTGAGACCACAGCCACATGATCTATGTCATTACCCGAAGGGCCAGTACATCGTCTGATGGGAAGTCACTAAGTCCCACGTTACGACGCCAAGAGATTTTAGCTCATATCATTAGCCTGCGGGGGGATGGTCCAAGGCTGACTGCAAGGCAGACTCAGATTTTATTGACATTTCTGTCCAACGTCTGTTTCTGAATGGAGCACTTATCATTGACTGAATTACTAAAATAAGAAGCAATGTTCTGATGTGGAACCTGACCTATTAGATGCTTTTGCCCAGCATCCTCCCAACCACCACAATCCTCATGACCGTTTCCGCACTCTCTCGGGTAAGCTTTTCCGCTTCCAAGACGGCATCGTCCAGAGACATTGGTCGCTGAATAATACAAGTGAAGGCATCAATGCCAATATCGTAGTTTACCCTAGCCCCCTGGCCGATTGTCCCAGCGATTGCAATGACTGGCAGCCCATGCTTTTTGGCTAGCCTCGCGACTTCGGCTGGAATTTTACCTCTCGGTGTTTGATCGTCTATCCCACCTTCTGCGGTGATGACAAGATCGCAGTCGTTGAAAATGCTGTGCACGTTTATGTACTGCATGACAATCTCGTATCTGGGCTTCAGCGTTGCCCCGACCAAACGTAATCCCGTTCCAAGCCCCCCTGACGCCCCACCTCCTGGAGCCAGACGTATGTTTTTGTCGCAAAGAATCCCAGTAGCAACCTCTGCCAGTTGTTCCATGGCAAGACTCAGACGAGCGGCTTGTTCGGGAGTCGATCCTTTCTGGGGGCCAAACACGTTTGCCACCCCCTCGGGTCCGCAAAGAACATTATGCCAATTGACGGCAACATCGATTTTAGTCTTGAACACGCGATTATCTACCCCGGACAGGTCGATCGAGCCAAGCGAAAGAAGAGATTCGCCGCCTAGGCCGATCGGAATGGGACGCCCGTTAGTGTCAAACAGCTTTGCACCAAGGGCCTGAAGCATCCCTGCACCACCATCACAAGTACCAGAGTCGCCACATCCAACAAGAATGCGGGTCGCTCCAGCGTCTAGCGCAGCAAGAATGAGTTGACCAACGCCAAATGTCGTAGTCCTGCCAGGGTTGCGGCAGCTTGGCGGGACTAGACTGAGACCAGCAGCAGCCGCCATTTCAAGCACTGCAGTAACTGGCTCGTCCTTGCTGTTACGGCCGAGAATGCCGAAGAAAGACATGACAATCTCCCCTACAGGACCAGTCACGGGAATGTGATGGAGCGAGCCTCTAGTTGCAGAGACGATTGCCTGAGTGAATCCCTCCCCGCCATCGACGAGTGGGACTTTGCGGACCAAGGCGAGAGGTTCGACGGCCAGGATGCCGGCTTCAATGCAATCCGCAGCTTGACTCGGCTGAAGGCTACCTTTGAAGCCTGACGGACAGACGAGGACCCTCATGCTTGGTGTAACGATGGTGGAGCCTGTCTTCATTGTGCTTGAATTGGACTTAGAGTTGGTATAAAAACGAAGGTTTGTTGAAAACGAGGGAAGTTTGGTAGCGAACAGTTTGTTTGAACAGAATATCTGATGTAAAGCGAATGTGTTATGAGGATGCGATTGATCTGAGTTGGAAGCCTTTCGGTGGGACCATGCACAGTTATATACACAACGACTTGCTTATCCTAACGATTGACCGTAAGAGTCTTGTTTAGAAACTTGTCTTTCATTCTCCTGCGAGTCTACTGAATTGTAGACCAGCATTCATCTTGTTACTCAGCCTCTTGCGATATGGGAACTGGCGATGGTCCAAAAAGTTGACCAGAATAGCAACCGGTCGTATGTCTTTTCTCAACGAAAAAAGTCATTAGGGTCTACCATGGAAGCTTTACTTGCGTCATAGGAAATGCCCAAGCCACAGGGTATGAGTAGAAACTCTCATTTCAATTCAATTCAAGCGACATATTTCAGTCAGGTGAGTTGGAGGGACGACGCGTCATCCTTGTGCCGCTTCACAGGGCTGCGTAGATCATCATGTTTCATGCCAAGCAGTGACATGCTCACACATGGAGGTAGGATGGCAACCAAGTTAAGCTTAATTTCATTGTCCAATCATCCTGCGTGGCTGTGTAAATTCCCGAGCTCTAAGTCGATGTTGGTTTAACAGACCATGCTTGATCGAGCTAGCCGTCCCAAGCCCCTCACGTCCTTTAAATGATTAGCGTTGAGCCTAAGGTGAGTTTTACGATAGAGACAAACAGATGCTCCCAATCAGGTGGCAACACGCAAGTTTATCAATTCGTAAATTTAGTAACCTCAAGGAAGCTGAAAAATGCCAAGATTGATAACCATCATGCTTACTTGTTAGCTCGTTGAGACACGCGACAAGACATGCTGCAATAGGATATCTTGTCTAATTTTAGATTAATGACCACGCAAGCGCTTTACTGTTCCATGCGGCCTGCCTCAGATTAGCCTTTGGAAGCTGCTTAAGATCTGCAAGCGGCGTAACAATTAATGGGCTTAGTCCCCTCAAAAGCAAGTAAAGCAGATAACAGGTTTCCAAATTGCTAAGGCTTAGCGAGATCACGCCAGCCACCGTAATGACGACCACCGATCATGTTTAAGGCCCTCGCGTGAGAAACTCGGATAGGCGGGAATACGGACTGAAAGACACATCTGATCGGATTGAAGGACAAATCTACCAGTATAAGCTAATCTGCCTCGTGACGTATTCAGGCGGTATGAACAAACCCTTACAAGCCACAGCTCTATGAGATAACGTGGATTTGCTGCAGGTTGCCACTTTTTTATGAAGGGCTGTGTCTCGAGCAGCATTCTAGCGTCGAACACCAACCGTAATTTAGAACTCTGCCTCTTTCATAGGTAATGAGACACAAGATATCTAATAACGATAAAAGGATGTCCTGAACTGCTGAATACCCAACCATCACACCAAGTCACTCGCTCAACTTCTTATTATCTTTCTACAAACACCCTCGTTTTCACAATTGTTTACGTTTCATTCGCTACCTCTGTTGTATATCTCCTCTTAGCAAAGTCCGAATCATGAGCAGAAGCAATACTCCCAAGCTCTCTAGAGCTGGATCCCATTCTTCACTCTGGCGATCTTGGAGTCCCATGCTTGAGGGATTAACCAACTACGAGAAATCACGCCAGAACTATCCTTGGTTGGAGCATAGTATGGAAGATGGACTGTATGATCCTGCGACTTGCCGACGGTCAAGACCACTGTCATTACTCGCTGAGGTCCCTGATGCCGCAAGCCAATCGGATCAGTCCATCAGGTGTACAGATGATTTAGAGGAACAGTCAGCTCCAGGGCCTCTCCTCGAACCTCAGAGTAGAGACCCCAACCTTGTTAGTACACAGGTCTTTATTCATATACTTCCCACTTACACGGACACTGTTAGGTCACCTGGGATAATCCCCAAGACCCTTCCAACCCCCATAACTGGAGCAGGCGCAAGAAATGGACCTCCACCCTCCTTGTCTCTTGTTTCACCTTTATCTCTCCTGTATCTTCAACAATGCTAGCTCCTGCTTTGCCAGATTTGGCTGTTGAGTTCAAGATCTCATCAGACTTCGAGACATACTTACTCATGTCAATATTTCTTCTTGCATATGCGATCGGTCCATTTCTTTTGGCTCCACTGTCAGAGATGTTCGGTAGGGTTGTTGTTCTCCAGTCAGCCAATATGTTCTATTTGGTGTTTAACACCGTGTGTGGCTTTTCTCAGACAAAGCAGCAAATGCTGATCTTTCGTTTCTTGAGTGGTCTCGGTGGAAGCGCTCCACAAGCGGTATGGCTTGTTGCTATTTCCAACGCAGCTGACTGTCACTGACGTTCTTGTTCTAGCTTGGAGGTGGTGTACTCAGTGATTGTTGGCGCAAGGAAGAAAGAGGGACAGCGACTGCGATCTACAGTCTTGCGCCATTCTTGGGACCTGCAGTAGGACCAATTGGTACGTTGTCTCTGAACTTGGAGTAATTTGAAACTGACGAGACTTTAGCTGCTGGTTATTTGACCCAGCATCTAAACTGGCGTTGGATCTTTTGGGTCGTCTCTATAGCTGATGCTGTGGTTCAGATACTTGCGTTCCTGTTCCTGCAAGAGACATACCCGCCTAAAATTCTAAAGGTCAAGGCCAGAGGTCTTCGCAAGCTGACTGGCAACAAGTATCTACATACCGAGTTCGAGCAGAGAGATCGGACATTTATGTCCTTGCTACTGAACAACTTGAAACGGCCCTTTGTTATGCTGTTCACACAGCCGGCTATACAGATCACTGCACTATATCGTGCTTACCTGTATGGCTTGATGTATCTCGTGTAAGTCACTTCTTGACTCTCTCATCAGCCTTCATTGGCTAATTGAGCAAAGTTTTGCTTCGTTCCCGATGGTATGGGAAGGGCAATACAATCAGCAGCCTGGCCGTGCCAGTTTAAATTATATTTCGCTTGGTATCGGCTTTGTCATTGGACTTCAAATCTCTGGTCCATTGATTGATAGGGTAACGTTACTCTGCAGATATCTACTTTACCTACTGACCTGTAGCAGGTTTACATGGTGCTCAAAGACCGCTATAATCATCCTGGGCGCCCTGAGTTTCGCGTTCCCTTGATGTTCCCCACAGCGCTAGTGACCCCTGCTGGTCTTGTTCTCTACGGCGTCGCAGCGCATCTCAAGCTCCACTGGATCATACCAAATGTTGGAGCAGCGATTTTCGCAACGGGTCTCATTCTTTCATTCCAATGTGCTCAGACCTACATCATTGATTCATATGAAAGATATGCCGCAAGCGCTACTGGGGCTGCAGCCTTTGTCCGCACCATGGCAGGGTTCAGTTTCCCTTTATTTGCGCCGGCAATGTATCAGAGACTTGGAATTGCTTGGGGAAATGGGCTGCTTGCTGGGACGGCCATGGTTCTTTGCCTTCTCGCTCCTGTTGTGCTTTGGAGGTATGGAGAGTGGATCCGACGGAAGAGTTCGTATTGCGCTGGATAAGGAACCCAGACGTGTTAGATTAGATAAGGATAAGCAATTTGAAGATTCGGTATGTCGGAATGGTATCATCCCGATGCCAGAAGCTATGGATGACCCATAAACGCTGCAACATTCGCTAACAATACTGCCACAATGGTCAAGCCGTCCCGTGCAACTGTCAATCAACATCTATGTCCGGATTAAAATTAATAAATCTACTTGAAAACTTGTTTATTTGATAGGGGCAAGTAGCTTGTTAAACTCAACTGTACGAAATGAATACGAGCACCTTAAACCTATGTGGTATACGGGCAGTCTAACTCTAGCAGTCACATTGTATAGGTTAACCTCGCGCGTCAACAAGTCAATCCGAACACTGTTGTCTCTGTGACCCCATTTCCTGTTCGGATTTACTTACTCCCTACCTAGCACTTTCCGGATAAATGCCCCTGTAATACACAAGAATCAAGCTAAAGGTATCATGGGATTAGTACGTAACGAAACAGGGATCAATTGTCTATTCAATTAATAACTAATAAATAAGATGAAGTTAAATGCTACATGATCGTTCCGACAGGAGACTGACATGAATTAGATACTTACATACTGTCTTCGAATCTCCTCCTTCCATGCATCAAAGGTAATGATCCTCTCCCCTACCATCACAGAGTCTCGAGGCACGGCATCAACCTCTTCCACATTCCTCTTTACCAGCCAGTAATGTTCATGATCTTTATTACAAACCTTGGTATTAAGGGTTCCATCCTGGAGCTTCTTGTAACATGCGTCGTCAAACTGGACCCGGCCGCTATCACTCAAACACGTCCAAAACTCACTGGCAAAGTCCCAGCTAGTATCGCAACCGTCACACAAGAGTATTATTCCATCGGGCTCCTCGGGCTCAGCCTCAAAAGTGCATTCAAAAGTCTCACCGTTAGACTCTGCAAGCTCCTTCTGTCGAAGTTCCTCTCGATACTTGGTGATGTCAGCTTCATACTCTTCGCGAGCTACATAGACGTCAGCCTGTCGCATAACATCCAAACAGGCTGTGATGTTAACGTGATCCCGCATCACGGAGAAGACTTGACTGAGTAGCCAAAGAAACCAGTGATCGTTGCTCGTGTTGTCATCCGAAAGCATCTCCAGAGCCTCTGTAACTTGCGGCTTCAGGATCAGCTTCGCTTTAGTCTCTTGGCCGCGGTACCGGAAATACTGGGCGAACCCAAGAGTAGAGTCAAAGTCATGAGTGCCGAAAGTTTTGAAGTCCTCGTATTGAGCCTCGATTTTGTCAAATAATTCCTTCGCGGATGCTGAATTGATGTCTTCAGCCATGGCAAGCTCCAACCATGCTGGTACTGTGTACTTGACAATTTGGTCGATGGCTGACCCTCGGGTATCATCGCTTGTCTCTTCCAAGTAACGGTCCCAGACGGCCATTCCTGCTTTTTCGTGGCCAGGTATCTGGAAAAGGGTTTTGCCATACTGAAATTGAAGGTGGGGTTTCAGCCCTTCAGTGATTGGTTTGGAAGTAGCCTTCTTGATGGCTCGATCAAACATGCCATCTAACAACTCGAACCTTTCTGACTCTCGTATCATGTTGACAAACAGAGTGTGAAAGCTTTCGTTGAATAGTCTGAACATAACAAAGTCGCCCGCTGTATTGGGGCCGTCGTCAGGTTCATCGAGGAGACGTTCAAAGAAGCTGACCATGAGATCCCAGCGACTGGCCTCTGCATATTTCACCAGGACATCTTCAAAGCCTGCGAACAGGTCTATCAACCGATCCAGGTCAAAGATCCTGAAATAGATCGTACTGGCATGGTCTCGCTTTTCGGCATCTGCCCAGTATTTGTCTCCAAGCTCATAAATAATCCGGGCCAGGATTCCCTTGTGTCCGTGAACCTTCTGCCACTCACTATCTTTGATGAGCTTATCAAAAGACTTCTCCAGGCTTCTAAGGCACTCTGCTTCAGAATCTTGGACCCTCGAAAGGGCATAAGCAGCAACCCAGTTCTCGGGGTCCATATCGAATGCCTTCTGAGCCCTGTCCAGAACTAGAGATTTTGGGATGTTCTTGCCCATTATGTGTGAAAGGAGTAGTGCCGCCTGGGCCTCCCAGGTGGAGTCCTTTTCACTCATGTCAAGTCTAGTGTATGCCCAATCCTCCACTGCTTGAACATCCTCCAAAGTTGGGGTGCAGATGCGGTCGAGATCTGAACTGTTGTCGTTTTTGTCACTATCAGGAACATTCCCAACTAATCCAGAATCATCAGGTTTATCCCCCATCACTTTGTTCTTCTCAACTGTAACTCGACTCTGCGAAAGCTTAGCTTAATCCCTAAATACAACATTACATCTCACATACCTTTCTCAGTAATGCGCTTAGGAAAATGTAGGCTCGGATTGTTACTCGTGGACTCGTGTCTTTTACGAAAAGATCCTCGGCGGCCCTTGTTGCAGCAGAGCCAAACAGAGCTAGTTGAAGATTGTCGCCAGTTCCAAAGGCCTTCACCAGCTCATCGTCCTTGACAAGCTCAGTAACCGCGGAGTCTTTCAGCCACTTCGAGATCGAGTCTATTCCAGTGTCTGAGAGTATCCATGTCGCCCAAGTTTCGGGAAGCCCGTCACCGGAGAAGGTCATGTCCGTAGCATCCTCGCAAGGTAAATGTAGGTGAAACATAGAGTCCAAAGCATGTTCTTCAGAAAAGAGCTTAACGAGGGCGAGACCTGCCTCAGATTTAATCGATCGGTCTGTCAATGACAGGTCTGCCTCATCCAAGTGACGGTGGAGGTTCGTAGATGCGTAGTAAAGAAGGCGTTCGGTCTTATAATTGCGTTCGCTGGTAAGGCAGGCTATGCATCGTAGGAGCATTGTAGCCTCGGCGTTGTCAGGATCCTTGCATATGTAGCTCCCCTTGCGAGTCATCTTGCATTCAAAGAACTTGTCAAAGCCAAACTTGCTGTATAGGTCGGGCGGGCAGACTGTAGAGAGGTAATGCTTGATGATATTGACCTCGGCAGGTTGTATTTCTTTGTAACCACTGGAGCTCTGGTCGTCAGGCATATCTCGCTTCTTAACCGGAATCATGGGCTCAATACTATCCACCTTGAAGTCGACATAACCCCATTCAGTGGAGAAGATGTTGTATTTCGATGCGATCTTGGCCTCTAATGACATAAGTGATGTGCTTCCCTGCGAGCCGGCCATGAGACCAAGAGCAGACTCCATTTGAAGTGGTGTGAACCAGATGTTCCCGGCATTAATCCAGAGAATAATTTCGTTGATCTCAGTGATCTCCTTGGCAGTTAGATTTTGGTTGAGCTTCTCGATATCAGACTGGATTTGGTCGGGACGTATGTCACCTGCTGACTCAAGCAACGACGTGATTTCCTCTGCCTCGGTCGCCAAGGAGACATTATCAAGTACTCGGCCGATCTTGTAGTAGTCCCCTGCGGTAGATAGTGGAAGGTCCTTGACAATTTTGGTTCGCAAGTCCGAGACACCTGGCCGAGATGTGTCTTTGAGGATGTCCATGCTATCCATGCGCTTGTTGATGTATATCTCAAGGTCCTTAATGTTAGCCTCACCGAGCACGATCTTTTCCATTTTGACTCCGCCGGCCTTATCAATAGACTCAAACATATGTTTGTTGCCGGTTAGAAGAATGTGAGTCCGCCGAATCAGTGAGTTGTCAGAGAACCTCTGGAGGAACTTGATGAGGACCTCAGCATTGGCTCCCAGACCGTCGAGAACGATGAATAAGGTCAGATCCATAGAAAATAGGTCTTGATTCTCGAGCAGCAATGCTGTCCAGATTTCGAGTGGGCTGTCAAATACTCCCACCCTATCACAGATGCCCGCGACACTCTTCGTGATCGGCTCATGAGACAGAGCTATCTGAGCCATGACATTCTTGGAAATCTCACGTGCGTCGTCCTCCGTCGTCGTTGATTTGGAGTCCTTGTCGATGAAGTTGTGTGCGACAACAATCTTGGACCCAGTTCCTCTCATTTTACGCAGGTGCAAGACTACATTGGCTGCGAGAAGTGTCTTACCAGCTCCCTCTTCACCCTCCAAAGCTAGGATTCGGTCTTGAGCGTGAAGCCCAGAGACCCAGGATGCAAAGCGTGCGTCTTGGGTAAGCCACTCGCCGCTACCCTCGAACCTGTTTTCCTTATGTCGCTTCCATGCTTTGTCCCACGGGCCTTGAACATCGGGCTTACACACAGTGTCGCCCAGGTCCAGTGCGTTGATAATAGCTTGTCTACGTTTCTGAAGGTCTGTCTCGTGTTGTTTCCTGTTCCTGTCATCGACCAAACTGGTATGAACATTTCGAGTCAGAAGTAGACCATCTCTAGAATTGGCTGCAGCTTCGTTACTTGATTTGAGAGTCTGAGCTGAGACAAGGCCGCGTTCCTTATCAACAAGGCTCTGCATTTCGCTCAGGAGACCCTGCATACCATCATCGTTGAGAAACATCTGCTTCATAAAGGCGGCAAATTTACTCCTCTTGGATCGGAGTCCAAGGGTACGGTCGCAGATCTTCACAAAGATTTGAAGATGCTGGCAGGCAACCTTGGTCAGGTTTGAATCCATCCCGGCCTGTTTATAGTATTCCAAGCGTTGCAAAAACTCAATGCACTTCTCAAGAAGCCCAGCAAGACTCTCAAAGATACCTTCGTATCCATTCCAGGCCTGAATAACAAAGGTCAGAGCATTGTAGCATTGGCCGGCTGGAGCAAATACCTACCAGCTGTTAGTAAAGCAAACTTCACTCCAGGACTTTGACATAAACACACGTTTGATGCTCCATCTGCAACGATACCCCCGACTGTCTGTATGCATTGCAGGGTGCGACTGAAGACGTTCTTGACAGTGCTGTACTTCTCCGATGCCTTCTTATCCTTGGACTGAGCTTCATCCAATTGTTGGAGGACACCATCTATGTCTAGCCCCTGCTTGACTTTAGACGGATCACCACCTGCCATTTGAACAACGCGAGCCTCGACGTCTTTCCATATCTGGGTAATCTCGTCATCGATACAGGTGCCATTGAGAAGAGCCCTGTCGTCCTTGGTGCTGACAGATATTGCCATAGTGAGTAGCGACAGGGATTTGCAAAGATAATAGAAGCAGAGAAAATGGTTCAAGGAACGATGTTAGGAATTAAGACAGTGTGGTCATTCAGACATTAAGTCTTATTTTAAATCCATCAGTTGGTACGTATATCGCTCATAAACAGGCAGAAAGCGCATAATTGGACTGTCCATGGATCAGGCTGAGGTGCAACCTGGGAGCTGAACCTTTGGTCTCACGCATTGCAGGTTCGTATGTCCCATCCGCCAATCAGAAGCTTTCAGACTGTTGTCACCAGATAAAGAGCAGGGTTATTGCTGACGCAACATCGCTGAGGCCTGTTGGAAGATATATCCAGATTCGGATTGTTTCTTCACATGCGGACCTTTTGTTTACTGATCGAAACACTTTGCAGTGCTATGGGGCGTCGCTTTCCGGTACGAGGCTCTTGTTCATGCAACTTCACCCACCCTCCCTAAGATGAGCTCGGTCACACTAAGAGAAATCAGGCTGCTGGCATGGACGGATGCGACGTTCGTTCTTACCATGAAGACTATGAATGTGAACCGGAACTTGAACTTAAATCGAGATATACACGACTGCTACCGCCCATTAAACTATACGCTGTACATTGTCGTAGGCTCGCCAGTTATAAATCTACTTTCACGTAAGATAATAACCAAAGATTTTCATGTTTATTCATGACTTTGGTAATTTACATATATGAGCCAATCAGCTCCCACGTTAGCATTGGAGTCACAGTGCTTGAAAAGTGTAATTCAAGATAGAAACTTTATTATCAGGAGCCAATCATCGTAGACACTATTAACTAGATCAGCTGACCCCCATCATGCTTCATTGGGTTTAAGCTGTCTCCTAGGTAGCAGCGAGAACAATATCAGGGGATATCCAGATAGTAGTTGGAAGATAGTTGGAAGGCTATCAAATACTAATAAGCAAGTATTAAGGATGAAAATAAGATAGTAGTTAAGATTGTTTAAAGGACTGTTAGAGAACAGTTATAACTATTATAAGATAATTGAGAAGTACACGGAGTATAGATTAGAAGAGTTATTTAAATGGCCTCTATAACTAACTGATAAACCGGTGCTGTGGCAGCTAGTCGTTTTACGGCCGATAACGCTTAGCACTGTGAACTGTCTACATCAGCAACAGCAACAAACATTAGACACCTCTAAAGAGAAGATTCCCAGCCTGTAGTAAAGTATAGATAGGCTGATCCACGCATCTTCACCAGAGTCCAGAGTAACGCCGCGTGAAACTCATAACTTCCTAGTTCTGAACCGTTGCCAGTTAGGTTACAAATGAGACTGGATATAGAATAGCATAATTTGGTATAGCTCGGGATGTATTTGTAGACTATAGTGTTTAAATATTGCTATCGCAAGCACGCACTAGAACACCGCTGCTCAGCTGTAGCCCGTCCTTGCTTGATCCAAACTTCTTGTCCGAGATAGCCACCAACCCTCGATCTAGCGACGACGGGAGTGGAACTCGGCGGGCACCTCGTCAGCACCAGCGCCGGTGTCGGCAATCTTTACCTTGAAGCAAGTTAGCATCCAGTCCACACATCATCACCTTCTTGCCAGAACTTACCAACTCCTCGACCTTGTCTTCAGCAAGGCCGGAAATGTTGTAGACGGTGCCATCCGCAAGACCAACTGAGTCAGCCTGGGCAGTGGCTTCGCACTTTTGGCCATTGGCCTGCTCGGCGGGGCACGACTCGTCGACGGCGCGCTTGCGGCCGACGAACTTGTAGCTACCTCCGGTACGGTCACCGCGCGATCCGTAAGACAGGCAAATGTCTGTGTTACCATTGGAGTTCTGCTGGTTTGCCAGGTATCGGCAGCCACCGCCGGTGTTAGCCTCGCCCTGGATGCGCCATTCGCGGGGGATCTGTTAACGCCTGTTAGTTCTGTAAGCAAAAGGATAGAGGGTTCACTCACGGCGTTGACGGAAACACTCAGTCTGCCGCTACCGGCTCCTTCGCTGAACACACAGCAGACGCCGGGGTTGATGCCCAGGCAACCGACCCAGCCACCAGTGCAGCCAGTAGTAGTGTAAGACCTAAGGTCGACGGCCGACACAGTGGCTGCGAGGGCGAGAATGGCGGCGGAGAAGTGCATATTGGCTGCGTGTAGTGTTGGTATTGTTGAGTTGGGAAGAGAAGGCAGAAGCTGGTGGTGATAGAAGCAAACAGAACAGTCCTGGAGGAGGAAGCACCTGGCTTTATACTATTTCCCGACCAGGTTGTCCATCCTACTACCGCTTTGACCCTGAACAACACAGAGAAGTTTTGATACTACCTCCCAGATGGGGCGTTAGATGTGGCGATGTTTGATGGTATTGCGTTGCAAGCATCGGCTGGTGATGATATGCTTGGGAGCTCCACTATCCGCAGTACCCTTGGAACCAAAGTTCTTCCTTTGCACCTCGTGGGGTCTTTTTTCTCGTCCATTGATATTCTTGGCAACCTTGCGATAGCTTTCCTCGTGTCTATCAACTGCATTGTACTTTCCCTAGACCATACTTGTCCTTTAGTCCAGTTCCGCCAAGATCAATTTCCTTAGGTAACAATCTTCACTTCCAACTACTGTCAATTCCTATATGCTGTCTGGCAAGGGTCTATCAAACAAGGCAAGCCCGTAGGATCCTCTTCTCTAAGCCTTGCGCCCCATCTCACCGACTCTTGGCATTCAGGATAAGGTTTTCCACAACATTTACACTATTGAAGGCCGCATCTTGGCATCGGTCCTTCGGTAAGCAAGCTGCACCTGCCGTTTTGGGGAGCCATCCGTTTAATGCTTCGGGGGTATTTTTGCCGCTCCTCCATCTTCTCTCGGCAGTTCTTAACAAAGAATACTTCCATCCTATGCGAAATCAGATAGAGACTCAAGTATCTTGAGTTGGAGGTGCGGGAAAGAGTCCCGCTGCATCACAGACATAGCGCTTACGCCAAGAGACTTTCGTAGGATTTCTTTGCTGACTGCCTAGACATGATGTGGCATTGCGGATAATAGGCCGGTTAGCCTAAAATCAAACCCCGCAGTTTCTGGCCCCCAAGAGCTGTCTAGACAGTCAATCCGAGATCCGGAACGTCGCATTTAGTCAGCTTATTCCAGGGACTAACTAGTACGATAAATCTGATTGAATAGTATAGTTCCTATCTAAATAAATCCTACGGGGACGGTTCCCGAGGCGGACTATAAGTCCGTGGTCCGTGGGAGTGGTAGAACGTCTGCAAACCATTAATTGCTTGAAGCTTCGGGAACTGAATTTCGCTATATTAATTATTTTTGGGTTAAAGAATTAGCAGAATTTTAACTTGTCTTTAGATTAATTGTATCTGGAATCGCGTGTTCTAGCGGTTACTCTCTGATGACAGCCATAGTCAAGGCCAGAGCATTGACAGCAATACTAGACCCCCTATCTGAAATGCCGCCTTAGGAAGGTTGATGCCGCAGCATGCTTGCAGGCCTAACATAAGCGAAAGCCTAGAACAGGCACAGCCACAAGCGCTTATGTTTACTTGGGGTTGAATAGCTGCGTTGGGTTTGCCCTTGTCGATCCGTGATCCTTTGTCTTGTTGCGACTCCGCGGGGGCCATGACAATACGTGGTAAGGCATTGAAGTTGAACTCGTCCTAACCATGACTGTTTGGAGGGGAACATTTTCAAGGATCTGTTTTGTGGAGATCGGGCCACGTTGAATGTCTTCCCACTTTTTCCATTGGCTAGATGTGATACTCAGCCCGGATGTACGGATAGCTAAACGCGTATCTGCTGGCAAGCCCGACCCTTGGTTTATCTTAACCCCGATGCAAGGACTGCGATAGTCATTACGTCATAGATAAGGAGCGATATCTGAGCGCTTGCTACTTTACCGCCAGGGGTAAAGACATGTGATTGGGCTCTAACTGGAGTACTCTAGCACTAACGTCAATAGCAGTAGTATATGTGACTCCATAATAGTGTGCAAGTACTCCAGATATGCTTTGTTCTTGGTCTTGGTGTCTTTTCTTTTGACTTGAAAACGACATCCCGCAAGGTCACTTCAATGAGAAAATCAAGCAAGTCAACTCAACTTTCTCAAATTAAAATGAGTTTCAAATGGAATCACATTCAAAAGTCTGGAATTGGGCCACCAGAAAAATGAATGCTATTTCAGTTGGCTTTACAGCTCCAGCTGCCCTGATGGGAGAAAGATAATTGATAATACAGGGTAGGCTCAACTACACGAGTATCACTTTACCATCGGGGACGACATCGGAATATTATCAATTGAGCAGTGAGCGGTAAAAAAGGCAAAGGAAACTATAAAAGTAGACCTAGACACTAGATAAATGTGATTATCTCTGTTTGAAACCATCGCAGATGAGCAACAGCTCCAAGACTATAATCCCGATCGTTTTTGTACAGGTCTAAATGGTAGCACACATGTCACCATCATCGGGAACCGGTTCCTGCTGAGACGAGGGATTGGGAAATAAAGTGGCTTTGCCAAGGCGCGAAAACGACGCGCCAAGGCAATAAATCATCAGACCATCATCATGTCGCGTCTACATTCCAGCACTTTATTGGATGTCAAGCGCAAGCCACAGTACATTTGATCTGCAAAAAGCCCCGAACGGCAGGGGTCGCTCTGGAAACCCGAGAACCTTATCATCAAGTGGCTTTCTGCTTACCTCCTTGCATATACGATGACGAATATGCGTTTGTTATTGTCCAATTCCGATTTGGGAGTGCAGTAGATAGCTATAGGTATAATACAGAGAAGCACCGACGTGCTTGTTTACTCTACAATTGAATCTCTACCTTCTCTTTATCGCTTCATTTTTTACCAAACTCTTGTTAACGTGCTTTTACGATGCGTGCCTTCATAATACTTACTTCCTTGAGCCATCTCGCCATGGCTCTTACAATTCCCACGAAACCAAAGAAGAGGGCTCTGACATCTGGAGTCACCATCTACAGTTGCACCACGCCGGGCACAGTTGCGCTCACCTTCGATGACGGACCGTTCGTTTACACCGAGTCTGTACTTGATCAACTTGCATCAGCTGGATTCCAGGCCACATTCTTCCTCAATGGGTATAACTTGGGGAATATTGAGGACTACCAGTCCACTGTTGACAGGATGATCAATGAAGGGCATCAAGTTGCCTCTCACACGTGAGTACCGATCGATGCCAACCATTCGAGGTCGATATGCTAACCAAAGCTCTTTAGATACGGTCACCCGGATCTCGCTAGCCTGGCTGACTTTGACGTTGAACAGCAAATGGCACTGCTGAGCAACCAATTCATTCAAATGATAGGTAAGGACCCCGTCTACATGCGTCCTCCATACTTTAGCTTCAGCGACCGAACTCTTGGAGTACTCGGTCAGCTGGGGTATAAAGTCATTATTGCTGATATCGACACCAACGATTGGCAGTATTCTTCCTTCGGTGGTGCCGAACCCTCGGTAGATGCGTACAACTACGGCCTGAGCCAAGGAGGCTCCATTGTTCTTATGCACGACGTTCATCAGAACACGGTTCAGAATATTCTTCCCCGTATTATCCAGGCGACGCGAAGCAGTGGAAAGAGAGGTAAGTCTCTTTGGTTCAAGAATGAATATGGTTGTTAACTTTTGTCCAGCTGTTACGGTTGGAGAGTGTCTTGGAGATCCCGAGACAAATTGGTATCGAGGTTCGGGAGGATCTGAAGGGTCTCAAACAACAACAACACCAGAGTGGAATAGCACAGGCAGCCACAACATTCCTGTGGTGGTCCACACACCCGGACCCGAGAGACTCGCGCTGGTTCATTGAGAGATTGGGTGTTTGAGTTGTGGTATATATATGGTTTCTTAAAAGGGGTTTATTCAGTTTACTAAGATTAATGTTATGTTCAATTTACTACTGAAGTGCCCATGCCAAGATAACAAATGAACATGTGTAACAAACTCATCTAATGGTTGGATATGGCAATGGTGTAGGAGGCTCTTGAATGCATCCAGAGACCTGCCGCTTTCTATGCATAATTCCTATGCCCCGACGAAGTACTGTGGACTCCAGCTGAATACGGTACCTACCGTACATGGATAGATCGATTCTGGGTTCGTACGGTTGCATCCAGAGATTAGCTTGGAAATAGCCAGGGACCAGGAGCGGATCAACTATGCTCCAGCCACGTTAGCCCATTCTCATGCTTACTCGTCAATCCAGCACCCAAGATCATCTTTACCTCAATAGTCACCCATTAAGTGGATATGGTCAATACAGGAAAGCCAAGTCGCGGCTGCACGACATGCAAGCAGCGAAAGATCAAGGTGCAGCCCTCCAAGTTCACGAGGTTCTACCATTGAGTTAACGATACATAGTGTGACCTATTGATACCTGAATGTACGCAATGCAAGACTGCAGGATGGACCTGTCCAGGACCCTCCAATACAGGGGCGTTCTTCCGCCACCAAACTACCACGGACATGGCAAGAAGAAACGTAGGCCAGGCTGTCGCATTGACCACAGAGTCAGAGACTTGGAAACGGCCTTTATCACCACCACTTAGAGACAGAGCCACGACCTTCTTTATACGTCAGTATACTTTTGATGTCTCAAATGGAGCTCTGCAAGACAGCCACGAATACCTTCCATTCTTAATCCGGAATGAAGGCTCTGCATTCGGATTGATTAGCACAACGTTGGCTGCGGCAGGGTTTGCTGCTCTTTCCAATGCTGGCAAAGTTGCGGAATGGCGCTCTGAGTCGATACGCTTATATCAAATTGCGATTCAGCAGCTGCAGATCGCCCTTCAAGACCCAATACAAAGGGTCGCAGATGAGACACTTGGAGCGGTCTTGTTGATGGGTACCTTTGAGGTAAGTAGCGTGCTTCATGCTTCATATACTTGCTAAAAATGCTAGACAATCGCGTTTGCAGATACGAGCTCCATGAAGGCCTTTAGTCAACATATCATCGCAGCGGCACGATGTATTGAGATGCGCGGTCCTCAGCAGTTTCAGACCCCGGTTGGTTTAAGACTGTTCATGCAGATGCGGCGCCATATGGTAAGCTGTGCGTTTACTAGTAACGTACATGAACTGATCCGGCGCCAGATAACCACATGTCATCAGCTGCAGGAACCCTTCCCATTGGAGATATCTAAATGGTCCCGATGGGCGGAACCATATCAAACACAAGCTTATATCCCCATCAACCAATTGTCTCAGATTAACGGGGCTCTTGCCAGTGCTCGAGCCGAACTGAAATACCAGGAAATCACTGATCCTGACGTTATATCAAATCGTCTTCTTCCATTTGATATCATGATGAAAGAATGGGCGCAATCATTACCCGCTAGCTGGGAGTATAAGTCATATCGATCTTCCGGACCTGATGGCGTGCCTTCGAGCAGATTCGACCTTCAGTACGATATATACACGAATCCTTGGATCGCATGTTTGTGGAATTGCTATCGCAATGCGAGACTGCTGGTTCATGAGTCGATCATTGTAGCGACACTCAAACATGGCACTGAACTTCAAAAGCAATCTCTACAAAGTTCATACAAGGTACTGCGGATTATGGCGGATGGCATTTATCACAGCGCGGCATACCATCTTGGGTACCGACACAACGACCAGACATCCATAGGCGACGTGGAAGATAATAGCCCAGCTCCCGGAGGTTTCCTGCTACTTTGGCCACTGTTCTTCGCTGCTCTCCAGAGGACTTCCCCTCCAGAGCAAAGGTTATGGGCAGCCGGCATAATCCGCCAAATTGGTAAACAGATGGGTCTACAGGTAGCGCTATCAATGGCTCGGCTACTAGAGGAGACGAAGGATTTTGCATTCTCCAACGAAGAGACTTTCTTACTTGGTGAATGGCACCCAAATTAAATACAAAATCCTACCGCATATCTCTGCTGGGCATCAAACTTATGTCGCGATGTAACACAAAGACCGAGACGGGTAGCTGGGACGTTCACAAATCCTGGCGTAAGGCAGAATTCTGTAATCTTTCCCTACAGGCTATCGGCTACTGGTTAAGCTTATTATCCATAGCTGGGGAATATGATCAGGAACGTCTTAGTAGCTTGAATGGATTGAGCGTTATAGCTGATGATTGGTTGTGTCGCATGGCTAACTCAAACGAGGTTAGACTAAAATGCTTACACGGGTGCATTGATGGTTGGTTCCATTAAAGGATCCGAATGAGAGACATTCTTGATATAGCAAACATGGTGGGGGTGGTCGTTTTGTAAAGGATTTGATTGGCCAAGATTTTACCTTCTTGTGACGGTGTAGTGAACCTAATGGGCATTGGCTAGCCCGCAACGATTGCCATATCTTAAGCATCGTCGATCCTGACAGCAGTGACCCTTTTGTAGTGTAACAATCACTCATCTATGGATATCTCTAGATGGGATTGTTGATCATGCCTTTTAAGAACGGCATCTAAAATGTTGATCTAATCTTGGTATTAAGACTTGACCAATATCCTCTCTGTGTTCCAGCCACGTTCTCAACAATTCGGCCAATACTGCACGTCTGTAACTACAAGCAGGTACGGCAGCATCAACAACAGTTCCATATGATCACCTCCGCAGGGATCGTCCCTTCAGATCCTTTGTTTCACTACTGCTGACGTGGAGTGATCCTTCGGCCTGTTAGTGCGAAACATGTAATCGATAAACAATATCTTGTTATCATTAATATCCTGTGCGAATGCGAATGAGGCAGTGTTATGTAGATCATATTGTTGTATAAAGAGACCAGGAAAACCCGAACATATCTTCGAGTACCCTGCATAATTCTAACTACTGTTCAACTCGATTCTTACTCACACTACCAATATGAACGATACAGGGAGCTTTATCATGTTTGGGCCCAAGGCCAATTGTACCTTGGAAGTACGTTTCACATCCGGCCCTCACTGACATAATCAAAAGGCTGTGATTAAGCGAGAATGGAATACTAATCCAGGTCTAGCTTTGCCCCATCGAGGCGAGCGTATATGGCTACCGCCCTTCTCTCGCCGCCAACATTTCCTTTGCGGCTCTGTTCACCATCGCCACCTTCGCGCATGCCTATCTGGGCTGGCAATGGAAGACACCTTGGTTCATGTGGTGTATGATTTTGAGTTGCACCCATGAGGTAACCGGTTACGTTGCGCGAATTCTCTTGTGGGTGAACCCATGGAGTTTTGGAGCTTTCATCACCCAAATCAGTTAGTCTTGCCATTGGATCTTGGGGATTATACATGCTTACCTGCTACAGTTGCTATTACTCAAGCCCCCGTCTTCTACTGTGCGGCAATCTACGTCACCCTTGGTCAAAGGTTAGTTATTATTCAATCTGAAGAGGTGCCAATCACACTGACGTTTCGCCAGTATCGAACACTATGGTCCAAGCCTCGCTAGATTTCCAACAAAATACTTCGCCTGGGTATTTGTCCCTATGGATATTGTTTCGCTCATCTTGCAAGGAACTGGCGGAGGTCTTTCAGCTTCTTCCTCCGGTGCCAGCCAAGTTGGAGTCGACGTCGCCATGGCAGGACTAATCCTACAAGTCATCATGCTTGTGTCATTCAGTATCCTATTTGCGGACTACATGTTCCGATATCTGAGATCTACAAAGACCAAGACCCTCGGTTCGAGGGATAAACTCTTCTTTGGCTTCCTTGCCATTGCGGTACTGGCTACTCTGGCTCGTTGTATCTTCCGCGCGGATGAACTCAAGGAAGGGTACTCGGGAGAGTTGATTAAACATGAGGACTTGTTTATTGCGTTGGAAGGAGTGTAAGTCTTCTACTGTCTGGTCTTGGCATACGTAGCTTGGAACTAACGGTTTGTGCAGATTAATTGTTGTTGCTGTGTTCTGTCTGTTTGTCGCCCATCCTGGGTTGGTCTTCAACCGTACACCTAAGGTATACTACTCGGTTGCTACCGGGGCGGATACTTCATACGATTCTGGATACCCGTCAAAGACAGCTGAGCCTATGAGTGAAGCATTGCATTAGAGAGATTATGATGGATATTTAAGTGTTGGTAGAAGTCTAGGAACGGTTATCTCTAAAGCAGAAACCCTCTAATATCTCCATACTGTAGAGATAAATTTGTATTCCATTGACGGATTGGAAGTAATTTACATTAGAAGAAAGAATGTTTATACCACTTGAAACATAGTGCATTTACCCTTGCCTCGCGATACTACAGTCATATTCCTATCTGAATCTAATGTCATTCACCCGGCAAGGACTACATCCAGAGCCGTAAAGCCAGCGGAAGCGAAGTCACCAGCAGGACCGAAATAGCCTGCACCAGTACTATCAACATAGAACTGGGAGAATGGTGCGCCACTGTTAGGTCTGCGGCAACTCCCTGTGGTGGTGCAAGATCCATTTGGCGCAGTGCAAGAGAGAGCACCGGTGGAAGCCCGTAAGCACCTTAAGGGAGCATTTTGGAAGTTATCGAAAGGGCAGATAACAAGCGGACCGAGAGCACCAGCATCCCTATAGCTGAGACATAGGTAGTTGTTGTTGCTGCCCGTGAAGAGCTGCCCGTCGGAGAGAAGACTGAAAATCAAGGTTTGAGTCAAGTCGGATGATGTAAAGGATAGAGGGACGAATCGCGAGCCGTCTCCTTTGAGAGTCTGGTCGGCGACTGGCCCAGTGCCCACGATTGATCCAGGTGTCGCAGATGGTCCGGCTTCGGTGGTAGTTGTAGATGCTTCCTCAGTAGTGGTAGAAGCGTTCTCGGTTGTAGTTGTGGAAGCCTCTTCAGAAGAGGTGACATCAGCCTCCGTGGTTGTCGTAGCAATTGAGGTAGTTTCGGCTAGAGCCGTAGAAGATGTCAAGGTTTCAATCACTTCGGAACTTGCAGTCTCGGTCAAGGAGACTTCGATAGATTCGGTAGAGGTAGCGGGAAGTTCTGTAGATGATTCTACAATTGAAGTGGCGAGTGACTCTGCAGTAGTTGTTCCTGAACAAATCTCGGTCAGTACACAATGAGGAGTAGAGATGTAGGCGGTTACTTACGTGCGGGCTTGCAAACTCCAGCTTCAACAACCACATCAGCCATTAAAAAGGCTACGGCGAAAGATGAGACACGCATAGTGAAGGCTGATCGGATGTTAACGAAAGACAGACAGCTGGCCAAGACAAACAGCTTGCCAAGAGAAGCCACCGTTGGGACTGTCCATATTTTAAGGGATGACCACCAGCAAATATTGCCTAAACAAGCTTTTCCCCTGAATCGCCGGTACCTGAGCCCAGATTAATCGATCTTGATTTACTTTTGGCCTAGTTTCAATAGTTTGTCAATAGTCTCTCAGCCGCCCGTAAGCGAACGATTTTAAGAGGATGAAATACAGCCCTAAGATACAAGGATGGACTCGGGAAATTAACTAGATCTTGCTAAGCCAATAAAACATGGATCGGATATTTAGCGCACAATTCACGATGGGTAACTTGCACAATCCGCAATTTCCATCGTGTTCTTGTACAAAAAGCCTCTAGTTACAACTAGCAAACCCACGCCATGCCTAAACAAGACATTTACCATCTTCATCCCCTTGGATGGGAGAATGATCCTGAAGAGGAAAGGTTCAAAGTGACTACGCTCGATTACCTTACTGTATGCAGTTACAATAATTACGCGCTTTTCTTCAAATTAGAAGAGTCGGAAAAACCGAAGATTGTTGAGATCCTGAAAGCTGGACTGGAGAGAACTCTAGCGCAGGCGCGCCATTATTGCAGTACTATCGAGAAAGACCCCAATGGCGGTCATTCTTTCACCAAAAAGAGAGACAGCACTGTCGATTTCATCGTTCAGTGGCTTGACTCGCCCGAGGATGCAGATAAATATCCCTCATTTGAAGATCTGGAGAAGACACACTTCAGTGCAGTGACACTTGGTGATCTCCAGCAATGGAGTGTGCCCCCAATGACTTATGGCGAGAAGCCGGAGGCGCATCCCGACAATGGTCCTGTCGTTTCGGCTTTCAAGGCGAACTTCATTCGTGGTGGGCTGGTCTTCAATATCCACCATCATCATTATACCAACGATGTCATGGGCTGGGCCGGCTTTGTTTACCAGCTCGCCGAGAACTGTTACGCTATAATAAAGCGTACCGAATTCCCAAGTTGGAACCCTCTCAATCTGGATGTCTCCCGATTGATCAAGAAGGAGCCACCGGAAGACGAGAAGATTGATGGACCAGCTCCCCAAGAACGTCATCCTGGGCATCAAGTCGGTGTGTCGCTCCTGTTCCATCTACCCAAGAGCAAAGCAGCCGAGCTCAAGGCCAAAGCGATGCCGACTGACGGAAGCTGGATCTCGACATACGATGCATTCTCCGCGTTCATCTGGCGCAATCTTACTCGAATCCGAGCCCCAGTCTTTAATCCCGACCCATCGTTGACCCTGTGGTGGTGCGAGGCTATTGATATGAGAAGGCGAATGCACAGTCCCAAAGTCCCTCCTCGGATCCAACACAATGTCATGTTTGCCGTGACCTCTCCTACTGCGCCTCTTAAACAGCCTACTGTTTCCCAGATAATCTCTGAGTGGTCTTTCCCCGAGTTAGCTGCATACATACGTCGCTTGACCGATAGTGTCACACAAGAGAACCTCGACAAGACGCTTGAGATGGTCGCCACGATCCGTGACAAGACGTCTCTGAATGTTCGTGTCGATGCGCAACCTCCATTGTCAATTCTGCAGACCGATCACAGAGATGCGAAAATTACCGCCGCTGACTTTGGCTTTGCAAAGCCGGCTACGTATCGCCATCTGCTTGATCGCATTACTGAGGGTGTCATTGTTATCTATCCACCGCGCGATCCTTCGCCTGAGTCTGATGAGGGCTGTGAGTTTGCGATCTTCTATGAGAAGAGATTGGCAGAGGATCTTATCAACGATAGAGAATGGGCGGAATATTTCGAGTATAGAGGTGTTGACGCTGAGGATGCTGGTCATTTACAGGAGTAATATGTAATGCACCGATATGGATTGCCGTTGAGAATGAGGGTCGGTCCAAGACGATGGAGTAGACCGAGGGATTTAAAAGCATAACACTAATGGTGTGTCTATGGGATGCTAAACGAACCATACTAGCTAGAAGTGATACAATCTCCCGATCCTTACGATATGTTACTGAATTCACTGGTCATTTATCCTGAAGAGCTCCAAGTGAAACATGGGGGAAATAAGCAGTTCATTCCAGGAACTACCCCTTCACCCTACAAGGTTCCAAGAACCTTTACCCGGATTTCACCAACATGCTCGGTCTTTCCAGGAATAGCCTTGGGGTATCCGACGATGCGGGCATGGGTCATATCAATGTCGGCCTTGGTGGTATCGTAAAGCTCAATATCGTATGCTCGAGCGATCCGTGAAAGAGCCAGATACATCTCAGAAAAGGCCATGCTGATCGGCAAAGTTAGCGGACAATTCCGAAAGGTAGGGGGCAAGGTGACTTACGTGTATCCAATGCACTGTCGAGAGCCTTGAGAGAAGTTGGTGATGTACTTCTTGAGCGGAATCTTCTTCTCGGCTGCCTCGATCCAACGCTCAGGTCGGAACTTGTCGGGTTCGGGGAAGATACTCTCATCAGTGTGACAGAAGTAGGTGGACTGGGAGATGGGAGTCTAGGATTCGACATTAGTAATTGTGAACATACAACGATGAAGGGTAAACTTACTCCCTTGGGAATGACATGGTTCTTGTATTTGAGGTCCTCCTGGGTAGCCACACGGCCTGAACGAGAGATGGGGCCAAACGCCAGACGGAACCCTTCATGGACAACACCGCTCAGATATGGGAGATTCTCAAGGGTAGACAGAGGATGCTGGTTGTTCTCAGACTCGGGAAGGTTGCTCAACTCATCACGAAGCTTCTTCAGGCACTCGGGATGGGTGAGCAGATAGAAGATGGTGATGGCCAAAGTCCTTGAAGTAGTCTCAGTACCAGCAAACAAGATGACAGTACCCTCGTCCAACATTCGCTCAACAGTACGCTCGTGAGGTGGAATGTGGGTATCGGCAAGTGCACCGAAAAGGATAGAACCCTTAGCTTCAGAGCTCTTGTTAGAGAGGAACTCGCCTGCACCACGGTCCTGGATTTCATTTCGCATCTGAAGAAGATCAGCGACAGCGGGTGCGATCATTCGGATGCAGCTGTATGGAAGACGCTTGAGGATGGTGACCATAAAAGGCAAGAAGCGAGCCAAATGGTAGACCTTGGTAAGACCCAAGAATCCATCACGAACAACAAAGTGGAAGTCCGGAAGGTTGAGGTAGTCGTAGTGTTTACCGTAGAATCGAGAGGTGATAACATCGGCAGTCAAGGCGCAGAAAGCACCATCAAGACTGAGAACTTGGTTCTTGTCAAGATGCTCTTGGAATCGGGACAGCAGTTTGGAGACACGCTCGTGTATAAGAGGCTCCAGGTTGGTGATAGTTCGTTTGGAGAAGTATGGGTTTAGGTAACCGCGACGAGAGCGATGATGGTCGTGGTCTACAGTAGCCGCAGTAGCAGTGGGGACGTCGAAAGCACCAACAGTGGCAGGGTCCTTGTTGGTCTTACGGGAACCGGCTGTGTAGATTGTGGAATAGTATGATGGATCCTTGATATGCACCTCGCGAGCATTGACACGGACAATGGGACCTTGAAAGGTGTGAGTCAGCCAAGTGATCGTCAAAGCAGTCCATCGATTATCTTACCATATTTCTCGTGCATCTTGGCAATCTCCCAGAGGTACTGGCCATCTCGGATGACTTCATGGTAGAACTCAAGATAGGGCCCAATTGCAGCTAGTTTGGGTCCCGGAATCTTTCGCAACGGGTGGAGGTAAAGATTGTAGAAACAAGTGGCGAGGAAGTAGATAACAGACGATGCCGCCAATATTCCAACAGCATGGCTGATTGGAATGCTGACAGCACCTTTGATCACGTCCTTGTCAATCATCGTTGTATCAACTAGAGCACTTTGTAGCGATGCTTGTTAAAGAACGGTCGGTATTGCTACTAACAATTGGAACTATTATATATATATGATTTTTACAGCAGCTATTGTTTGCTGGTCGAAGATTGATCCCGTTTCGGACTATCTGTCTGCACTGACAAAGCACATGAAGCTCGGAACGTTATTCCTGTTACGATCACCAATATCTCTTAATCGCGCTATCTATCGCTACTATCCACGCAAATAGAGAGCTGTAGTATCCTCGTCCGAACAAGAACGATGCGGCGACGGGCCTGACAGGCCTGAGGTTAATAAGCCTATGCACCGAACAGAAACGTGCAGTAAGAGACATACCGAGGTAACCCGCTATAAAGGCTTGCAGCCGCGCGGCAACTTGAGGCTTAGCTACAGAGCTACTGCCATCGCATCGCGCGGAAGAAAGTGTTTCACAACAGCTGTAGCATCGCAGATTGTGTATGATAATAATTGAGTTTGGGAGGCCGGTAGAATCAACCGACGTAGGAACTTTATCTAGCAAGACCCTGCCATTTCAATACAAAAGAAGCAGGAGTTTAGAAATGCATGGACTGGGACTGCTCGTAGAAAGCTTATGACCGCCTCACTCTACTGCATTGCGCTCTTATCAGTCCCCACTGACCAGGTCTGTGTTTGTTTGAGACCCCAGACGTTGCGGAACGCTTAGATAATCCCGTGCACCGTTGAATCATTCACTGCAGACTAGTGAAAGCTTGTAAAGAGGAGAACCGTCCTCTTCTCTATTCTCCGAGATTTATACTTTTGCTCAGATTGAGGGAAGATGATGCAATTGCGATTGAAGTCCTTTAGCCAGGTACATGAACTGATGATTGGAATGCAGGTGTTCTTTAATCGCAGCGTCTTGTCATGTTCTTGACAGCTATTGCAGACAGTGTTAGAATGGACGTCTGCGCTGCTACGGTGCTGTAGCTGTCTTAGGTCCTAGTTTCGGTAGATCACTGCCTGATATGCAGTATACAATCTTTTTCCCTCAGCGGGCCCTGTAGATCCCAAAAGACAGCGTCTTTCACTTGGTGTTTCTGCATCCGGCCAGTCCGTCAGGATAGTAACATCTCGAAAACTCTAGTTGCCACTTTAAAGCGTGGGATAACTGATGTCCGTTGTGGCCCGTGATGGTGTACATGCGCTCGCTTAGAAGCTTGTTGCATCTCATGTAGACTATTGCCATTCAACTGCCGTCATCCTCCAGCCTCATCCACTCATGAACCAACAGCCAAGTCTTTTATATACTCCATCGTTGATCAGCCTATTGACCAATGCCAATGTTCATGTTCCAATTTTTTCATGATGTCTACAATTCCCCAACCGTGCTATCAGTCTTGGAGTGCCTTACCGTTGTTTGACCGTATCTCCTCGCCAGACCATATCAACAACTTTTCCCCAGATTTCAACGGCTATGAGCCGCCAATGTTAGAGACAGGATTGTTGTCGGCGGATTTTAACGACTTCTGCGCTTATCCTTTCTCTACAGTGGATTTAGGCCCTCAGCCGTTGTACGAGGTTCCCAATGTTCGGTTCGAGCATGGCCTAGTGACACCGCCCATCGAATCATGTGTCACAAAATCCCACGATCTTATCGACGCAACGCCAAGCGATCTGATCATCCTCCCCAACTTTACACAACCAAGTGGATGTCCGTTCCCCAACTGCAAGTCAGTCGCCATCTTCGACAACGGACGTGACTTTCGTCGTCATTATCGTCAACACTTTAAGCGCTTCTTCTGTCGCTATGCAGAATGTCCGCAGTCGGCTCAAGATTTACGAGAGGTTGATGGCAGAAGGGGATTCGCTACACGCAAGGATCGTGCTCGACACGAGTCCAAGCATAAGCCGACAGTTCAATGTCCTTGGCACGACCAGGATGGACGGCAATGTCTGAGGGTCTTTAGTCGAGTGGATAATATGCGGGATCATTATAGGCGGATACATAAGAAGAAATTATGAGCAGTCATATCTAAAGTTAACAATGATTACCCAAAAACAGCAGCTCTTCCAGCAACGTGCATTTTTGTTCCCTTGGTTAAACTTTACGATGCATACGCGGGATACACAACTCGTCTGATTACGACCTCGAAGTGGGTTATTGCTTCGACTTGGTGGATCTTTAAGATTGAGGACCAGTTTTCATCATGATAGGACCCATAGTGTAGCCCCATGTTCGTATTCAATTGGTCCGGCCTCGCCCAAGCCGACCAGGGCCATAGAACCTTATTGTCTTGATAAGGTCGGTCAAAGGTAGACAGAATGCCCCGTGGTTACACAGATGTAACCTGCACCTTGAAAGAGGCTCAGCCCGCCCCCCTTGATGTCATGCCGCGTGTCAAATCTCACACCAATCTGAGAGCCTCATGGAAGATTAATTGCGGGTAAAGCCGTCGGTTCTTCGATTAACTTTTGGATTGCCTCATTTGGCAGGTGGGAGAATATCCGACCTGCCGCAATAAGCGGCTTCGATCATTTACGCGCTGTTGTCTCCAATCATCTTGTTATTCGAGGAACGTGAAGTTGCGTTATGCTTCAATGAGTGCTATCTACTACGAGCCATGCCGAGCTTCCGTGACCGATCCCAAAGATGTGTCCCTCTTCCGCGGATCTCATCCAATGCTGTGTCCAGAAAGAATGCGCCGTGATTCCTTCCGGTTAAGGGCAGCTCGCCAATATCACCGACGTCAGTCCCATCAAATGTCGTATTCTCAAACGAATGAGGTGGGTCCAACAGAGTTGTCTGACTTCCGGTGAAAGCATCTTGTATCTGGGTGAAAAAGAGCCCCATGACATGTGGGATCAAGGATGCGTCTAGTGATGACTGCAAACTAGAAGAAGGTACCGAGTACAAGCCGTTGAGCACGAGCTCGAAATAGTCCAGCGCGAGGGAGTAACAGGCAAGAAACGGGAAGATCACCCTCGACCAATTAACGTGTTCATCAACTTGGAAATGTCAGACATGCAGGACAAGGCTTAGGGTAGGGTGATGCAGGGGGCTTACAGATAGCGGGACTGGTCCGGGATGAACCTTCCGGTAGTTCATCCACTGCCGAAGACGGTGAGCTTGCAGGTGACGAGTCAGGCGTGGTAGGGATGTAGGGTAGACATTGCTTTGTAATAGCAATTAGCTGTCGTGATATGTCAATTATATCCTGTACAACCTGGTACAGCTGAAGGTTGTGAAAGTCGTCGATTATGGCCGTGGCTTTGTAATTCGCTAAAGCACATGTAATTCTGTAATTGAGGCCCGACAACTCCCCAGCTACATCTCCAAACGGATGAGGATTTATCGCGCTGCCACAGTCGAGAAATGAATAATGGCCGGATGATGATAAATCGGAGGGTGCAGGGTTTGAATTGCTGAATATGGATCCTTGTTTATCAAAGGTGTGATGCAATTGGACCCCCAGATTGGGAATGTCGTTCGAATAGCTTATGTTGCTGGAAAGTAGTAACTCGCTCCATGTCTCGCTGCCAAGTCCGCTTGGCGATTTGGACATCTGAGATGTGGGGACAGACTGAGTTTCCGTGTTGAACTGACATGGGTCAAGATCATAGGCCATAGGAAAGTCTGGCGGGACTTCTTCAAGGGTCCGTGTGGAACCTGTCTCGGGTCCTAGAGGCTGATAATCGGAGTTTGAAGTCGAGACAGACAGAACCGTTGGGGCTGGCATAGCCTCTTGGCCAAGTGTACAACTCGGTAGTGGGACATCTGATATCGAGAGAGTTCGGGTATCTTCTGTGCTATGCCTCACAGATCCACTAGTCTCCATAGGAGCCCCAGGTTCTGACTGTACTGTGACACTATCCAGGATAGTCTCAACGTTTGAAACATCCGGGGGTGGGTTCTCTGGAGGTGAGGTGCTTCCCCTCGTGGATATCTCGCTTTCCGCGGGTTGTGCCAAGAATGACGATCTCAACTGTGCGCCCGCCGTCACGATCTTGCTGGGTCGTCCAGATTTTCCACGTTTACTGAAAACACAAATCTTTCCAGCTCTTCGACAGCGATTGCATGTCTTATCGCCTTTCTCGCTATCCGCCTTGGATGGACGAGGGCATCGCAGCTTCTGGCTGTGGCAGCGGTCGCATGCAGTCCGCAACAATCTGTTCCTCATGGTTGGAGTATTGGTCATTCTAACCGATTCGGCGGGTTAGTAGATGTCAGAATCCAGCAAACGAAAACAAACATGTAAAAACGCCGAGAGGGTTGATCATGGGGCGGTGTCATCCAAAAAGCAAGACAAAGTTAGAGATTCCTTGTTCGGTTGATTCTGGAATCCAAGCAGAGCTCGAGGCTGGCTAAACTAACTATTTAAAAGCCAAGTACTGAATACACAGACCAGGTATGGTATCTTTAGGCCTATGTTGTGGATATCTTCAGACCGTTGATTCTCGCATAAGGTACTCCCAGTTTCACCTCACTGAGGGGCTTTGCGGCCGTTTGCAAAGTCAAGGCTGTTATCGTACAGGCGCAAATAACTTGGTTACGAGTCCTGGATGCGTAGAAGTATGCAGTAGCTATGAGGCTCAGAGTCTAAATGCTAACGGGGATCTAGCCAAGGCCTGTTGTGTAAGGGCCTCTGGGAAGTTCCGAGGCACTAGTGCCATGACTCGCCAAGCTAGAGGTTTGTGCATCGACAATGCTTGTTCAAAGGGCCTGAACGTCGTTAAGTGGCCAATGCGAAGTGAATCATGCCCATGGCGAATTGTCGGGCCGGCGATTGGCCCTACGCTCAGGCCTACGCACCGTTTTTCACCCAAGCGGTCGGCAGTCGTACCAATCGCATTCATAACCCTGCAAAACGCGATGAAACTAAAGAGAAAACTACCGAACCCTCACTCTGGGGGTTGACATCCTGGTTAAGGATTTTTTGAGCTTCCATCGATACCAAGAATATGGTAACAAGTCTACCACTGTTAGCTGACACAGAATTCCATACCAATAGTCTTCAGGCCTAACAAGACGACATGGAAGTTGGAGGAGGAAACGAGGTTTATCCTGAGATGGTACATTATTATCAATCAATTCATTACTATCGATTGTTCGGTGGAACAGGTCGATATAAGATGAAAGCAGCAACCAGTTGTAGTCGGTAACTTGACCAGAACAAATATTATTACTGTTTTCTATTGAGATTTGTTTTACTTGAACTTAACACAATGGAGAAATTTCCAACAGAGTACTTTCTCAACACAACCGTGCGTCTTCTTGAGTACATCAAATATCGAGACAGCAACTATACTCGAGAAGAGCGCATCGAGAACCTACACTATGCCTACACCAAGGCTGCTCATCACTTCGCTCAGCCTCGGCAGCAGCAGTTACTGAAAGTTGACCCCAAGCGCCTGCAAGCTTCACTCCAGACAATCGTAGGCATGGTTGTTTACAGTTGGGCCAAGGTCTCCAAAGAACTCATGGCAGATCTGTCAATCCACTACACCTATACCCTCGTTCTGGATGATAGCAAAGATGATCCTCATCCCACTATGGAGAACTACTTCGATGATCTGCAGGCTGGAAGGGAACAAGCTCATCCTTGGTGGAGACTCGTCAATGAACACTTCCCAAACGTTCTCCGACATTTCGGTCCTTTCTGTTCATTGAACTTGATCCGCAGTACCCTTGACTGTAAGTACTTGATCTGTGCTATTTTTATAAACACAAGCTAACTGAATTCTGTAGTTTTTGAGGGATGTTGGATTGAACAGTACAACTTTGGAGGATACCCTGGATCTCATGACTACCCCGGTTTTCTTCGGCGCATGAATGGTCTTGGCCATTGTGTCGGTGCCTCGTTGTGGCCCAAGGCCCAGTTTGATGAGCGCAAGCAATTCCTTGAGATCACATCATCCATTGCCCAGATGGAGAACTGGATGGTGTGGGTAAATGATCTCATGTCATTCTACAAAGAATTCGACGGTGAGCGAGATCAGATCAGCCTTGTCACCAACTACGTTACCTCTTATGAAATGAGCCTCAATGAGGCTTTGGAGAAGCTCACCCAGGATACCCTGCACTCCTCTAAGCAGATGGTAGCCGTCTTCTCCGACAAGGATCCCCAGGTGATGGAAACCATCGAGCGCTTCATGCACGGCTACGTCACCTGGCACTTGTGCGACAACAGATATCGCCTGAGCGAGATTTACGAGCAAGTCAAGGGACAAGAAAGCCAAGACGCTCAGAAGTTTTGCAAGTTCTATGAGCAGGCTGCCACTGTGGGTGCTGTGTCGGCGTCCGAGTGGGCGTATCCTCCTGTTGCTCACCTCGCAAGCCTTCGGTCAAAGGACATGAAACCAGCTCACGAGCCCATCGTAACTTCGCTTGAGTTGGTGGAATAAGCGAATGGTTAGTCTCGGCATAGGCCCTGTCGGTATGTGTTAGGATAAGTTTGGAATCACGGTCAGTCGCGAATGGCGCGTTATTGTTTCCTAGTATGTTTGGGTGAAACTCAATTGTTCAATTAGGCAATGATAGCTACAGAATAGATAGGCAATTGGAATTGAGCTTCGTAAGCAAAACACTGGTTGGTATCCCTCTTGATCACAGGGACTTTTTATGCGCTAAAAACAGGGCTATGGTGGCACTACAGGGCTATCCTGGTCCTGCAGTAGTGGCGGGACCAGCGCGTATGGGCTGGGCTTACATGCAGCTTCAGTCAACGAGACAAAACGGAAGGTCTTTAGAAGACTTACGTAGAGGATATCCTCTACAGGACGTGGCTTACCGCGCCTATGAGTCTCATTGAGTAGGGCGGACAGAGACAGCATGGAATAAAGTTCTAGAACTCAATGTTGCCTCAAGACTGCAGGTAGGAAAAGGGCCGTTCATCTGTTAAGCTTTATCCGTGCATTCGAGTCGTAACGTGTTACGTCGCTAGACATCTCCCCGCTTCCTTGTCTTGTACTTCCAATTGACCCTCACCTGAGTGCCAACCAACCAACACCACACTACTTGATTACCTCCATTCTAACAGAAGCTCAATTCTATTACGTTCAGATATCATGGATTTCCCCAAGCCAAGGCAAGAAAGAGAGACAAGCCTATTGATGTACTACCTGGATGTCGTTTTCCCTCTTCAATACCTCCCCCATGAGCGCACCTGCGTAGGCAAGAGAGAATGGCTACTTACTATCCTCACCTCTGCTCGACCTACATACTATGCAACACTATGTTTGGCCCTTCTACATAAGGAATCTAGTGCAAGTTCATCAACTAGCGAGCAAGCTGCAGTATGGAAGAGAGAAAAGACGTATTACTATATCCTTGCACTGCAGGAGTCACAGAAATTGCTGGGTGGTCTAGATAAGACCTCGGGCATGATAAGGCTCAAGGGCACTGTTATTGCTCTAGCCTGTATGCTTCAGCTCGTCAGCTTCGAGGTAAAGTTGACCCAATCACTTGCTGTGCTATTTGCCACTCAACCGAACAATCGGATCGGTGACTAACATCTTGGGTTAGTCTTCTCATTTGACCAGGGGAGACTGGCGTGTTCACCTCCAAGCAGCTAAAACACTCATTCCAGTTCTGGTCGACGGTTGGTCTACAGCTTTACAATCAGGCCCTCCAGCATCCTCTATATGGTGCGAAATGAACGAATCAGATTTCGACTCGGATGAAGACTTCGTGCATACGTCCTTGAGTTTCGAATATCTCGCAGCCTTAAGGTTCCTATCAAACTTTCTAGCCACGATCGGTATTCTCTCTTGCATTTCTGTTGGTCCAGTATCGCCATTCGAGGATTATAGCCATCTCATGAACCAACCAGGTCTGATGCAGCTAGACGAGTTGCTAGGGTGCCGGAACTGGGCCATGCTGACTATTCTAGAAGTGGGTAAGCTGGATCGTTGGAAGCGCCAGGAACAGGAGCATAACCGTTTGAGCTTGAAAACCCTTGCTCGAAGATCCATGGCGATAGAGGATATGGTGACAGATGAGCTCCAAAGATCACCAACACCCGAGACTCTGGGAGATCTCATTACCCACATCTACGCTGCCTCTATCACGACATACCTGCATACCGTGGTATCTGGCCTGAATCCCAACCTTGTGGAGGTCCAGGATAGTGTATCCACAACGATTATGTTACTGGAGAAGCTGCCAGACTTGCAAGCTGTTGTAAGCATTATCTGGCCTCTGGCTCTTACAGGCTGCATAGCTTTACCCAGGCACAGGGAGTTTTTTAGGGTGACTCTGAGGTCTTATAGCTCAACTTGGAGCTCTTTGAGGAAATATGACGGGGTTGTTGAGGTCTTGGAGCAGGCTTGGAAGAAGCAAGAGCTGAAGACAGCCGAAAGTTGTATTAATTGGGAAGATCTTATGCATTTCCAAGGTATTCCGGTTCTCCTTATTTAGGGATGAGCTCTCTTCCGTTGTGGTACCAGCCACGCCTACACTATTTACGACAAACCGGTAAAATCCACCGATATGACTGACCGAGTTACATTGAGATTTAGATGAGGTTTAGATGATATTAGCAAATATTAGTAGACTGAGTATATTGAACTTTAGACTGAGATTCTAAGAAAATGTTAGCACTGCATTGGGCTATCACCTACGGCCTCGTCACGCGTATGTCCTCCTGGGACAGATTCTTGTATGTAAATGTAGAGCAAGTCTAGCCTGCATCATCAAAGGTTTAGAGGGCGAGGTTCAAGATTATTCAGACCAACAATCCGCGCACCGACACCTATCCAGTGGTTTATTTATATTTCTAACTCTCTCTCTTGTAGATGATGAGATTAAGCACTTATTTAGCATATCATTCGTGGACAGCAATGAGAAACATATTTCTCACTCGGGAACGGCAACGCATCATCATCCTTTGAGATGTTCGTATATTCATTCATAACTCGTTTCTTAAACCCAATCCATATGTGCGACTAGTGAGCTGAAAATGAACCCAGGCCCCTCCCCCACCGTCGGTGCATTGTCCCTCCCACGTTGCCAGGGAGCTTGACTTGCTTAACTCGTAGATTGTTGATCATGCATTGCAAATCCAGCGTGGAGTTAATAGGGCACGAGAGTGATCCTAGTTGAGCGCCAAAAGGGTTCAAGCCTAGATTGGTTTGGAATATGGATGTCTCGTAGGGACTGTAGTGTGGAAATTTTGATGGAGTGCTCGATAAGCGATCTCGACGTGGTCGACCAGCGCCAGTCGTCAGAGGCAAGCCCTCAGCATGCCTTGGCAGCGATCCAAACCGTGGCGCATAACGCGGCGCTCACCCCAGAGTAAGCGCAGACTTCTAGCCAGGAGACCTCGGGGTCTGTGTCAAGGCCATCAATCAACTTGGCAGCTGCGAGCATTTTGGAGACAGTGATCAGTGATAGGATTGTGGAATGAGTTGAAACACGAGATGTCGTGTTCGTGTTCGTTTGTTTGTGAGAAATTGTTGAGCTGTTGAGTCCCGACTCGAGCATGGAAGTCATCATGCTAGTTATGTCTCCATACGAATGGCGATGGGCATCGGATTGGGAATTATCTGCCGAATATTGTATAAAGGTAGGCTGAAGATGTGAGTCATTGACTCGTAAGTGAAAACGCAAGTCACTGAAACGTGAGTGAAAGGCCTGAATCTAGATGAGTAGAAACGATAACAAAACCGCCGTACTGTCGCAGCATCAAGGGCTGTGGTGCTTGCAAAATGCAGCATTTCGAGCCTCGCGCATGTGGGAATGCACAGAACTTTCCCCTCGATCCAGGTATGTTACATCGGCGGTTTCTTCCGTTTCGAGCTGCAGCAGTTGATCCGGTTCGGTGTAAAGGCCCAGGGCTCGGTATGCTACCAGGCGAACGGGCCATATAGTTAGGACCATGCCCGTGCTGAACTTGATACACCACGAAAAGGTCTGATCGCAGAGTAGGTAATGTCGCGTGGCCCGTAGCTACTCGGGGTATGCTAGTGACTCATCTAGTGATAAAGATGCTCGCAATGCGTACTTGATACACCAAGAAAAGGTCTGATCGCAGAGTAGGTAATGTCGCGTGGCCCGTAGGCATCTGTTATAAATGTAGAATTACTTCTCCAGCTTTGAATGTTATCGTAAATCATAAGGTAAAGAGTGGTCAAGCACAACTGGTATATTTCCGAAGGCTTGCTAGACCAATCTACCATGTTAAATCTCATCAAAGATATGCCGATATCGGCATATCCTCTTTGTCTTCTTCTTGTTGTCTTGGCTCTTATGGTACGCCAGCTATTGGCCCCGAAACCAAGTGCGCCTTTGGTAAACCCGAGGCGCTTCTACGAGTTTTCCGACAATGGTCCAGTGTCAAGAATCCTAAACACCACACGCGAAACGATTGAAGAATGGTTTACCAAGAATCCAGAAACACCCATGCGCCTGATCTGCGATTTGGGCCAAATTACTGTTTTGCCCCCATCAATGGCGGATGAAATCAAGAGGGATTCACGTCTCAGCTTCATCAAGGCATCCAACGATTCGGTATGTGGCACTTGCTGAGCAAATGGTTATTTCACAGGGCTAAACAACCAACAGGCGTTTCATATTTCGATCCCCGGTTTTGAGCCGTACCGTGAGGGCGGAAAGCATGAGGCAGCGTTGGTTAAAAATGTTGTCCATGGGCATTTGAAGAAAGCTCTAAGTAAGTTGCTGATTCCTCGCCCGAGTTGAAAGACACTCCGTCAGTACTAACTGCTTCCTTGCACAGACCGTATCACTCTACCATTGGCTCAAGAAACCTATTTGGCTATTGATGAATACCTTGGTAGTAGTCAAGGTAAGGACTACCACACTTTCCGGTCAAGCCATTGATGCAAAGCTAATGATCTGCAGAATGGCACAAGATCCCACTAAATGCAACAATGCTGCCTTTAATCACCAGGATTTCAACCCGTGTCTTACTGGGTGAGGATCTGTGTCGAAACGAAGAGTGGATTCGAATTGCTTCAAGCTATTCTGTCACTAGCACTACGGTCGCAGGTCGCCTACGCAGATGGCCCCAGCATTTACGCTACATAGTTTCACTTCTCTCTCCTCAATGCTGGGAACTGAGAAAGCAGGTTAGCGACTCTCATGCTTTGATCGACCCTATCCTCGAAAAACGTCGGTCTGAGGAGAAAGGTACTGTATACAATGATTCTTTGGAGTGGTTTGAGAAAACTGCCAAGGGTGCCTACGACCCAGCGGACACACAGTTGTTCCTTACTGCTGTTTCAATTCATACCACGGTGGATCTCTTGAGTCAAGCGTTGGAAGATATTTGCGCCCATCCTGAAATCATTGGTCCACTGCAAGATGAGATTAGATCGGTTATCAAGGAGGAGGGATGGAACACGAAGGCACTGTACAAGATGAAGCTTCTTGACAGCGCGCTCAAAGAAACTCAACGACTGAAACCTGTTCAAATTGGTAAGTTGACTACTCGTATCTCCCCTTCCCTAAGATTATCTGCTCACAGATTTAACTTAGCTTCAATGATGCGCGAAGCGCTCGCGGACGTTACGCTTCAAGATGGCACCTTTATCCCCAAAGGTCATCAACTTGCAGTCTCGTGTCACAACATGCGTGATGAGAAGATCTACCCGAATGCGGACGAATGGGATGGTTACCGTTTCTATCGTGAACGACAAGAAGCAGACGCCGCCAGGGAGGATAAGATCCAACTATCCTCGACTAGTGTTGAGCACATGGGTTTTGGCTACGGAGAACATGCTTGCCCTGGTCGGTTCTTTGCAGCCAAAGAAGTCAAGATTGTCATGATGTATCTTTTACTCAACTATGAGTGGAGAATCCCTGAAGGTACCAAGCCGAACCCGGTCAGCTGCTGCACGATTTGGGTTACGGATCCAACTTTTGAGATCGAGGTGCGCAAGAAGCCCTCGGAGGATCTTGCTCTGGAGTTGGCTTACTAGTCACATTCCGTGGTTTGACTGATTGGGATGGGGACAATGGACAGGGATTTGTGTTTCTTGGTTTAATTGTGTAGGTTTTGCTGGTTCATGTAGTAATGCAGATTGATTTCCCTACTGATTAACCGTCCCTTCTCAACCGCAGCCTGGTTGAAGTTAAATTGCTCTTTATCAGTCGAACATGCATCCATCACAAAATGGTTTCCTAATATCTCAGCGTTGGACCGAGGGTTCAGAAACAACCAGTTGCACCTCGTTTGCAAACAGCGCCTTGAAGAATATGTATCATTTGCATCGCCGCAAGGTATATTGTAAATAAGTTCTGAGGGTTAGGCCCAATCAAATCACACCACACATTTCAATTGGTACTACAGTGCCCATTGAGCTCTGCAGCGCACAGATGTTATGCAGTACTCTAGTCCTACTTTGCTACCAACATGATCCAGTAGCAATATCACGTAGCTTGGCTAGCGCGAGCCAACTTTATATGTGTTTGACGAAATACTGAGCTCCGACTCCCCAGGAACTCTCATTCAATGTTGTCTCAGTGGACGGCGGTCGTTGGTGACAGAAGAACGCATGTGCTATTTAAGAACCCAATTACATGCACATGTCCTAAATACAACTCTAGCACTATTCTGAATATGAAACTCTCCATGTTTTACTGCAGTAGCTTTGAAGTACTGCCGAGCTTCACCCATAACGCGTACCTCAATTGCTGACGTTACCTCGGAGTAAGATACACATTGAGCGCAGGCTTGTGCCATGCAAGGTATACACGACTTTCCTCATACCAGTTACGGCTGTCTTCAGCAAGACGAAGGTCAAATTCCCACACTGTTCTCGCCAGCATCATGCGCATTTCGGCATATGCAAGACTGCAGATTTTGTTAGTATCTCCGGTAAGAATAGCTGTTTAACTACAGTGTGACTTACTTCATTCCAATACAATTTCGAGGTCCAATTGAGAAAGGTTTAACGGCGTCGACGCGGTCGTTCTTGAAACGAGAATCACCGAGCCATCTCTCGGGGATGAAGTCATGTGGTTGATTAAAGTACTTTGGGTCATAATGCAATGCCCACATGTCGTTCTCCACTAGCGTCTTTCGTAGACAGTGTCAGCACCAATCTTCAAAGCTACAGAAATACTTGAAGATATGAGATATCACTTACATTCTCTGGAACATAGTAGCCGGCCACAACACTACCACCCTTGGCTATCTTTCGTGGAGACCCGCCACCTGCAACCGGAGGATACATGCGTAATGCTTCGTCCAAAACAGCCTGCATGTAACGAAGGTTCTGTGTGGATATGAGATCAATGTCTTTCGCTTGAGCATATGCAGTCCGGACCTCTTGAGTCAAGAGATCGAGGGTACGGGGATTAGCACAGAGGAAGTAGACTGCTGCGGATAGAAGGGTAGCTGTCGTTTCAGAACCAGCCACAATCAGAACAGAGGCGTTTGATGCAAGCTCATCAAACTTCATGGACTAGAAGAATAGGTTAGTTCAGACTAGAAAAACAACCATAGATAATGGGTACTTACGCTTCCCTTGGATTTCAACCCTTCCGTGATCTTGCCAACAAAGTCCGGCCTGTCGGTCTTGGTGTCCAGTCGTTTTCTCACCTTCATACTGGCCAACTCCTTGTTCTCAGCAAACTTGGTAAGCAGACCACGGGGAAGCATCAACCCAGCCAGAGGAGCAAGGCTTGGGTATCGACCAATCTCGGCTAAGAATGCAACACTCTTCAGACTTTCGAAGGCGAGAGCAACCCATGGGTGGTAAGTCGAGTTATCAAGACAACTGAAGGATTCTCCAAACGCCAAATCTCCAATCATGTCGAACGTCGTAAAGGTATACCATTTAGCAATGTCGACAGTTTTCTTATCACCGGAAGACTGCTCATGCAGTTGTTGGAATAGCTGGTTGACGTACGACTTGAAGGTCGGCTCCTGTTCGAGCATAGCCTGAGCCGAGAAACCATATGCTAGGGCACGGCGGAAACGAGTGTGATTCTCGCGATCGCTACCAACGATGTTATCACCGGCAAACTGTACCGATATGGGATCTTTGCCATGTTCAGGTTCACCGGCCTTGCGATGGCCACGAACATCTTTCATGGCATCTGGGTGGTTGAACGAGAGCATGTTTGGCCCGATTCTGACTACTGGACCATACTTCAGGTGAAGCTCGAGATGTCTCTTGTGGGGAAGTCCACAGAGCATAAGGAGAGTGTGGGGGATCTGAGTGGTTCTGTTGAGCCATGGGCCAGGGAAGTGACGGAGTGGGTGGAAGAAGAGATTGTACACCAGAACCGCCGCGAGGTAGGTTAGGCACTGTAAGTTCGCATGTTAGCGGGTTTCAGCTTGCTGCAAAGTAACGTACTGTGCCAGCTGTGAAGGCCACGAACGGCCAAACAGAGTAGTGCAACATGTCGCAAAGACTGTGAACAGGTGGTAATTCCATTCGATTCACAACTTGGTGGCTCCAACTAAGAATGGGAAATCTTTAACAAGTATATTACTGGATTGAATCCCGCTAGGGAAATATTATTGGACGAGAGATAAGCTAAAGCCTCCCTGGTATGTCGGCGTTTCGCTCTATTGACGATGAGATTCGGATAATTTTCCCATTTCGGGACCGGAACCCTCCGGCTCACTAATCCAATAATTCATCCTTTTCTGGGCCTTACAATTGAAGAAACTTCAGTCAATCCATCTTTTTAGAATATCTACTCAGGCGTTTCAAGATCCACCTTCGCGAGCCTGATGTATGAATGCTCCGGCATGCTAGTCAAACCTTCGATAGTACGGTAACTGGAAAGCTGCGAAGGACAAGGCAGTAGTTCAAAGTTCCATACCAACATCGCAATTGATGTTTTTAACTGCTGGTATCCCAGCCTTCTGCCAAAGCAGCCTCGTGTTCCCAAGCCGAAAGCCAGTGTCGGGCCAGCTGTTCCATCAAACTCCTCGATCTCCTCCATATCCTGAGCAGACAGGGCCTTTGTTACTAGCCACCTCTCAGGTTTGAAACGAGCAATGTCGCTAGCCTCCCAACTTTGATCCTTCTTCTCTCCAGCAGCTCGACAAGTCTGGCTTCGCCTGCGCTCATCAACACTAAAGTCGGGGCTCCATACGCTAGGTCCATGTGTAAGGAAAAGTACATCGGTGCCCTTGGGGATATGGTAGCCTAAGATCTGTGTATCTACCGTTGACACACGTTGAAGGGCGGGAGTAGCTCCAGCGCATCGGAGAATTTCTTCAATCGCCGCTTCGAGGTAAGGAATACGAGCAGCTGCTAGCTCACGGAAAGAAGGGCTGCGGTTCTCAGCCTTTGCCCCGGGGAATGAAGTCTGTAGAACCTCCCGGAGGCGCTGTTGGACACTGGGGTTATCGGTAAGAAACTTCAAACCCCAAAGTGTGGTGGTGCTAGTTGTGTCAAAACCTCCGAGGATCAGTCCGAATAGCTAAAGGAAATACGTTAGTCTTGATCACTGAAATATTGCCCATCAATTGTAAGTATGTACCTCTCCTTGCATCATAGATGAGTAGTAGTTTGGACTGCGACCTTCTGACTTTGCAAGCGCAGTCTCGCGCAGCACCATTTGTTCCACAGCCGACGTAACCTCGAATTTCTCATCATTCTCAATCTTAGAAACGGAAGACTGGAGACTCCCGACCAGAAAGTCATCTCTGATCTTTCTGACCTTCCTGAAATGTGGCACGTTCATCTTAATCTTGGCCATCCATTTGGCAATTGGAGAACCTTGGAGTCCTTGAGGGGCCTTGGCTAGATCGATTGTTGCGTTGATCAGTTCGTCAAAAACGACCTCGGGAAAGTTGAAGGGCTCATCGGTTCCAGTGGGCTTGCGGTTGTCCTTCGCCCAGCTCTCGAGAACGGTGATGTTGGGTAACGTGGTACTGGACTTGTAGTTTTGTCCAAAGGCAAAGCTGTAAACAGCATCCAAAACAGCGCCCTGGATATCTAATGTTGCGCAAAAGGGAGACTTGTTGGCGATTGAAGCTTTCATCTCCCAAAGACGTACCAGCTTCATGATGTTGCCATGAAACGCGGGGCCAGCAACCTCCCGAATAAATGACGGCAACATAACATCTTGCACAAGCTTGCGATGCGTCCGAAAGACAGAATTCGTCTGCTGGTAAATGTGATGATCAGGAATAACATCCTCCAGAAGACCACGAATGTTGGTAGATCGATCGAACTCCTTGCGTCGAAGCATGATGTCCTGTGTCTCGCGAAAGTCGGCGAGAATGACAGTAGGGCGTTGCAGCGGGCTGAGAAATAGTTGAATAATGGGAGAGTCGAGATTCCTCATTTGTTGAACAATCCAGTCCATGTGAGTTTGGTCATGAGCTTTTGTGTCCCGGATCATAGCTGGCAAATCGCCAAAGAGACTGTTCAAAGCGGTGGCATTGTAGGGGATCTTGGATATGGGCTTTGGATGAGCCCACCTGTACAACAAGTAGAGGGCGAGCACTGTGAGTGCCAGTGAGATGAACATGTTGGCTGTACTAGAGGTGATGGAGTGTTTAGCCAGATATTTAAAACGGAGGTATGAATTGGCAATACGACGCCTGCTCCTCGATTGACAGCGTCGAAGGGGATCGCGAAGAGTAATAATTAATTTACAGAGTGGAATGTTTGTATCCGACACAAATGCATCAACAATAAGTATTCCATCTGCTTCCGCCAATGGCTCACTTAACCCTACACCACAAGCATAACTTACAAAGCCATATTTACCAGACTTCTACCACCTCTCTCTGGCCAACTGCTGTAAATCCATCACCTCCCAGGCTTCATTGACATTCGGCATAATGGGATATCGCAGTCAATGTAGATCAATCGGCTAGTTTGTATAGCACTATATTTTTCTACCGAAACGTGGTGGTAGGCCTTGTTTTAGCGGCCTGTCGGGCCTGGAACCTTGATCTGGCTAACCATGCCACTCTCGGTGCTACCGCAAGTCGCTGGGCCCACTAACGCTTCGCTACTTTGAACTCTCTGAAGCTGGCTGTGAATAATCAACCGACCGTTCAATTGACTGGGCAGTCGAAGAAAAATAACAACCTCCTGGATGTCTATTAATATTGATCACAAGTCAGTTTCAATCAAATCAGCCTGACAGTGAACCGACATCATTTCATCCTCTCTCAGTAACAAGTCATCATGTTGCCGCAACTTGTTTTAAATCATCTAAGCTCCATCGGCGAAGCTGCTTCAACATGGATCTCCGGCAACAGCTACCTTGGTTCCGGTACAGGATGCCCACCTTTGCCAAAGGGTGATCTCAACTATGACATATACATGGGATACCCTGAGATGTTTGCTTGGGACAAGAAGCGCTGCGTCGCCTACGTCAGGTTTGTCTTCTTCACCGGGCTTTGGCTCAATGTCACTAACGTTATCTTTCAGCAACCTGTACAACGCCACCGTGAGCACTTATGATCCTTATAAATCGGTCGTTCTTGACACGATTTACTTTCCTGGACTCAGTCATGCTGGAAACTCTGCCAGCCCTAATCCTCTGCATGCCAGCGGTATCATCCTCAAGCCCGATGCATACCAAGCCGAAACTCTCGAAGTCGTGATCGACAACGGGGATGCTTTCTACAGTGAGGGTTTCAACGTTTCCGGTCCTGATCACCTCATGAGCATCGACTTGCAGACGAAGAAGGTGACCAGCCAACTCCGTCTAAACAACGGTCTTTATGCCGGTTATGCAGACGCCAGTCTTGGTCCTGACGGAAACACATATGTTTTGGGTACCTACACCTCCAACATCCTGCGGGTAACTCCCGACAAGGAGATTTCCACCTTCTACGTCGCTGAGCCTCTCGGACCTCCCCGCCTTTACGGCTTCACTGGCATAGCTCACGTCGGCGACGCCATGATTGTTCCCGACAACATCATCGGCCAGCTCATCCGCTTCAACGTCAATGACAAGGTCGGAACACCAGTCACCATCAAGCAAACCCCATACCATGAGTTCAAGACTGCAAATGTTTTGCATTTCCCGGAGCGATACAATGACACGATCCTTCTTGTTGCCGAGAACAAAACTCCCGATCATCCTTTTGGTGGCGTTGCGGTTTATCAGGATAAGACGAAGCAGTTCAACGAAGTTGACTTTCTGGGTTTCTTGCCTAGTCGTCTTGGCAATGCTTTGACGACGTCGGCACGACAGATGGCCGATCGCATTTACGTTGTTGCTCTTCCTACGGATGGTGCTAATATTACTGTTGCTGGTGAGAGCAGCCGGTTCTTGTGGCAAGATGTTACTGAGGACTTGGACGAGATTATTTATGGCAAGGTCGAGGAGAAATTGCGGGAGGAGATCTAGTTTGTAGAGACAAATGGATGGACTTAAATAAACTTTCGATCCTCGATATGAAGTGCCAGGCAGGATGGCATCTCACTAATAGGATTTCAATGTCAAGATGGTGATAGTACAAGGTGTAATTGACGGTTGACCAGCGATCCTCGCATTTAGGATAACGATCGCACGATAAAGACAAATACCTCAATCGCTGCAGTCTCTTTTTCAGTATCATAAATATGTGGATTTGTTTTCTTTTATTGTAAATGAGTTTCCGGCGTGGATCTCCAGAGCAAGCGTATTAAGTCGTAGCACCACGACTATAAAGTTTTACAAAGGCAAGAACTGTTTATTGTTTTATTGTCGAGTTGGAAACTGGTTGGTATGGAATTTATATGAGAAGAACTCGTAGTTTTCGAAAGGTATCACTCGTGGCGTTCTTCTGATGTTAACTCTAAGGTAGTTAAGAAACGAAATTCTCAATTGCTGGTGTCTATTTCTGATGTCTATTCATTATTTTTCTATCCGATGAACCGTCCAAACTTCGTCCACTTCTCATCGCCCTTCAAAATCTCCATGTCCTCGTCTCTCAAAGATAACGCAGCAGTAATTTCACCATCAAGCCTCTTGGGCATGAGATACATGAGACTCTCCATAGGCTCAAAGATCGGTCTTCTTACACTCTCAGGCTTCCCCAGCCCGAGACCAAAGTCATATTTCCACCATCCAGTCTTCGCCCAAGAACTCAACATGATATCAGTTGACGGGTTGGCATCTGCTGTAACAGACAGTGTACCAGGATGTTTAGCTATGTGTGAAACAAAGGCTTGTGTCCGACGTCGCAGAGACTCACGGTCAAGTTGGGCTCGTAGACGAGTGGCCACAGCACCCAAGGGCTCGTTTGCTATTTGAGACAGGGTTGAACTGCTGTAGGCCATGTTCTGGAGAATGCCAGGGTAGTCTTTGGGCACATCAAGCTGGGTTCGGACGTCGACGGCGCGGCAGAATAGAGTTCTGGCCGATTCTTCTACGCGGGGAAGACGGACGCGACTAGTGCACTGCCAGATAAATGCCGAAAGGGCATCATCGGTTGAGATGAACTTGGGCTTGGCCGTACCATCAACGCCATCTTGAAGTGTTTGGGTCGCTTCATCCTTGAGCTCGGATAAAGCTTCAGGACTGAATGAGAAGAACGCCCAGCTTGCCTTGGGAGGAGCTGGTGCACTCTCTGTTGAGGGGGGCTTGACGACTTGATGCTTCAGCTCATTGTCGAGTTCGTAGTCATCAATCAGTGGGACAAGACCCTTACGCTCCAGGGTCATGACCTTGATCTCCTCTTCGGTGAATTCTTCGTTGCGGCAGGCCTTAGATAGAAGTCGGGTAATTTCATCCTGACCTACCATATCCATGCAAGCGTGTTGCCCATTGACTGTAAAAATGATACCGCCTTGGATGAAGTTGAGTTGGAAGATGAGAACAGGACTAGGCTCGTCAGGCGAGATGCCAATGGGTAAAGTCTTCCTTGGCGCAATGACGTTTTCGTCAAACATCTTCATGGGGAATTCCGCCTTTCTCAAGGCCTCCATGGTAGGTGCTGAAGGATCATCTCGAAGGTCCTTGACGATCATTCGCGGTATTTCCTCAAAAGGAGTAATTCGGAGGGCATCACTGTCGCTCTTCTTCACCTGGCCAGCCACCCAGGGAAAGGCCTGTGAGAGGCGTTGGAGACCCTTGTTGAAGGTGTCAATGATAGCGGGGTGGGTGGAGTCATCGGTGACGGGAAAGACAAAGCTGATTTGAGTGTAGATCTCAGTCATGAGAGGCTGTTGCCCGATGATGTCCAGCTCCATGTCTAGCTTTTGCGATGTTGTGTTTAGTGCAGTCATTGTGAAAAGAGAAATTAAGTTTGTTGATGAGGTTGCATTCTTCGCGTTCTGTTGGTTGTACTTATAGAACTGGAGACCCACTAAATAACCAGACTCAAGATGAGTCGAAGTGTACCGTTTCCTTTCCAGGACTAGCTGCTGTTCCGATATACGATTGGGTAAGATCCGAGCCGTAACTCCACACTGAGCTTATTGATTGGTTCAGGAACGTGTTTTATCTTTGTGCCGAAGTGAGGAGGACACAGCGATTGTCCAACAAAAAATTCACCGGAATTGTTGCAGATCTTGTACTTTCGGCGTTTATGAAAAGGATCAAAGCGGTACACTGAGTCAACCAGCTATCTCAGCACATTAGAATTGTACCACGTTCAAGGACTTGTCCTCTGCCTCTGATTGGAGAGTGTTGATCATCTTTGTAAACCCAGGTACTGTAGGTCAGGCAGTCACTTCTCCGCTCTTTTATCTTATCAGATTGTCTATCGATAAGAATAAGATAAGATAACAAATCGCCTTCTCCAGTCTCCGCGTCAGTATGCAAATGGAAGCACTACTTCTAAGAAACATAAACTTTTAAACTTACACCGTAGATTTGCTATTTGGAAGGAAGAGGGAACATAAGTGCATTTTAGTCATAGTACTACCGCCATCTCATTTTCTCTAACAAAGACTACAGTTTAAACGCTAGCATAAATTCAACAATGTTCTTTAGATAATCCCGGACCTCCGCCTCCGTGTAGTTAGCATCATTATAGATAATGTTGAGAGTGGACGCATCCTTCCAACTGTCCAACCTAATTGCCCTGAAACTTCGTTAGCGTTTGTTTGCAGGAATGTGATGCTTGACTTACAGGTATGGCAGAGACTGGTTCACCAGAAAGTCAATGCTCTCAACTGAGAAAAGATCTTCTCCAGTGGAAGCAGACTTGATTTCGTGCGAAATGAAGCGATCGTTGATGCCATCACTGATAAATAACTATGAGAATGATATTAGTTTTGTACATAGTAGAGCGAACACACGAGACTGAAACTTACCGGGTTCGCTTCTCCATCAAACGGGATCGGCTTCCTGGAGCATGCACGTGTCAGTTCCTGAATCTCAAGTATTATCCAGGCCAACTTACGAGTGCAGATAGTTAGCCTCAAAATTATGAACTCTGAGACCAAGAGCTTCCTGAAACGGGTTCTTGAGCCACTGATCGTAGGACGCCTTGACGTCCCGAGAAGCGGTCTCCAGAGCTCTCACTTGTACATCCTTATCATCCTGATGGCTGACAGCGATTGACTTGAGTTTCCCAACCCGAACAACAGCAGCCGTCTGACACATTGCGTAGAAATCCTTGGCGATGTCCGGATGCATCCACCTACGGCCATCTACAGATGTTGGTGAAATGAATGTTTCATCGTCAGTAAGATCAGTTGGCTTGAGGGTATCCAGAAGAGCAAGGATAATTGCAGATTGGGTTAAGTGACTGATGGTGTGTCCTGGGCCGAGTCGCGTTTTGACGGCTTTGACAATAGCCATGGAATCTTCAGCGCTGAATTTGTGAATAACGCAGCGTGGTAGACCAAGACCTGGTTGGAACTTCAGACCTCGGCTTTTCTAGAGAAGAAAGTCAGTTTGTAATCATTTTCTGATGATGGCTCCCACTCACGTAGTTAGCAACCAGAGCATTCGTATACTCGGTGCACTTGTTATCAAACTCTTCTCCGAGAGTTGTGACGTCCAGCATCAATGAGTCAAGAATCGGAGGGTTGAGGTTATTGATTTCTTCTCCCCAGGGAAAGGTCTTGGTCGCAATACCATCGTTGGCATTGTCGTTGTTACCCAAAAGGCGGAAGATGTCGCCGATAAACTTGCGACACCCGATACCGTCCCAAAACAAGTGATTGGTATGAAACAGAACCTCGACCTTCATGTCTTGAGGGATTGGCGATCGCTGCGTAGGGACATCCGCGATTAAGAAGATCTCAATTGACTTGGAGGGCGTGTCGTTCCTGGAAGCAGCTCTCGCTTCCTCTAATTCACTCCAAAGATCGAAAGCATTCATGGGGATGGGCATCACGTGAACGCAATCCCTCGCCCATTCCCGAGCAGAATCATCACTGTCCGGAGACTGGTAATTAATCATCGCCGCTACCCCTCCGTCCCAGGATGCGGTGCAAGCAGCTTCGGGACGCTCAAAACGAGCTTCCAACAGAGCCAACTCGAACATCCCCTTGAGCTTGCGGAGCGTAACCGACATCGAAGTCGGTGCAACATTGCGAAGAGAAGTAGCGATGTAAAGATCGTATAGAGCCTTCCTGTTCTTAGACTCCAGTCCGACGATGGCCTCTGCACCGACACATCTGCGTTGGACATGACCGGGATTGAGTCCAGTTGAAGTCCATCGGTACTTCTCTGGTACCAGAGGTGGAAGAGTAGATGCCATGTTGCTGTGCCGTCTTCTGGAATTGAAAAGTGATATGAATTCTGGGATGCAATATTCGGTCAAGGTTATGGCTGCAGGAGTTGATATCAAGATAACATGTTTTAGAATTCTGCCTTACGCTACGCTTGATGTTAGGCGGCCATACAGAATCTCCCCGTAAGGAATGAGCGCCTGAAACGATTGACTTTAGAAACGTCCCGAATATCCTTCATTGGCTAGTCTGCTGTAGCCTTTAGGTACACTTCAGGCCTTACACTGCCCCTGGTCTACAGGCAGACAGGAAACTTTAACCTGCCGTACATCTTCGGCACACTACATGTTATGTCGGTGCCAGTGATAGGTACAGTCGTTCCGTAGCACGCAATAACACAGTTCACAGTTCCGATAGAGTATAGATCTATCCAGGAGGATCTGCAACACGTAGGTATGATCTCTCGTAAGATTTATTATGCACAGAGCTCGACATTTCCCATCGCGTCGTAAAGGGCTCGGTTCAAAAGGTCTCCAGTAGCCACAAAGGGAGCTGAAATAAGCACAGATAGATAAGTGAACGCGAAGTTAATTAGGAGTTCATTTGATACGTAGTCTTTAAAATCAGGATCGTTGAAGAGGTTGCATCTTATGCGTATTTACCGGTCTTCCAGCGCCTGTTTACTGCCAACCTTCTAACTACACCTCCATAGCATCTCTACACTTCAATGCTAAATGTGAAGCGTAGAACCACTCCACTGACAAGCAACACTATTTTAACTGTATCGCCGCCAATTCGATCAACTACACTCACTGGCACCACCCATGTATCATCAGATGGTAAACGGGTGTTATGGTACAGATACCAAGGCGCCGTCATAACGAACCAGAACGATAACCAAAGATAGCCAATAAGCTTGTGCCATACAGGGACTCCTCCAGACTTCTGAGGGCCTGTGAACTTACGCCATAACGCTTGAACAGTGTCCTCAATGATGATTCCAATTACACAACAGCCGAAGAACGCTAAAGCAGGTAACTTGGAAGGCGGACCCCAGCAATGGGCATCTATCGCCATATGGATAACAGCCGATGTTAAGAATACCCCTGCAACGTTCATGTACCGTTCAACGAGAGAGGGCCGCGGAAGTCGCAAAACGTCCCTGCAGATGAAGTTACTGATCGTCGTCAGGGTCCAACGGCAGTAGGAATGCCAGAACGTGCTGTATCAACTTAGTTCTACTGCATTTCAACAGAAATGAGAGTCATGTACTTACCTCCAGAAGCCTCGAATAGTGTATGCATCCCAGATACTGCCAAACAGAGGAGGCCATTGCTCCGGAGAGGAGAATCCGGATAGGACCGCGACAATCGATAGAATACGATATGTGAAGTCAATGGTCACACGTCCTGGTATAGCCCAAGCAACGACACCAACTATGAAACGGCCCATCCATTGTTCGGCTGTGGCTTCCAGGTAGACATATTCCACTCCATGTCCAAACATTCTCTGGGTGTCCTCAGGCGATGTCTTCGTTGAAGAAGTGTAGATAAAATCGAGCAGGAGATATTGCCATGCAAGAGTAGCCAGCTGGCGAATGATGAACAAGGCACGAGTTGGCTTCCGGCTCCCGTCCCGTGCAGTATAGAACTTGGGGAACTCGCTGAGATGCTTTGCTTGCCAGGGTGTTCCAACGCCGCGAACGTTGAAAATGAGGCAAACAACTCGATATACCTTGATTACAAGACTATCAGAGCGACGGATGATCTTCTCCCTGATTAGATCGTTGGCATCGAATCGTTTGATGACCAGGAAGTTGCAGCATTGGAGTATAAAAAGCCCCGTAAGCGCCAGAGACACACTGCGATGAGAAAGACTACCGCTGATGCCATGAAGCTCTTGGAAGAGGTATTGCCCCACTGGAAGTACGATTGCTGGGCTTGCGTATCGTAGTAGAGACGAGGCACCAAATTTTGGAGTGGAGATGATGATCAGCGCGGCATATGTACAAATGCCTACCAAAGTCGAAGCGCAATACACTCTACTGTAAGTGCGAGGACTTTCCAGGATCGACGTGATGTCCATATTCACGCTGTTCAAGGCGCTGTACCTTCTCCTGATGGCTTGTTGATAGAGCCTATAGTGAAGGCGATGTCGATCAGTCGCTTCGCGTATAAAAGCAGGCTCCGAGCAATGTCTAATAGAGAAAGGAAGAACAAGAGGAGACTGAGATCTGGTGGAACTAAGGCCGCGCCTGTGAGAACATCTACTGATAAATCATACTATTAAGGCTAAGCATTTCAAGAAGTGCTGATCTATTACATTCTTTCAGTATATTTCGGCGCGTTTCTGTTTGACCGATTCATTGCAGGGATGGCAGGCCTTGGATGTCGGGATGTGTAAGGCCTTATACGAGGGGTACGTACTTCTGTGGGTCAAACTGAGCCAATGAGACTTCAATCGTACATCGGTGGGTCTCACGGTCCATGACATTCTAATTGGCCAGGGCGGGTCCGTTGACCGAGTTTACGACTGTTTATTGGCTACGGACCCGCAGCTGCAGTCACTTCGAAGGTACTGCTTACATTACAACCGGTTGGATAAAGACACCAAAAAAAAAAAGAAAAACGTGCAATCATTGAGGATAAACCTGGCACAAACCCGCAATTCAGTTTGCCTCAAGTATGTAAAAAACGTTTTTCAAATTCAAAAACAAAAAAAATATCCCATAGCGTATTTGCCCTGCTGCCTCTTTTCACGTCTGGTAATTGCTAGGCATCTTTTGATGCAGTATCGTGCCCCTACCCTGAAGTTAACTCATGATGACTCATTTTACCCCAGTAGCAGATCAGCATCAACGGCCAATAGGTCTACTCGAACCGTCGGCTGTCTAATCCCTGACATGATAATGGCAACCTTAAAATGCACCGATTCTCCTAGATAACTAGAAAATGTACTCGCCTCCCAGTTTCAGACAGCTCGTTGCTGCAATTTGTGTTTCAACATGACTTTCCTTCGTTTGGTCGCTTTTCTGAACCTGTGGCTTGGACTTGTTTCCGCCATCCCAGATCCACTCTTTAATCAGAGTGAGCCATTGTCGGAACCAATTCCGCCAAGCCAAGACCCATGGTACATGGCGCCACCTGGATTCGAGAACAAGGCGCCGGGAACTGTTTTGAGAGTGCGACCTGCCCCAGGCAACTTGACCAGTATCACCGTCAACAGTTCAGCTTCTTACAACATTCTTTACCGTACAACCGACAGTCATTTTAAGCCTACTTGGGCTGTTACCACTCTCTTTGTTCCCAAGCTTGGTCCCAATAGTGCTGCCCAGCAAAATGCCCTTCTTTCTTTTCAAGTACCCTATGACTCTCCAGATGTCGATGCCAGCCCTAGCTACACTGTGTACAGCGCAAGTAACGAATCTTCTGCCGGCTACACTGCTGCTCTAAGTGCTGGTCTCTATGTTTCTGTTCCAGACTATGAAGGTCCTCTGGGTGCTTTCACGGCTGGCATCATATCTGGTCATGCCACTTTGGACTCTATCCGCGCTGTCCTCTCTCTTGATCTGGGTCTGACGAACACTTCTCGAGTTGCTCTTTGGGGCTACTCTGGTGGTGCGCTAGCCAGTGAGTGGGCATCAGAACTAGCAGTACAGTACGCGCCCGATCTGACGTCGGGAACCATTCTGGGTGCTGCACTGGGAGCTCCACCGGTCAACGTCACCACTCTCATGAAATCGGTCAATCGTGAAGCTGCAGCTGGTCTGATCCCCAACGCGCTTTTTGGCCTGACTGCTCAATACCCTGACGTTCGCAAGTACCTTGTCTCCAAACTCAACACTGTCGGTGAATACAACAAGACAGGCTTCTCAGCTGCTGAAAGATTCACCATTACCGAGTCAGGCACAACTTATGCCAATCAGGATATCAACAATTACTTTCAGAATGGTACTGACGTTCTCAACGACCCCAGGATCTTAGCCCTTGTTAATCGAGAGGGTGCCATGGGATACTACGGTGTTCCGGGCTGGCCACTCTTTATCTATCAAGCTATTCCTGATGAGATCACCAAGATATCTGAGACGGATGCACTGGTTACAAGGTACTGTGGCATCGGGGCCGACATCCTGTTCGAAAGAAACTCAGTTGGCTCGCACTATGAAGAGGCAGACAATAGTTATGGAGCGGCCGTTCAATGGCTCACAGATCTCTTCAACGAGAACCGAGTACCAGGTAAGGGCAGGGGCTGTGTCATACGAGATGTCACAAGGAATGTTACTTCCAGTGCATTGGCTAGACGTGGGGATAAGTCCAACATATGGAATCTCTGGTCAGCTAACTACTAATGAGTTATCCGCAAGAAGAACAAGGTCACACGCAGATCTTAACAAGAGCTCTGGTATCACATAGTAGATATAGCAGTACTGTATCTTACTTGGATTTTAATATAATAAAGACTTTTATGTTTCTTTCTTTTATATCAATTCCAAGGATAAATTTCAGCGCAGTATAGTCCAATAAAGAATAGTTAATCTTCTTCAACTGAGCGTTTATTCTAGTATTGAAAAGACTTAATAACACCTTACCCAGGGCCAATCATACATGCATGTATATCTCAAAACAAAAGAGGGGTAACAACAACGAGCTGGCGCACTTTGCAGGCTACCAAATACATGGTCTAGACCTTTAGTGGCAATTTCCTAATGATGATGGCTAGTTCTTAAGGGCATCATTGGGGAGCGAACGAGCAGCAAACACATTTCCAACGACCTTCCCGTAACGTTTTCTGGGCAGACAAGCAGATAATATGGCCGCGCCGCGCCGCTTGGAGCCAAGGTTGCCCAATAGCGAGCTTCCGCCCGCGACTCCAAATGTACCTAGACAAACCAGGCTTCCACCAAAGAGGATCTCCGTCAAGCTAGCTTGCGACACCTGCCGTGCCAGGAAAATCAAGGTACCGCGGCCCAGTCCCTCAATGATCTTGTCGCTTATTTCCGTCTAGTGCAACGGCGCCCAGCCGTGTCTCAAATGTCTTGACAGCCGGGCTAAGTGCGTCTACAGCAAGACAGAGTCCAAAGACGCACAGATCGAGTCGCTAAAGCGTAAGCTCTCGGACAACCATGAAGATAGTACAGGCCTCAATCGGTTGTACGAGCTCATGCGCGACCGCCCCGCCGATGAGGCCCTGGCCATCTTTAACAGCATCCGCCGTGGCAATGCGCCTGACGATATTGTGCGCCGCGTTGAGCACGGCGATGTGCTGCTGCAGCTAAACCTCATGCCCGAGGTGCGCTACCGCTATGAGTTTCCCTTTCGCAAAGAGATGCCAGCTTATCTACTGCGGAGCCAAAGTCGCTATCTACGGTCTTTTTTGTTTAAGCCGCCGTTTCCGATTTCTGGTTCAGCGTCTGAGCCAGCATCTGACGCGCATTCTGCGTCTTCTCTGGGGTCTCGGAAGCCGCCCTCTTCAGACTGCTACACCAAGCCCTACAGCGCTGTCACTCTTGTGGAGCCGCTTCTCACTGACGCTGACATCTCTCGCTGGACCAGCGTCCCCTCGACCCCCGCGTTCCTGCAGCGGCTCATGCAGACGTACCTCCTTCACACCTGGCCCGTCTTCACGCACTTCCATAAGGGCCTCTTTCTGTTGGACCTTCGAGCGGGCCGCCGACGCTTCTGCAGCTCACTGCTCGTCAACGTCATCCTGGCCGCCTCCTGCCACGTCGCCCCCGAATTATCGCGGCGCAACGAGTACTGGGACCCAACCAACTACGGGTACCTGTTCCTAGCTGAGACCCGGCGCCTTCTCGAGCTTGAGGGCGGCCGGGACCGGCTGACGACGATCCAGGCGCTGCTGGTGCTCAACCAGACCATTAACGAGCAGGCCATGGACGAGGTCTCGCAACGCTACCTGACGCAGGCTGTCGACATGGCCAAGCGCATGGGACTGCTGGGACCTGGTACCAGTCCACATGGCGCCGACTGGCGAGTGGCTCGCGAGTTTACAGCGTGGGCTGTATTTTCCTGGCAGGCGTAAGATCTCATGCTCCCCCCTTGATCCGTAGCCTTAAACGTATGCTAACTTAGTGAACGATAGCATCGTAAGCTACGCGAAAAAGATCCCGCCAATGCTTAATGATGAGCCTCGGACGCCTTTCCCGGACCCTAGTCATGACTCAGCTTGGTACGACGAGCTCTGGGTTCGTTATCCATTGTGCAACGTAGTGGTGCCGGCGCTGTTCCCGGCAACGTACCATGCGCAGCTCAAGTTCCGAGTTATTCTGAGGGACTTGGCCAGCAAGATTGCCTCTCAAGGCCCTGACGAACGGTTGTCGTTGCACCACAGGGCGCGGTTCTACTCCCGACTAGCTTCGTGGTACGACCAGCTTCCAGCATCATTGCAGGCAGAATATGCAGCCCTGCCGTCCCAGCTTGGTGTACAGTAGGTCATCATTTCCAACCCTACTGGCTAGTATAATTACTAAGACATGGAGCAGTTTCCAGTACTGGGCCGTCGTCACGAGCCTATTCGAGGATCTCGACCCGGCGGACAAGGCCAAACTGACATTGCAGGGCCAGAGTGTCAGAGAAATTGCTCAAGGGGCGCGGTACAACTTTGAAATCGTACTCCGGATATACTACCTGCGCCACGGCTTCGACATGTACAACACGTGGGCGTTCTTCTTCCTGACCAACCTCTGCTTCCTGGCCATCGGCGAGTTACACGCCAGCATCGAGGCCGGGAGTGACGAGTCGGACGCCACGCGTTCCACGCTGATCCTAGCGTCTAAGGGTATGAGTACCCAGGCACGGTGCTACTACCTGGCTGAAGCTATGCTCCGCACCGTCTGCATGCAGATGGACTCTGGGGACGTGCTGCTCCTGGGACAGTACACCAGCTTCCAGGACCTGCATGACGCTGAGGCAACGGCGCAGCGCCTGAATATCGTTAAGTCGGGGTGGCAGCAAAATATGGTTTTAAGGGAAAAGGCGGGTATAAGGGAGACAAATACTGCTGAGGGGGTGGAGGATGAGAGTGAGGAGGAGTAGCCTGATCACAATAGAGATGGCTATGTACCCAGACCCAATGAGAAATCTATTAGGATATAAAGAACTGTGCCATGTATATACAGTCGCGCTTACCTATAACAACTAACTCTAGTCGGTTAGTTAAAATCTCAGTTGTAATGCTACAGTGCCTTTCTGTGCCTTTTTTCCAATGGTAGCCTATCAAAAGCATGTGTTTTATCTAAGCGACAATCTAATGGATACGACTATTGAGAAAGAACATGCAGTACTTTGGAACTGCCTATTGAGGACATAGCTGCAGTCAACGCCCAGACCTGTGCCGCTCCCACACTGAAGTATTCACAAATGAAGTCTAAGACAGTGGCTTAGAAGGATTTCTCGATGTAACCAACTGAGAATATTTCTTTGGAGCGCTTGAAAACAACGTCTAATAATAGGCTATGGTCAATAACCTATACGTGAGGCACTTTAGATTCCAGAACTATAAGTTAGGATAGATTCTCGACTAATATCTCAATCATAGAAAAATCATCAAACTTTCTACAACCTAGCTTGAACCGCAGAAAACTCCCAGACTTCAATTGCTACTCCTTAATATGCGTCAAGCTATTATCACTTTCCTGGCACTCGCCAACTTGGTCTGTCACTGATCATCTCTCGCATTACCAAACATTATCTGACCATGTTTTTAGAACCTGGTTTCTGCTGTGCCTGTTGGTGAAGTGACAGATGAACTACTCAACAAGGCCCAGGAACCTACATGGCGAATCCAAGTCGAACAAGGAAAGTCCCCCGTGATTTTTCATGGGTCTATTCAGAAGGTTATGGCCCAGCTGGAGATCGAGTATCCTCAGTATGCTGCCAAGGCTCTTGAACGAATCGATGATGATTTGCAAGCTCAAGAGTTGGTTCATTATACTGCTGCTCCCAAAGTAGAAGCAAGGGCAGCGCTTGAGAAACGTGACCATAACATTTGCTATAACTTCCCTGTTGCAGAAGAAAAGCACATTAATACAGGCATTGCCTACCTGCGTGGTATTCGGGGCGATCTCCGCATTCGCCCGGGCCCAAGGGTGTGCGATAGGATCAGTTGTTCAAACAACGCTGCTATCTATTTGTGCAACGACGTAAGTGTCCAAAAAGGCCACTCATGGGTGAATTTTAATGAAAGAGTACTAACTGTCGCAGAACCCATTTGAGAAATGGATCAAGTCGTGGGACGATGTTGCCAATGGAGCTAAGGCTTGCAACAATGAGTGTCGTTATTTTAGCTATGCCGGTAGCCTCACCGGATGGGTTACTGGTGGACAGCGCTTCCACGACCCTGGCCTGTTCAATGTTATTCTCCGATATGATAGCTGTTAGGTGAAAACCAGTAGCTTACTGGAACTGGAGAGATACAAACTCTAGTCCTATCACTACATTATCCATTAAGCTGTATGTCACATGTGAATAGGTGTACGACATTCTTCATCCCGAACTTGGAGCCTCAGGAGGAGAGACGTCATAGTCAGAAGAATTCTTATGACAAGTCTATTGGACTTGTCGACAGCTAAGAGAAATGAACTACACAGCACGTAAGCTTAACACTAAGTAGGACTTGTTTGAGAATCGCAATTACGATAGCTACCTCCAATTTCAAGTGCAAAGTTGCAACATAACTACAGTGGATAAAGGAAAACAGCAAGTCTCTTTGCAACAGACGACCAGAACAAGATGTAGTAGATTGGATTATTTCTAGACTCAGACTATAGTCATGCTAATAGACTGTACTAGCCCTATTGTACTTTCCAATAATATACACCCCTCTTAGTGAAATAATAAATAAAGTCAGGCTGATAATCTCCAAGACTATAACAGCTAGACCAGCACCAAATGTATAGGACTATGGTAGTAGTTATTAGTAATTGCTAAACACATAAGAGGGAGGGTTATCTTACTATTTCTATGCATAAACTTGCCCAAGGGACATAGCTCTGCTGAGATCTGTTCTGGCATGACCAAGACCATAAGTCCCAGTGGTTATTCTGAAGCACTTCTTTATCGATAATCAAGTAAACAGTTGCAGCAATCCAGCCTGCGATCACAACACCAGAGCTAGCCAGTATAGCACCAGTGTGTAACCAGCCGTCGCGCAATGATTGAGGCTATCGCAACGTTAGAATGTTGCTAATGGACTCTGATACTCTTGTCATTGACTTACCAAAACGAGATGAGTTGCTATAGCTACCGTCTGTACCAAAGAAGCGAATATCGCGATTGCTAGCATCAACCAAGTTGAAAGCATTTTGACCGAAGACCATCGAGTCGTCGTCCAGCCGTCTCCTTTTCTATTGACAGATTCATATTCCCTCTCCCACACGTTGAGTCCATGAATAAGTAAACCCAGAATGCTGAGGTCGAGTAAAAGGATTAAGATACGCAAGCAGAGTCTGGCGGTGTCGAATCTACCCCGGCGCTTATTCCGTAAATGTCGCCTCCTGAGGAGAACTGTTTGATCAGAATCCGGACAAAATGCCTTCTCAGCATAGCTATCGTCGACTTCATCATGAGGGTCAAACCGATTCGAGTATGACTCGTAGCCAAAGGGTGCAACAAGGTCCATGATGATTCGATAATAGGTCACTGATGTAAGGATGCTTGGTTCTGACTCTTAAGTTGGGATTGTGTGCGCGGGGTCGTCATCTTCTTATGCCATGATATGGTCAGGTGGATTTGATGTCAATGGTACCTTTGCAAATTTTCATTTGGTAACCTTCCCGTCATCTCAGCCGCAATTCGGCAACACCGCCCCTTGAGATTTGGTCCATTGAATGCGTAATCATTTTACATCTAGATGATTGAAGTAAGCGGGCTACCAGCTCTAATGATACGATTGATCTCTTCTTACAACATTTGTGCTGCATTTTGGGGCATGACGACCAATCCAGTCCATTCGGGGTAGCCGAAATTGCAGCATTAGCTCATTCAGCCAGACTTAACCGAGGTAGCTTCCAGCAAGGGAGGTCACAGCCCTATGAAGGAAATTCGCTTATCAGGGAAGGTGAAAATTCTGTCAGCCTCGGTGAAAAGCTTCATTGGTCAATTTGTAACTGGCGTGGCTGTGTCACTTACATCTTACAACAGTGTAACTAATGCAAAGAGTGCTGACTCCAGTTAAGCATAAGTGATCAAATCACACCGCTTCTTAATGTCACTTCTCAGGAGACGAGGAATAATGTTCATCAGAGGCAAGAGAGTGCTGCAGATACGAAATCTTACTTCCCCACCTCTCATCATTTTTCCACCTTTATCATAACAGCATTTGGACTTACTCAATTCAATACCGTAAGATTATAGTTATGTATTACAGCTTAGCACTTCCACTCACGCAATGCAATTACCCACGCTTTTCCACTACTAACAACCTCTTAGCTATCTTGTAGTCATTAAAGATAAACGTTTCACTTTTGTAGCGTCAGGTTTATGTATGTTTATTGTAAAGTAGATAGAAATTTAGTTTAATAGCTACAAGTAAGACCTTTTTTGATGAATATATTCAATACATTCTGATATTCTCAAGTTAACGGGGAAGAAGCTTAAAAAGAGAACCAGGCTGGGATTATCTATGTGGCCGATCGTGAAGCAGAAAACCAAATAGGAAGCTACGTTTAACGGTACGCAGTGCCATCGGACGGGTCCGAGCAGGCTTAGCAGAGTCAAGAATTAACTGGAGAGAGACATAGGTCATTGAATGATATTCGTTATACGACTCAAGCCAGTAAACCTCATTTACATCTTAGGGAAGCCAACACCACGGGACCTAACAGTTTTTAAGATTAGAGCGAATGACATGGATATTCCAATGGCCTCTAAACCACGACGCGGACAAAAGTAAAATAGAGAGCCATATAAGGGCGGCATTGGATGTCTATCTAAATTATGGTTCCTGGCATGGAATTCTGGACAAAATTGTTCTTACAATCCCGACCTAATCTATTAGCTATCTCTTTCCAAATTCTCTACCCTATCACTCTCTGAAAACCCGTCCAATATAAACCCTGACCCCTAGAATTGCGCATCAACTTCAATAGTATAGCTCGTGTTCGTCTGCTTTACGACAGCAACTTTGACTCCCCAGTCAGGGACGTTGTACGAGCTCACTCCACCCGGGGAGAGGGACAGCGTTCCATCGTTCTTGTCGTAGACAGTATCAGTACCGCAGCCACGTGAATTTGGGGTTACATCTAGAACACGGATAGGACCATAGCCTGTCTTGACCGATGTGTCAACCGTATAGAGCAACACGCCGGGGGCGCATACGCCTGAGTCAAGCCCCTCGGGTATACGGACCTCTGCGACAAGTGCTGAGGTTGTGTTGACGGCGACGACAACGGCTTTGATGTCATTGCCAGAATCCTTCAGCTCTAGTGGGGTAAGGGTGTGCTGGGTAGTCCCTCGCCCCGAAACACAGTCGACAGACTTGTCATCAATCCAGCCCATCCGCCACTTATCCCAGGCGAAGAAGTCAGGGCCAACGCCAGATACGTCCCCCATTGCACTCCAGCCACCGACGTAGTAGCCTAAACCAAGATTCTCGAACGGGTAGAGGTCGGCCAAGCACATGGTGTGTCCGGTTTCGTGAGCCAATGCAATCCAGCTCTTCGGTCCCCAAGTCGTAAATGCGTCGGTTCCAAGAGTCACAGTCTTTCTGGCGACATATTCACCCTGTCTAGTATTGGCTCGTGTCGCAAAGGTGATAGATCGAGAGATCCCTTTGTCACCGACGCTCTTCACGGGAACAACGTAGAGAACATCCGTTTCAGGAGGTGGGGGCCGAGTGCCTTTAGCTGTATAGGCGTCGAGAGCATCCTGGATGTATTCTTGATGTTCTGCCCATGTCAGACCTCTTTCCCAGCCATAAGATGCAGCCGAAGTGGGCATGCGGTAGAACTTGGACAAATCAGCCGTGATATTGAGAGACAGAGCCCCGTGAGAGGCCTGCTTATACCACTCGGTTGATTGGGGGACCACGGCGTCGTAGAGCGCTTGGGGTGTTTCGCCTTCAGCAGGTTTGGCATCCGAAAAGTCAACAAAGATCATGAAGCCATTGAGAGTTCCGGTACTTGGGGCACAGTCCCTATTGTAATCGAAACCAACACTCATATCCACATTGTTAACGGCAGCCAGCTTGCAAGCGGTTTTCAACTTGGACGGCGTTGGTTTGCAGGCAGCGGCGCTGGCTACAGCAGGCCAAATAATAGAAAGAAACAGACTCTTCATGATTATTGAGCTTAGCTTGGTTGGAAGCAGAATGAACGGTGATAAGTGAAGGAAGAATAGTTGTCTGACTTGGTTCCTGGGGCATTATTTATATTTCTTTATTCTTGTCCTGCGAGGCTCATCTTGCACTCTTAACTCGGTGCTTTACCAACATTGCCGATTTTCTTAGATTTGTAAAGTACAAAGTCCCGATTAAATCGCCTGCGCATTTCAGCTTGAGTGGCCACTGTCAGCGTACCTCAGAGCTCACGTCAGCGGGTCAGTCGCCTTCCCCGTTGTCCACTTCTCCGATTGGTCAGTATGCGGCTTGGTGCAGGGTCTGAAGGCATCGTCATGCTGTGTCGTTATCGACCGTCTGGGTAGAATAACTACGCCTCTAATAGCATACCGCAATGCTGTCCACGCACAGCCCCTTCAGCTCGAAGCTCCCTATGGGGCTCAGTGGAGCCAATTGAGGCTGTGCTCTGCCGCTATTGTCTCGTTGAGATGGCGCCATTCCACTTGGGACGGTTTGTTCGCAACTGAAAGCCTTTTTTTGTCTTATAATCAATTAAGCAGTAAAAGACTACTCAAAACTCAGGCCAGAACCACCAAATGGCTGGATATGAAATCAGCTGTGGCCTCACTGCCTCACTGAAACGGTGATATGGGGAGATATTGAAGGTGGAAGAACGTGTTTGGTGGGGATATTCAAGTCGACAGGCGGTTTCAATCGAGAGCATTCGCAAAACGTCACCACATGCTGTCGGTACAGCTTAGGTTAAACACACCCATATTCCTTGAACGCTTTCGCATTGTGGTCGGCTCGGTCTTCCAATTCGTCGTCTGAACTGGTTACATGCATCCTTTCGTACAGTTGCAATGATAAATCTCCTCTTGCGACTCAGGCTTGGGTCAAATAAATATTAATACAGTAAGGTTAAGGTTAAGGTTAATGTGTAACGACAAAGCCCGGTTCCTCCATATTTCACCAACGCCAAGATAACACTAGCTAACCATAAGTGTCATGTTGACTTTTCCTAGGCCAATTAACAGCTCAATCTAGGCCTAAACTCCAAGCGGTCTGTACTAGGTCGTGATACTTAAGACCTTTATGACAACACAACCATAGCAGCACTTCTTTTGCCGAGCCTAATCATTCTCTTGTACTCCTCAATCTGGGACATTCCAACGACTAAGAGTTCTTCGATTACTCCATCATTGAGCTTGTCTTTGAACAGATTAATAATACCGTTGTTCTGCGTATCGTCCACGCTCACTTGTAAGACAAGATCGCTATCGCTCCTAAGCTCCCAAGAGGCTTTTCCATAAGCGACCATGCCTGTCCCTTTCCAATACAGGAGCCCAAGATCACTTGAAGCTTCGTATTCCCGTTTTGCTTTGTAGGTTTTGATCTTGATTTTGCGGGCATCTTGCATGAGGTCAATTTCGATTCTTGGCGGAAATGTGTGAAAGTCAATGGAAGCCACTTGTCGTCCACCGTCGGCGGTAGTGAATACTTGGCATTCATCTCCATAAACACCACCAAGCTTAGCTTTACGCTTAATGACATAAGCAGGAGCTGTTGCTCCAGCCACAGTGACGGTTCGTTCGTGATCGGCTTCCGTGGTGTACTGAAGAGTCAAAACTGGTTCTGAAGAGTCCTCTGGTTTAGCGTCAACGCGCACAATGAACTTTTCGAGCCATCCGGGAGGGGCCATAGTAGTTTTGACGAGTGAAAGTTGATGAAGGTTGTTATAATAGTGATAGGATTCCGCCAAACTTTAGGGAACTGTGGTGCATTTGAACCTAAAATACTGCATAATGGAGGTCCCTGCATGGTTCTGTGGAAACTAGGTATTATTCCTTGCAGCTGTCCACGCTGATAACGGAGTTCGCCGTACCAGAGTGGAGTTAGACTCTGACCCACACAGGTATGATTGTAATTTAACAGACCTGATAGCGCCGTGCTAAAATACCACCTAAAGCAAACTCGGGTTAGTCAAGCTACGGTTACGGTAGGCGATAGGGCTGTGTCGCTCCTAGAGACTTCATTGGTCCGCAATGCCCATGGTCTGCTCGGAAACAACCATGACCAGCATCCAGCGCTTTCCTGTGCCCAGCGTCTCTAGGTGTTACAGAATAACACATTTACGCTTAAGGCTACCGTTGCTTGGACTGACATCTGACAGCAGGCAAGATCCGGCTGCCGGGAAAAAGTTACGACCGCGAGACCCAGCCATTGACCCTGTGAGACGAGACGGAGTGTTTCAAGAGTGACGAAACGCCAAGGTTAGGGCACAATTCTCACCGCGAGCTTCGGTGGCATCTATGAGAGACAAATCACTTTTGGCATTTGCAAAGGCATCGGAGTTATAATCCTAGGAATGTCCAAAAGAGACACAAAACACCTTCTAAAGCCCGTTGCGTGCCAGGTAGTGATTCTCTGTCTAGTATGTAACCCTAAGAAGTGACAAAGCTGCAAATTGAGGGTCTCGTAACCACAGAGGCTCTAGACCGTACCAGCGGCAATTGCCTTGATATACAATTGAAAATCAGCCATGTTTCGGGTCTGTACAAAAACAGAGCCAGGACCCTTAAACCGGCATACAAGACCTTCACCAGTCTTCAAACCAGTCATAGTTCCACCTCCCGCTTTCTCGATAGAATATTCACAGTTCCATGCCACAAGATGACCATTGTCAACGATGTGTTCCTCGCCTAATTGGAGCTATCAGTGACAAGTTAGTAAATCATAATCAAGAGTAATCGGTTCCGTAAAGTAGAGTTAGTTACTTACATTCAAACGATCAACAGCGCCAAAACTTGTTAGCCACACAATGCCGTGGCCCTCGATGCGATACACAAACAGATCTTCACCAGAAAACATGGCCTTTCCTAGCCCTTGAACCTCCCGTTTCTTAGTCACCTCGGAGGTACAGGCAAGCAAGGCATCCTTGCCGATTATCCATTGAGGCCCATTGATGTGCAGAGGTACAATATCACCAAACAGAGTTGGACCGAGGGTAACAGAACCTGGTCCATCATATTCTGACTCGAAGATTTGGCCTCCTGTAAAGAGTTTCCCAAAGGAAAACTTGGTCTTTCCCGATAGTGCTATAGATCCTGACATATGTATCATGGCACCTGATCTAGAGCGAACTGTGATACCTTGCTGTAGTTCAATATTTAATACGGCATTGGTATCACGATGGGTAACGCTGTAGCTGCCCCCTTCAAAGACTCCTCGGTTGTCGTAAGGAGAGAGTGTCGCAGGGACGTTCTTGGTGTGGTCTCGTTCATATGACATGGTGCCTTTTTGTACGGTTGCTGATTGAAGGAAATGTTCAGGGTGATATCGAACGCAAGATACGATGAGAGAATCAGTTTCTTATATTTAGAATCACGAGTTCGCCGCTAACACCCTGCTAATCTGCCATAGTGATATCGGGGGCGTTGATTCGGCTTTGATAAAAAGCAGTGTTAATACAGGTCACGCCGGTATGCTGTTTGATGCTCCGGTATTGAATGGACCGTGTCTCACTCTACACTCTCTAGAGCCCACACTTGGAACAATCTAATTGGTGTAAAAAGGTCTCTCTGTGGACTTGGGACGTTCACATAAAAGCGGAGATTTGAGCTAAATGACAAGGCGTTCTCAATCAGCAAGGAAGGTTCACGGATGCATATCCGTAGGTGTCTTGCTAAAGTCAAGTAGCAGCCTTATGCGACCTTACGAAACTAGCAGGCGGAGACTCCACACTACTGGTGGGGAGGAGTCCCAAGGCGTCTCAGGAAACTGGAAAAGCATTTACCCCGGCAAACTGCCTGGGACGTGCGCATAGCTGGGGTAAGATAGGGTGAAACTGTCAACAAATTCGTACTAGGGTAGTCTACTCTGCTGACAGCCTAGAGTAAACAGCAGACGTCCCCTGGCCACTCACAACTTCCTTCAAGACGTGATAATGGCGGTGTGTACCTTGGGGGGTTGAGATTGAGGATATATTAAGTTTAGCCAGTCTCGTATCTGGTCTAGCACGATTTAGTTCTGTTTAATTCTCCTAATGCTCAGTGGATCCTCGAAACTCGGGGAATCCCGACTGTATGTGGATCCCCGATGGGATGTGGATCCCCGATATTATATGGGTCCTTTACAGTATGTGAACGTACAGGTTACAAGGATTACAAACGTCCACTTCCGCAGAAGCGCGTGTACTTCCCGCAGTCAATCTCACGAAAGGTTTAGTGGGATACACATGTAGCAAACTGATCAGCGGCTGAATGAAAATGTACACCAATTAATGTTTGATACCCTTGGGGCCTGTACGAAGTTGTTTCCAGGAAGTAATGAGTTGAGGTGTCCTGTCTGGACCCTGATGCTGATAATGCTGTCAAAGAAATCGTTACCGTCTTCTTGGGTCAAGGGCCTCAGCCCAAGCGTTTGTATCTTGAAACTGTACTCTGAGCTCTGACTATTGACATCTATCGTGACTATAAGTTACATAATGATTGCCCAGACGATACCGCAACGTCAACTTACTCATACCCAGATATTCTCACTAATATTTCAACGCGATGAAATCATATCCTGATGAAAAGTTTATCGTACGACCAGACGGACGGATTATCTCTCAAGAGCCGATTTTGATACTCCAATACGACTCAACGAGCGAAAAACAACGCACTCTTCGCGTGGTGGGAGAACAGCACCCTCTTTATGTTATCAACCGCCGTGCTAAGCTTGGTGGCGTCTGGGGACATAAATTCAAAGTGTACTCTACAAACAAAGGACGACATGTCGCCAGCATTGGCTTCCATTCCATACCACCCAGAATCGAAATCGACCTAGGTCGAGACAATCGAAAGCTCAGGATCAAGACCAACAATACTGTGTGTCAACATGTCGTTCCAGGCGGCCTCGATCGATTGTACTGGCAGGGTATAAATACATTAGCTTGTAGGAGAGCTTCATGGAAGGTCAGAAACACTAAGGGTCTCGTTTTGCTAGTAACGGCTGACGACGCTCGAAGCGGAGGTGTCATTAGTCTGTACATAAAGGGCTTGGACGAGAACGTGATTGAAGAGTTGGTAGTCATTGGAATTGCACAAATTGAGGAATACCATAGGGTTTCAAGGGCGATTTCGAGGAATTTGGTTATGGTTCTATAGAATCCAAATTATAAAGCCTATAGATTCAGCATTCTGTCTCAGAGACTCGGCATATGGCACCAGAATTAAAGGGCTTTGAAGACATTATCCGTGCCGTGTGCAGTGCAGTTATGCTAGCCTGCTGTTCTTGAAATGAGTAATCGAAAGCATTGTTTCTATGTATCTTATTAATGTGGGCTGGTTTCACGAAGTGAAATCAAGGATTTCGTGTGTTCTAATTATTCCCAGTTCGTTTCAAAAGCTATGATTATTGTGTAGAATATGACTCGGATGAATTAGGTGTCAATCTAGAAACTTGCGCAGGCTAGTGCAACATCGGCAGATTGGGGGATGGGGACGAAAGGCAGTTACAATAGCCGGCAGTTCCTAGTAAATCGTTCCATGAATCTAGACGCCATCACCCTACCTAGCGCCGCATGCCGTCCCTGCTCGGGGGGGCTCATCGGACAATTTAATTACCATATACGTTTAGAACCTCTAAACAAATATTCCCACCTGCCTGTCGTGGAATCGCGCGAGGCGGATTACCACTAGCTCTCTCATGCAATAGATGATAGTTAGTCCCTTAGTAGCGTAACATCTTGTTCTGATTCATGCCAGCCCAAACCCTGGTGGTTCTTTCGGCTTTCATTGCGGGCAGATTGGTTGTGGCGTCAAGATTCATGCTTAATCCACGTGGTGAGTTGTATACGCGGGCCGAAATGCCGGGCCGAAACATCAGAATAGCCTCGACTAGCCAGACTGTGCAACGCCGCTTGCTCTTCTCGTAGAATCTTGTTTTATTAAGAAGCACAGGCTTTTAAAGTTTTACCTAACATGCTAGAAGTCCAGTAGAGGAGCCATGCTGTCATTACCGGTGTAGAGATAAGGCCTGACGAAGGGGTCCCAGCAACTTTTACAGCTGTGTCGATAGTTGAAAGGGATGACAGATCGAGGACTTTGGCCAGAGAGGAGATCAAGATAGAAAAGCTTCAGGAAGTCACACGGGTGAAGTACCTTTTCTCAAATACAGATGCAAATATTTTTCTGATATCCTATCGCTCATATGTACACAATGAGAAGGTTCGATCCTTTGCCGTAGCGACGACGTACTTCATACCAGCTCTCCACGTTGGCTGAGAAAGACGAAAGATTCAAGAAGGAAAGAAATGAGACCGAAATAGCAATTAACGCCCTTGCACATATGCGGGCGTACGCGGAAGGATAGTAGGCCCAAGCCATTGGAAATGGTGGACACCTCCCTGTCCGGCAGTTGGCTTGGTGGGCAGCGTTCTTGCAGCAGGACCCTTGTCAGTTGTGTAGATCTTTGTAAGGGGCCATATACTAAGTCTGTTTCTATCGTAACAGTCCATAAATATGTATTTTAGTTCCTAACCAGATTGCCATCCCAAATGGTTCTGGGGTGTACCCTTCCTTATAATATCACTATGATTGGCGGAATAGTGTAATCGGGGTTGTTTTTCATATGGTCACTCGTCGTACATAGTACCTTTCAAATCACATTTCTCTTTATTTCAGGACAGGCTTGATCAAGCTCATCATTCAAGACCAAGGATAATTGCGATGTTCACTAAACTGTGTAGATGAAAGATCACAACACAGAGCGATTGAAGGCAAGTCGAGTGCACTTGAACAGTGGGTCCAAAGGCGAAGTGAAATTGAGAAAAATGGTAAGATGAGATTTCCATGCTGTAGTATCTATCATCGACGTATAAAACTTTTTCAAATAATCGTTCATTTCCCGCCATACTTGAAGGCCTTCTGCCGCAGCTGGTTGTACCTCTACTTTCTGGTAAGATACTAGGATATGTCCTAGCTCTTGTTTCGTAACTACTATATGACCCAAGTCTAGCACGTGGGGACGGGAGTGGTTGTAGGAGGAAAGGAGGGAGGGCTACTATGCAAGTCACAGCAGCCTTTTGTGCGCTTGACTGTGTTGGTGATAGTTAGAGTTCAGTGGACTTCAACTGAGATGAGCCTACGCTCCGACCTGCCTTGGAGGGGTTAACCTTAAACATGACTGAAGTCCAACTGGCTCATAAGTTTAGGGTAATCTGATCGGACTCGAAAACCACTAGGCCAAGTACATAAAAACAGAGACCCTGTCACTTGCAGTACTGTAACAGTGACGCACGGTTCTAACTCCTTTCGACACTGCGCCAGGATCATTTCTGGAAGGTGTCGGCAAGTTCCGTGTCCACCATTAGCTAATACCAATTGGATAAATAAGAGGCATGCAAGGATTTGGGCAGCTGAATTTTAAAATACACCGTGGCATTTTTATTTCTTACGCGCGTTTCTAGACTATCAATCCTTAAACATTTATGGCTTTTTCATATAAAACTATACTGTTATACCTATATACTCTCTGATATTCACCAGAAGTCATCTTTATTATTCAGAAGAAGTTGACGATTGCAGGATGTACGCGCGGAATGCTGTTCACGAGCCCAACGCGCCCTTGAGCGAAAACAATGGGCTCGTAATCCTCACCTCTCAGAGGTCAGAACCGTCTGCTGGGCCTCACAAGCATGCGATGGCTATGTTACCATCTACAAGGCATTATGCGACTATTGGTCCTCGCCGTCGCTATCCTTCGATTCCGGCTGCGTGTGTTGCTTGCGTGAGTTCTCCACACTACTCTTAACGAGCTGAATGCTAATTTTAGTCTTACTTCTAGCGTAAAAAGCATCTTAAATGCGATGGGCAACGTCCTTGTTCCCGCTGCAGAGCTACCACTCAGCATTGCGTCTATGTCGCTTCCCGTCGCGGATACAATGGTCGTCGTAGTATGGCTGCCCAATCCATTGCTCATGTTGAGGCAACGCAGAACCATGGACCAGTTGCCACGCTCCTGGCGACAACAACCGATTCTGGGGCCCCCTTGTTCGCAGCGGAATTTCCCTCCGATTTTGATCCCTCCGTTTTCGATCCCTCCGAATTCTCACATGTTATCCCCGACCACTCGGGTATTGATACACACCCCCCAATTGGCTTGTTCTCTCAATCTACCGCTTCAAGCAGCTTTCCTGCCTATTCGTTGCAGCATCCGTTTGGCGGTTTAGGCGGCGAACCGCATTTTGGCTTTAACTACGAGATACCTCGGGCAATTCCTCAGAGAGACCCTTACCTTGAGTCATTTTATGGAAATTTCTACGCCGCCCATCCGTTTATACTCCCAAAGGAGCCTCTTATTGTCTTGGCACAGGAGACTCCCTTGGAGCCTCTGTTTGCTGCCATGCGGTGGATTGGTTCCCTATTTATCGAGCGAAACACCTCTCCCAGCCTGTTCAGAGAGGCATTTCGTATAATAGATGGAAACACTATCAAAGACGGCTTTTTGGTGCAGGTAAGGTTGCTTCTTGCCATTGGACTTGACGGAAACCATCGACTTGAAAAGTCTAGAAAGCTCATGGCAGAAGCCCGGGAGATGTCCATCCAAATAGAGATGAACAGCCAAGCATTTGCAACAAATAACGGGCGAGGATCTCCGATAATTGAAGAGAGCTGGCGGAGGACATGGTGGGAGCTCTATGTTGTCGATGCCCTTATGTCTGGTGTGCACCAAGCGAACATCTTTACATTGTACGATGTCCCTTCGAATGTTGCTCTACCATGCGAAGAGCGCGAGTATCTCACAGGAGTAAGTCATCCGATAGAGGCCTGGTTTTGCCCATGTTCATAAGATCTAGGAAATACCTCCCCCGAAAGAATCAAATAATCTGGAAAGCATCGGGCTGTACGACAGGGGGCCGTTCTCGTCTTATACCTATCGAATTCAATGTGCCTGCTTCCTGGGTATCTTCCAAAGGACGCCAACAGAGATCGAACATATCGACAGGCTGCTCGCTAATTGGATGCTTCGTTTACCACCTTCAAAATACGACGCTTATGCTAAGGGCGAGTCAGATGAAATGCTGTTTCAGGCTATCATGACGTGGCACGCTATAACTATTCTACTACACCAGCCTCACTCGCAACTAGATCCATCTCCAACCTATAATATTCAGGCTTGCGCACCGAACACGCCTGCCCTGTCCAAGGACGCCTTCAACTCACATACGAAACGAACGATTCGGTCTGCTACGGAGCTGAGCAAGTTGATCATGCACCGCGTCCCTCTCCTCAAACATACTCATTTCTTTTCTTACATGGTAACACTATCATCTACAATTCATCTCAGTAGATGGTCGTTGACCTTTGTGGAACCGGATGATGATGAACTCCGTCAAAGCATGCGTCTGAATATCGGGGCCCTTATAAAGTATTCTGTTATGTGGCCTATGGCGCAATACATGGGAATTCAAGTAAAGCAAATTGCAAAGGAGATATATACAATGAAGAAGCGGGAGCGACAAAGGGCTCAGGGATAGGAAGGCTTACAACTGCTAGGTTCAAAAGGCCACGCGAGTCAGTCTAAGAAGTTTTATACGTCCATTTATAGCAGCGACAACATAAGATACGTACACCATAGCGCTAGGTACGCTGCCTATGATATAGCTACAGTGACAATTTGTCCTGACATGTGCCATGTTCTTGTTGGCTGGAACCCAATGCCAAGACCGCCACCATTACTTCGTATAGCTCGAGATGGAGGATACCACAGCCTGATTCAAAAAGAACTGGATAACGGAGCGTTTGAAGCAAGGGAGACATACTTCCTCAAAATTTGTTTACCCCTCTTTTTTCCCTCGTCGACCACATTTAGAGTCTCATTCACTATGACAGCTTCGTTGCAACCCGTCGGGTCTTCGACCAAATGCCCATCAGGCTTCGCTTTGTTCGCTCGAGCCAGCCCTCATCATCTATTTAACAGACGTGACGTGACTCCTGCTATCTGTTTCGACGACTGCAGTAGGTTCTACACACCCCTCTAGCGGCTTGACTAATCCCGCCTTTCCCATAGATGAGGCTTTTAGAATCGCTCAATCCGTTGGGAAAGCCCCACGTCTTTGCGAACAAGATTCCTCGTTCCAGAGGTTTTATGGCATTTCTAAGGAATGTATAGCAAATAACACAGAAGAAACCAGCAAAACGGAAGAAGATTATGTCCTACCACAGTTCGAGCAGTTTGTCCGTTACTGCGAGGAAGACCACAATACCTCTATCATCTTGGTCACGGCAATACGCACTAAATACGCTACGCCTACTCCAGGTCCCTGTGACGGTTGCATTGTGACAACGGCTCTGGACTACAGGTCTAGACCTATAGTGTACACTTTGGGCACTCAGCCTGCCACGGAAACACTCAAGTGTGAGTTTGTTTCACTTAACTGCTAACGGCACTCAGCTAACTTCATGTCAAGACTTTCCGTCTCCAGTTGCAACATCATCGTCAAGGCCAGAAGGTGAGCTTCACAGTCATAGTGGTTATAAAAACTGATACATATCTGCGTAGCATCCGGTCCAGATATTGACGTGATCATTGGTCCTGTTGTCCCTTCCGTCGTGCTGTTATCATTACTCGGCTTTCTCCTCTTTCGCTGGTACAAGCGCAGAGGAATTGAAAAGGCGGAACAAGGCCCTATGGCTAACGAGGAAGAGCCAAAAGAGGATAAGCCACAGTTACACTCCGACTGCGTTGCGCGTCCAACCTTCGAGCTGGAGGGATCCGCGCCTACAGTACCCGAAGGGAACAATGTGTCGTCAAATGAGGAGTCGGAGATGCCTACCAATGAGCCAGCAGCACACGAGATGTCGGCGGATAAAAGGATCCCGAGAAAGCCAGTCTGGACTCGAGTTGAAAGCGTCACAGAGGAATCTTGAAGATAGAATGTTTGTTGCACGGTGCATCAAGCACATACTAATGAGAAGCTAACGGTATTTAGTAAAGGCGAACATCTATTACCTATTGAAGCTCTGGCCGAAAAGCTTTCCTAATGGTGGAGTAGACCTCATTGTATCAATAGAAACAAAGAACGGCGTTGTCTCTGTCATTTTAGTCAGAGACACTCGGATTAATATTACTTGTGGTTCTGCCAGCGGCATATACCGGGGTTCCATTGTGGCTGTTTGTGTTACCACCCAATACCAAGACACGGCATAATCGGATCCGCTCCAGGAAGGTTTCTCTTCGGCCATTGTCTCCACTGCTGGGGGTCAAAGCACTATCCCTTTCATGTCTTTGGCAGGCTGGTTTCCATAGCAGCGGTCGATCCTCGAACAATTCTAGGTTAGAAGGAGATGAACGTCAACCTGAACCAGTTGCGAGTTACATGTAGAAATTAACAATGCCGATTGTCTCTGATTCAAGGATCCGTAAAATTGGAGGCTCTTATTAAGAAAAATGATTCTGAATAATGAGACATCTGAATCTAGTAAGCTGCAGAGATTGAACTGTCACATGCAATCGCCTCTGCCTGCAGGAACCCCTATATAACACTGAAAGGCTCCCTTGTTCACTTCTTGAAAAACTGAGACTTAGCTTGCAGTTGCATTCCAACCATACCATCGCTTTTGACACTACCTAATCACCGTCGTGCAGTGAGCTATAAAACCCGATTCAGCCATCGTCATATCTATGAGACTAAACTGTGACATGTCCGCCATATCACACCAGGGTTATACCACACTCGTCCTTGACTTGGGCGGTGTCCTTGCCAATTACTCTACCAGAAACACTGTTAAGGTCCCTACAAGTCTAATCAAGTCAGCACTCGACTCTCCTGATTGGTATGACTACGAGAAAGGTCTTACTTCAGAAGATGAGTGTTACACCAGGATCTGCAAGGGATTTGACGTCGATCTCGAAACCTGGACCGAGGCGCTTGAGCAGATGAGAGAGGGTGTGGAGATCAATAGGCTGTTGATATCTTCAATCAGGGTCCTCAGGCAGAGGTACCCCAGAATGGAGGTCTTTTGCTTATCGAACATTCCAGCACCTGAAATCGACGCACTACGAGGTGAGATCGAAAGCTGGGGTATTCTTGACGGCTTCATTGCGTCTTCAGATGTTCAGCAAAGAAAGCCAGACATGGCGATTTACAGAAAATGCTTGGAAATCATCGGGGCATCAGCATCATCCTGTATTTTTGTCGACGACAAGATCGACAGGGTCGTTGCTGCTCAAAGTCTAGGATTTACAGGTATTTTGTTCGACAACACTGATGAACTCATCAGACATCTCCACAACCTCTTTGGGGACCCTGTCATGCGAGCAAAAGAGTTCTTACAACGCAATGCCAAGAACATGTTTTGTACCCTCAATACCGGCCAGGTACAGCCAGATAATTACTCCCAACTTATCATTCTTCAAAACACGAGCAGCAGGTATGGCAATAATCTTGTCTTGGTCTTTGGGGCGGCGGGCTTATAATTACAGGGATCTCGTTGTCTTAGAAGGCGATGGACCTACTTGGAACTACTTCCACAGGAAATCACCGACGTTGTCAATCGCAGCCTATCCAAATGACTCGGATACTACTTCACTGGCTATGACTGTCTTGAAAGACATGCCTATGAGCTTAAAGTTACAGGCCAGAGATGAGATACTCTCTAATTTGAGCCCGGATGGTTTACCTCTTGTACGTGTTATAAAGCATATCGTATTCCAGTACTGACTACTTAGCAGTGCTGGTTTAGCAGGACTCGTCCCCGGTTCTGCCACGTCATTTGCGCCAACGTCTTCCGCTTCTTCGTCGTGAATGACTGGTCCGAGAAGCTCCCCGGTGTCTATGGCTTTCTCTGTCGTATGCTCGAAAGTCGGGCTTACCTCCACGGTAGTCGTTACTACAAGAATCCCGATTGGTTCCTGTACAATCTCGCAGATATCTGTGCCAGACCTTCGCGGGACTCACAACTTCATCGCATGAGAGATTTGCTTGTTGAATGCGTTCGTGAACGCATGGGGTGTAATGATGATATTCTTGGGGCAGCTTTGAGAGCGCTGAGTGCGCAATCTCTAGGGCTACAGAGCGAGAGAGACCTGAGAGTCTTACTTGGACAGCAACAGCTTGATGGCGGATGGGAAATGGCCTGGTTATGGGGATATGGTACCAAAGATATAAAGATTGGGAGTAGAGGCGTTGTCACAGCCATGGCGATGAATGCGATCCAGAGAGCTTAAGCATGAACTGCAAAAACCTGTCATTCTAAATCAGTCATTCTCAACTCTGTATTTATTCGATTCTCTAACTAATGTTGACTTTACAACTTATGTTAAGCTGCTGACTGATGTTACCTTTATAAAGGCTTGCCAGCTGTGATCCCGAGATCTTACCTTCAACTATAGGTACTGCAATTTTCCCAGAGGTTTGATTCTGTACATCTTGTCTTGTAGTTCAATTGGAACTTGCGAATATGTATTAAACTGTCTACAATGCGTTCTAGTTTGTTATCGGCATTCTTCCCGAGAGTCGTCAGTTCTTTTGGCAAGTGGAACTCTCGGTTATGTTTAAACCGAGCTAAATTGAGGGGAAATAAAACAGACCTCTCTACTTGTAACGACAGCACCAAAAAGCCACCAAATAAATTGAATCATGTTTGAAGAGGCTATCATCGACTTTAAACCATCAACTGGGTCAATTCCACTGGTTGGTGCTACTATCGTGGTTGACCAGTCAGATTATCCAGGCGTTATCCGCGCCGCAAAGGACCTGGCACAAGACTTTAGCCGTGTAACGAAAGGCGATCGCAGTCCCCTTGTTCTGGTACAATCAGAAGCGGACTTTTCGCAGATCAAGACGAAGACGGCTATTTTTGTCGGCAGCATTGGCTCAAGTCCGCTCATCCAGAGGCTTGTCAAGGATGGCAAACTTGACACGAAGATCAGTGGGAAATGGGAGTCCTTCTACACAAGCATCCTGACGGAAGGCCCGGGTTCTTGTGAAAGTATATTTATTATCACTGGGAGTGACAAGCGAGGAACCATTTTTGGCATTTACACGCTTTCAGAGCAGATCGGCGTCTCTCCGTGAGTCCCCACAACATTGATCCCGAAAGCTATTAACCAATTGTGACAGCTGGTACTGGTGGGCTGACGTCCCGCCAAAGCATCATACTGAGATCTATGCGATTCAAAAGGAGACCGTCCACGGCGAACCATCTGTGCGACACCGAGGCATATTCCTGAACGATGAAGCACCTGCATTGACAGGATGGGTGAGGGAGAAGTTTGGCGGATACAACTCGAAGTTCTATGTCACCGTTTTTGAGCTACTCCTCAGACTCAAGGTATGGCTAGCCCATCTTATGGGAAACTGCGTGCTGACGATGTAGGCCAATTTCCTATGGCCAGCAATGTGGCCCGGTTATCCCAACCCAGGTGCATCATTCTTCACAGACGACCCCCTCAATCAGAAACTCGCAGATGAATACGGCATTGTCATATCAACATCACATCATGAGCCGATGCAGCGTCTTTCCAATGAGTGGTTCGCCGAAAACCCGGATGGAAGCTGGAATTGGTTAACGAACAAACAGAAGATCACTGAGTTCTTTGAGCACGGTGCTAGTCGTGCCAAAGGCTGTGGTTCTTACTTTACACTTGGTATCAGAGGCGAGTATGATAAGAAGATGTTGGCAGAGGATCCTGCTTCTGTCGTGCAGGATGCGATTGAGACACAGAGGGATGTCATTAAAAAGGTGTATGGGAGCGAAGACTCTGTGCCTCGTATGTGTCGCCTTTCTGAAGGTGTACTCGGTTATTGACTGCTTGCTAGAGCTATTCGCCATCTACAAGGAAGTCCAGTCCATGTTTGAGACTGGCCGGTTGAACGTCCCAGAGGATGTGACGCTGCTGTTCCAGGATGATAACTTTGGTACCATCCGCCGGCTACCCACTCTTGAAGAGTCGAAGAGAAAGGGTGGCGCAGGTGTAGGTACAGTATCTCATAGCACAAATTTTCATTAACACTCTCAGGTCTACTACCATCTTCAGTATGTTGGCGATCCACGCAGCTACAAGTGGATTAACACAAACTCTCTGGTATGTCTATCTCGCCTCAAAAGAACATTGCTGACTGGATACACAGGGCAAAGTGTGGCATCAGCTCCAACAAGCCTATCATCATAACGCAAGACAAATCTGGGTTTTCAACGTAGGCGACCTGAAACCTCAAGAGATTCCCATTTCTTTCGCCATGGCTTTAGCATGGGACGTCAACAGCATCAAACATAACACCCTACCCGACTTCTTTCGCCAAGCCGCTGAACGAGAATTTGGTGGCGAGCTTGCAGAGGAAATTGGCTCCATCTGGCATCAACACGATCGGCTGTTATCACTAAGGAAGCATGAGCATATTGAGCCGGAAACCTTCTCAATTCTTCACTACAACGAAGCAGATTCTGTCTTGAACCGTTGGAAGGAACTTCATGATCGTGCAGAAAGGGTATACGGTCAGGTCGTGGATGAGCAGAAAGCTGCGTCTTTCCAGCTTGTTCTTCATCCCACTAAAGCGTCGTACATATACAATGCACTGCGCATCAACCAAGCGCGCAACAAGCTCTTCGCCCGTCAGAGGCGCAACTCTGCTAACAAAATTGCTCAAGAGGTCCTGAATCTTTTCGACGCCGATTTCGACCTATCAGAAGAGTATCATACTCTTCTCGATGGCAAGTGGAACCATATTCTCATGCAACCGCATTACGGATATGAGGATACTTGGCATGCTCCATCACGGGATATGATCAGTGGATTATCATTTGTTCAGCGACGTCAAAACTCGAATCCTATTGTTGGTCAGATGGGCGTCGCTGTTGAGGGGCATGAAGGTGTTCGCGTTGGGCGTATAAACGAGGAGTCGGAGAGGACTCATCCAAGCAAGCGAGATCTCGTTCCAGGTCTTACCTTGGGACCTATGAGTCGCTATGGACCAGAATCGAGATGGTTCGATGTTTTCACTCGAGGCGTGCCGACTATTAATTGGTCTGCTTCGGCTCCTCAGTCGTGGATCATATTGTCGCAGAGTAAAGGTGTGTTGGTTCCTGGTCAAGATGACGTGAGGGTACAGATTTCCATCAAGTGGAGCGAAGTACCTGATGACTTCCAGGAGGAAGTCCTCATCAATGTTAAATCACAAGAGGGAGACTTTGAACAGGTGCACCTTCCTATCGATGGCCGACGACTTCCCCACTCATTCAGCGGCTTCGTCGAACGAGACGGCTATGTCTCCCTCCCTGCCACGATTAACCACAGCAAAGACCCTTATCGGGTACTCCCTGATGCAGGCAGACTTGGAACGGGAACCTTGACTCTTGCTCCCGGGACCAAGGACGAGGCTCCCTTTGTAGAGTATCCGTTCTTTACCTTCACCGAGACTTCCGAAGCAACACTAGTGCTCTATTTCGGCACAACTCTCGACATCTCATCGGAGGATATTCTGACCTACGATGTACAGCTCGATGCAGACCAGACCCATACTTATCCTTTGCAAAAGAGGACTTTGGAAAGCGAAAAGAATGCCGCGGATAAAGGATGGGCATCAGCCGATGGTTGGTTCTTTGCTGCATCGGATAATGTTTGGGTGCGTAAGCATAAGCTGGGGCCGTTGAAAGATGGTGCACATAGTCTCAAGATTAGATTGGGCCATGCGAATATGTTGTTTGAGAAGATTGTGGTTGATCTTGGGGGAATGCAAGAAAGCTACTTAGGGCCACCTTCCAGTGAATGGTTCCAAGCGGATCATTGAGTCAACATAGGGTAAGGGTAGATAAATGGTGGTGTTAGTCCGATTATATATTAGATCTAAAGAGGACTTTTATGCTATAGAATGCAAATGCTATGATGATAGTTACAACAGTTTATGTACAGAGAAATTTGTACATGGAATACCAGGCCTCAAGCTTAGCAAGTAAGGCTGAACTTGAGCTTGCGGTCCTTGTTGGCAATACCAAAGTACTTCTCGACCTCAGTGCTGTGGGCAGGAGTATCGAAAGCAGTGAACCAGAAACCACTGGCATCCTGCTGCTTCCAGAGCCAGCATCCAACGGTGTTGTAGAACTGCTGCAGACTGGCAGTCGTGGCAGCAGCCTTCTGGTAGTTAGGTCCCTTGGTGGGCCAGCCAGTCTCGCCAACCCAGACAGCAGCCTTGGAGTTGACAGCCTTGACGTGCTTCTTGACCTGCCAGTAGGAGTTCTCGAAAGTCTTGGCACGAACAGCATCCTTGATTGGAACGCCCTGCCAGTAGGGGAAACCGTTGGTGATAGCAATATCGGAGGCCTTGGTGACAACGTCGTTTCGGCCGTCGACCCAGGCGGTCCAGGTATCGGTGTGGCCGACCTTGAGGTTCTTGTTGTACTGGTGGACCATGCCTCGAACGTCGTAGATTTGCTGTGCGAGCTTCTGGGGGGAGATGTCCTCGCGGTAGAGATCCTCGGAACCGACGCTGATGGCGGCGATCCAGCCGGTGCCGTGCTTCTTGATGGCGTTGAGGAGAGCCTTCTTGTCGCGACCGAAGTGGGCATCGTCGGTGGCCCAAACACCAACAAGGATCTTCATGCCGGTGGCCTTGGCGGCGGGGACAGCCTTGACGAGGGCTAAGAATAACGTTAGGACTTGAAGATCTATATTACGAGGATGTAAAACTTACTGTTGCAGTCATCAGCAGAGTAAAGACGAACAGCGTTGAAACCCTTGTTCCAGCTCTTGATGGCTTGGAAATCCTTCTTCCAGTCGGCCTCCCACTTGCAGGCACCATCAGCCCTGTTGGCGCCAATGCTGAAACCCTTGTATGTTCCCGCCAATGCCTCACCAGACATCATGAGAGCCACCGCGAGGGTGCTAAGAGTGCTGAAGAGCTTCATAGTGAATTAAAGAAATAACTGATTAATAAACGAGTGACAGTTAAAAAGCCAAGAAAACAAAAGTTGAGAAAGAGTTGGGATGAAAAGTTGGTTTTATCATCGGAAGATGGAAATTGGCGCCCCTTTTTTCTTGCCCCCTGTCCTCGTATTGACCCCTGTACGTGAGGCGTTCTAGACCTAGTGCGATGCTATTTTTACGCTTGGCCTTGTTATGGAAGCACGCTAGAAAGGACGGTGTCACGCGGGACGTCGGCTTCGCCATTTTTCCTCAATCTACCGACAATTAGAGGCAGATTCGATTTCATGCTTAATCCATCTTCGGAAATAGAGGAGTTTAAGACGCGTCATTGCGGACCTGTCCGACTGAAGCTGGGGGGGACTCGATCAAGTCTATGACGGAGCGCGACTTCTGTGCCGTCTTATCACATTTGTTACGAACTGGGGCTCGGGTGATCACTCTTGGCTGTCGATTGCCAGCGCGATGATAATCGATCATTGGTTAATCTCATTGGTCAGTCCACTCGCGATCGCTGCCAAGTCTCGTAATTTCTCACGAGCCTACCCTATGGCTACAGCCCGAATCATCAGATGCTCTTCTCAAGCATTACTGTCAGGTGTCTGGATACTTTTGTAGCTTGGAAAATTACTGGCTTAACTGTTCCATGTAGATGAATGAACCGACGAGCATTTTGTATTGTTGTTTCGTTGCATTGTGAAAAGTAACAGGAATCGTTATTTATTTGCATGAAGACAACCGGAACTTATTACAACCAATTCTCACTAAAACCGAGTCACGGTACTATCCACCACTCGTTCAGACCAAATATTAGCAAGACTCTCAATCACAATACATTTGTTAGTTCAAGTCATCGAATGCATAGGGGAATATTTGCTGTCCTTAGATAAGGCACACAAAGCAAGCTGTTAGAGATGGGTTTTGTGGAGGTGAATCCCAGGTTGGGAGAAGCGGGTCCTCGGCTTCACTATTCTCCGCCAGTTTGTCTGGCCTCTGGAAGCTTGTCTCGGAGCTTCGGGTTATCTGAAGCCGATTGTAAATGCCGAGGTACAATTGCATCCCAGAGTCTGGGGGCAGCATTTGCTGGCGTTAGCATCGAAATCGATGCCCCCAAAGTAGACAATGCACATCTATTGGTGGATTTATTGCACTTTCTGGGCCGCGAACAGGCAAAAGATCAACGAGCAATTGAGCATGTAGACAGATATTGAAGTATATAAACTATATGAAGGGATATGATATTCATAAATTTTAAGTTTGTCTCTATCTAGAGTGAAGATCGAATCATTTTAGCCCAATATGAAATTCTTACCTATTGCATCTACTCTCCTTAGCATTTTGGGCAGTGTCCAAGCCGCCCAATCGCCCTTCTTCATCCTAACAGGCGACTCTACAGTTGCTACCGGAGGTGGCTGGGGTGATGCACTCATCAATGGGACCAAGAAGCCCGGCGGTGGAATCAATCTTGCGAAAAACGGCGCCACCACTGTTTCCTTCCGAGACCAAGGCCTTTGGGACAAAGCACTAGAGCAGATCAACACTCAGAAGAAGAAACACGAGGCGATCGTTACCATCCAGTTCGGCCATAATGATCAAAAGACTCTTACTCTGGAACAATACTCTGATAACCTTTCTACTATGATCGGCGAGGTCAAGAGTGCTGGCGGAACTGCGGTAAGTTGACTTCTAGTTCCTTGACCACATATCTGATGTCTGTAGATTATCATCACGTCACTCACCCGTCGTACATTCAAGGACGGCAGTGTGGTCGAGAACCTCATGAAAGAGAGAGACGCTGCGATTGCTGTAGCAAACAAGGCTGGTGTCCAGTATCTGGATCTGAACACGGCAAGTACCAAATACGTCAACGCCATTGGTCAAGAGAACGCGGACAAATACAACGAGATAGAAGGAGACCGTACGCATCTCAATTTCTCCGGAAAGATTGTTTTTGGAAGGATGGTGGCTGATATGTTGATTCAGAAGAGGCGTGATCTGGCTCGATATATCAGGAGCAACAAGAAGCTGACCAAACTCATTAAGGATGGAGTTTATGCGACTGGGCAGGAGTAGCTTAATATAGTGTATGGAGACTGGAGGAGCATGGTCAGCTGATCCAAGCCACCTCAACTCTGTTAACACCGCAATTCAGGGAAGGCTGAGAATACTATATGTTTGCTTGAAAATGTTCTCTTTTGGCAACTAAGTGGTATCTTTGTCATAATAAGGCAGTGCTAAAGCTAACTAATTACATATCGGAGTAAGTGTAGCAGAGAGGACCAGCTTGGGTGTCCATGTAATCCTTCACCACAGGCTCCTTATCAGCAAGGTACAAGACAGGCATCTTGTCAGTGATCTTAGCGTTAACGGTTCCCTCAGGGGTGACTCGCATGCCAGTGTAATCAGAAAGACGGGTCTCGTTGCGTCCTTGCCACTTAGCCCAAGCACGGTCGACGTTGGCGTGGTGGAGGAAGAAGAGAGGCTCGTTGGGGGACGTAGCAGGGCCCATGTCACCAAAAATGACACTGTGAACTGTGAAGTTGTTAGTAAGGAGGAAGAGACTGGGAAGTCATGCACATACTCTGAGCGTGAGGAAGACCCTCAAGCATGTTGGACATATCCTTGTAGGTATCAAAGGCGTAGATAGTGTTCATGACCTTGGAGTTGTAGGCAGTGATCTGCATATCACCAAGGATCTGGTCGCCGTTCTCATCCGTGCCCAGACCGCCGTTAAACTCACGAGTGAAGCAGTGCAGACGGTCACCGGGAGTGTTCATATCGGGCCATCCCATAGCAAGGGTCAAGTTGGTGTTGGCAAAAGGACCGTCCACGACGCAGCGTCCAAAGCCAGGAACATCACTACCAGTGCGCTGGCCATCACCACCGAAACCAGTCTTGGGGTCAAAGATAGGCGAGTTCTTCATATCCTCCTTATCAGCATCAATAGTCCAGTCCCAGTAAGGCTGAACACCCTTGTAGTCGCACTCATCCCTGAGAAGATCCTCATGAAGCTGGACGAACCAACGGTGCCAGGGGAGGAAGTTGGCGACGAAGTGAATCTCAGTGTTGAGCTTGAAGTGGGTGTAGACGAGGTCGTCCATGCGGCTTGTAACAGCATTGATGTGGGCGTACTTCTTCTCGGGAAGGTTGCGGGCGCAGACGGCAGCCCGGAGGTATTCTTTCTTTTCGGCGCCGGTGAGTTCACGCCATTCCTTGCGGACGACGGGGTCTTTGCAGGTGTTTGTTGCGCGTGTGAGAGGACTGGCGAGAGATGTGGCAGCCAGGGCCAGGCTGAGAAGAGTTTGGACGAGCATTTTAACGAGTGTTGATAACGAACGTGATGTCTTAACGAGTGACGAAGTATTAGGTCCAAAGCAACAATTGGTGTAGGTTGGATGGAAGAGATCTAGAAGGGTGTAACGACCGAACCTTATATACTACGTGATGTAACAAGTAACAAGGATAATTTACCTCTTCGCTCCGTATCCTCGGGTTCACCCTCCCACTAGTTCCTCGGAATTGCAATGGGCCAGTAAAAAGAAGTATAAAGAGCCAATCAGTGACTCACTTTAGCTGTCAAATCTATAAATACGAGCTTGTATGCTCGGTCATGTCCTTCTTCTAGAAGCCAAGCGCGTTGAAACCGCTTAGCATTTTCCCTTGTGGAGTCTTCGATCCCCATAATCTTCTTTTAATAGCTGCAAGAACTGGGGGTGGCCGGATGCCAGGCTGGATCAAGACTAGCCAGGGGCTCGGACCAGACTTGGTTGATGCAACGTCACTAAAAACCGTCCGAGGCTCGTGTAGCTTAGGGATTAATTTCAATGCCATAAACTGGAAAGTTTAACGATGCCGTTAGTAATTGGAATACTGCAAGAAACATGACAATAAACTGTATGGTAGTCGATACTGACTTTGAAAAAGTATATGAAAATATATTGTGAAGCTTATTGACTGAGGTGCGATATACCAGGTCAACAAAAAGATATTTGCGATAAAAGGATTAATTATTGTGAAAGTCAGTTGCGTTTTTGCTCAATTCAAAGGAATGGAATCTCTGGCTTCTGGAGCTAAGACCGTTCATTGTCTTAACAGGCCTTGTCCAGCAATAGCTGCCATCTGCCTGAATTTTCGCCTAACTGAAACCTCGCCTCGAGATAACGCCGCTATACGAAGATATGGAACATGGCTGAAGATTATTGCTTGCTGATATCACATGTAAGACAGACTTCAGTTGCTTGTGAGGAAACATCTAGCCATATATTATAAACAAGGCATCATTCTTCAACCCCCAACCTATCTCTCCTTTGCCAGCAGTCCAGAAAGAAAATTCAGTGGAAAGATTATTGGCAGATCCATAGATGCACCGAGCTCTTAGGATGAGACACTTGAGATCAGCAATAATTATCAAACAATCAAGAAGTAGGCTGAGTGTACATAACTGTCGAGTTCTTGTTTTCCAGCTATCCTGAAGGAGCACGTGACTAAGCTATTGCCTCTTATCTGTTCAATAGCTTAACTCTCCTCAACAATCCCATTGCCTATCTAATGTCAACTAACGGTACAAAAACGCGAAGAATCACGCGCGCATGCGACTTTTGCCATCGTCGAGGACTTAGGTGTAAGCCGGCAGAAAATGCCTCGCTCGACAATCAGGCCTCATGTCAAACCTGCATCGAGTTTGGAGAACTGTGTACTCGCAATCGGAAGGCAAAGAAGCGCGGGACCAAGCGACTTAATGCAAAATCTTCGCCAGGATCAAGTCAAATCATTGCAGGATCAGCCTTGAATCCCAAAGTGGCGATCTCATCGGAAAATAGAAAGGTCATCACAGAGTTATTGGACGTCTATCTCGATACTGTCCACCCAATGTAAGCAGCGCCATCTTGCTTGATACACAGATTAATCATCGCAGCAGGTTCCCGTTATCTTGTGAAAGAGAATTGTGGGTTAAATGGCGAGACGGCTCTTTCCTTGCCAGCGCCTCAGACTATATGAATCTGGTTTGCATGTGCGCACTCAGCGCCCTCCATGCGAATAATCGCGCACTAGTTAGTGATGGCTCGCCCACTTCGGAAACATCGTCATTAGCTCAAACTTATTTAACCGAAGCAGAGACACTGGTTGCTAGTTTCGATGAGACTACTGGACCCGTAGAACTTATTCGTTCTTACGGGTTTCTGGCTCTTGTTGGAGCGCAAAGCGGAAATAGCGTACTACTTCACAAATACCTTGGCCTGTTTCATACCGTATCGTCTCGCACAAACTTTCACGATGAAGCCAACTGGACATCGGATATCAGCGACTGTGAGAGAGAAGTCAGGCGCCGTCTTTGGTGGGCTATGTACAACCTTGAAGTCCACACCGCATGCATGTTTGGTTCCATGATTCGATGTTCAGAGACTCAATGTGATGTCGTATATTCGTCTGGTCTTCATCACCCTGCCTTTGTTGCGGGCCGTGATGGGCAGTTTGAGGATTGGTTCTCCGGCTGGAACCTCACCACAGATTTGTATCGTCTGCTGGAACATGCTGTGCTCAGCTTCCGCTTCAGGCGCTGGAAGCAAAAGTCAATACTACATGACTACTACGGACCGGATATATCCCAGGTCATGTCCAGGTTATCAGAGTTAGAGGGTCAGATTCTGCCCCAATTCGAGCCCGTCGCGTCTCAATCATCCGACAGCGGTCGAAACCGTTGCGGTTTCCAAACATGCAACATCATCTGCACCATTCATCTCGCCCGAATGATGGCCTCGCTCGCTAACCAACAAGACATTGAGAGTGTATGTCAAGCCGCACGAGATATGATGACCAACATGAGCTCAATCCCACACGAGTATATACGTGCCACTGGATCACCGCTCTTGCAACAACTCGCCGGAGTGGGACACATGCTTCTGAGTACAGCCAAGAAAGACAAGCGATGGGTTTACTCTACCCCGACTTTAAAGAGACGATGAATCTGGTTGTTGAATTTCTGACTCGATTCAGCGAGTTTAGTCAGCTTGCTGCGGATGCGAAAACTAGGATCTGTACAGAGCTGAGAGAGCTTGACAGGCAAGTCCAAAGTGTTGATGCAACTGCGGCTATCGAGGGAGACGGGAGCGTAGGCGAAGTCATTGACCCAATGTCGTACTTGGAATTTACACTACTTGATGGGGCATTCGACTACCAAGATTTCATAAATGGCAACCTTTTAAAAGGGTTTGCATGGCCGGATATGGGGTAGGTTTGGAGAGATGCACGTGGTAACAATTAATTACCTAAGTCAAACCCTGCACATTCCTATCATTGGTGCTCTTTTGCTTGTTTGTCCTCCATGCGTAGTATTCTCCCCCAATCATAACAGGGTACTTCATAGGGTTGGTCTCACTGACACAGGTAGCCACAGGCTCCAGCAGCTTGCTCCTATCAAACCCAAAGAAGAAAGGCGCCGAGCATCTCTCACGTCCACTTTTATTAATTACCCGGTGAACCGTAGAGACGAAAAAGTCATTGGTCTGTCGCATGAAGCAGTCTGCGATGTTAACTACCAAGGATCCAGGGATAGGTTTTGCCTTAACCCATGCGCCACTCTTACTCAACACTTCGAGACTACCAGCAGAGTCTTGAGTAACCATAGTAAAGCACTCAACGTCTGTATGTACGCCGATGCCGTTTTGATCGTCTGCTGAGTGGCTCTGCTCTGGGTAGTGCATGATACGCATACCTGCTTCTGGCTTGCGGATATACTCGTCGAAAGAGTTTTCGGGTAAGTGGAGAGCGAGTGCAAAGATGCGCGTCAGTTGACGTGCTAGACGGAGGAGTTCGGTGTGGTAGGCGTAGAGGCCTTCCTGGAATCCGGGGATGTCTGAGGGCCAGATACTTGCTGAGGGTTCACAGCCGTCGACTGCTTCCGGGTCTTCTTTCGGGTCATAGGCCCAATTGAAGGCTTCGCTCAGGTCTTAAAGATGATGTTAGCAGAAGAAGGGTGAATCTCTACTGGGCACTATACCTTGATGCTTCCATCCATTGCGGTTATAGCACTTCATGGGGTGATATCCAACATACTCGTTGCGTACTAACCCAGTAAACACCTCCATCTTCTTCTCCTCCGGCAAGGCAAAGAAACGCTTAGCTTGCTCCAGAGCGCCGTCGGCATACTTCTCGTCAACACCCTATAAAATGTCAGATAAGCTATCTGTTGCTTTACTAGCCAAGACTCACATGGTTGATCAAGTAAAAGAACCCGATCTCTCATGATGCAGTGCGTATCTCATCAGCCACAGTCTGGCGGTCTTCGAGCTTGTCGCTCCAGATTCTGGATGCATCGAAAACTGGGATGATATCGAGCTCAGTTGATTGGTTAGAATTGAAGCTGAAGACTTTTCCGTTTTGAAGGGTCACAGTCCTAGCTGTCTTTGTTGGGGTGGTTTTTGTTGCTGATGGAGCCATGGCTGTTTCGTGATAGAGGACTGAATGGTATCCTGGGGATGTGTACTGGATTATTAGAATCAAAACTGTTGAACTTGCTGTCAGTTATATGCTCGACTTAATCTGCGACAGTAGCATTGGAGATTTTCTGCTAGACGTTCTCGAGACTTTCCTCAGTTACCTGACTGTGATTGAACTGATACGCTGCTAAACTGTTAAACTGCTAAACTCAGTATCAAGTGATAAGACAACCTGATATCTCGGCGAATGAAAAACCTTTGATTAACCGTTATCACTCCCCCGCATTGTTATCGTGTTAGCCGATCAACGGTTACCTCTATCCCAGGCTAGCGGAGACGAAATTGTTGCCTATCAACGCTAGCTTCATCCGATGTACCTTGATCTCGCTTGGTCTTAATGTCTGGGTGAGTGTTTCGTAACACTTATGGTGCAATTGGAGAACTGACATCCTTATTTTAGCAATCTATGCTGGCTATCGTAGTTGCGCACACTATTGCTGGACTCCTCTGTGTTGCTGGAGGTCATCCTGGTGCTAAATGGCACATCGGCTTTCCGTTGTGGATGAAGCAGAACTGGGGAATCTGGGGATATCTCTTTCCGATGGTGAGTCAAGATGCTGTACAATAGCCCCAAAACAACAAAGCTAATATTCCCTAGGCCAGTCGTGTTTTCTTATCATTTGTCTGGACATCTACCAACGTCTGGTACGGTTGTCAATGTCTCAAAGTACTCCTCACCTGCATCTGGCCTTCATTTTGAGATCTCAACACTGGGTTAGCGGGCGGGACCATACAAACATGCGACATAGTATCTTTCGTTCTATATCTTGTCCTCTGTGTTCCATTAGTGGCGCTCAGTCCCGAAAACTGCCGAAAGCCATTCTTTATTGCCTCGACAACTGTTGCCGCTACTGTATTTGCTCTTCTTATCTGGTCAACAGTCAGGGCTCAAGGTGGTGGTGCATTATTGGCTGATGTATCAGGCGTCTCCGGTATCGCTCCAGCGAAAGGAGGACAGCTTGGATGGGCGTTTGTCGCTGCTGCAACTCTATACCCCGAGAATGAAAAGTTGCTTTGGCAGCCCTACGTCTTTCTCGATACTATCCGAGAACAGGAGAACAATCGCGGAGCCAGTGCAGGCGTCGCATTTGCTAGCATTGCCTTCATGTTTTCTCAGTTTGGTATGGTTGTTGCGTCTAACCTTGTTGTCGCTGGCATCGATTTGGCCGCTCTTCTCCCACGATGGTTCACTATTCGACGTGGAGCTTATGCGACTCTCGTCTCTGCGTTCATAATGCAACCTTGGTCACTCCTCAACAGTGCCACCAATTTCTTAACTGTCGTCGGCAGTTTCAACGTCTTTCTTGGGCCATTGATGGGCATCATGTTCGCCGATTACTTCATCCTTCGCAAGCGTACCATTAAGCTCACTGAATTATACGCCAATTCAAAAGAGAGTATCTACTGGTACAGCAAAGGCTGGAACTGGCGTGCTGCTATAGCATGGGGCCTTGGCGTGTGGTTCTTACTTCCTGGCCTTGCGCAGAGGGGAATGGACCCCAAGGGCTTTTGGGGTGGCTGGAATCGGCTTTATCAGATCAAGAACAATAGCCATTGACAGCTCAAACTGCAGTGCTATACCATCTGATTGATGAGTACGACGAGCATATCGGAAAGTGCAATCGCATCACGGAAGAGCTGAGACTGGTAACACAGCTTGTGAGCGACAAGTGAAGTTCGATGGACAAGTGCTGATCTATGCTAGGAGCTCAATAACATTGGCCACAAGGACGCCGGAACAGATCAAGAGATTGCACGGGCCAACCTCGAGGAACCTCAGATGACCCGCCTTGACGGTAGCCTGATGAAGTGGATAGCTACGCTTGGAATGCTCTTCCTTCCAGCAACTTTTGTATTGGTATGTTAAAGACGGATTTGTAAGGGACAAATTTTTAACAGATTCGTTGTAGCTGTTGAATTGACGGCGTTGAAAAAGTCTCTCTTCTATACAAGTGTCATCAGATTCCCTCCTGTGGAGGTTGACGAGTAGTTTGCGTGTAGTTAGATTGGACATAGAGTGAGAGACGGGGGGAAAGAACCCAGTGATCAATCTCTTTTCCTGTACTTGGCTTCAGTTCGCCGCAGTGAATATCGTGTTCACATTTTCAATTTTATTAGTAATTTCCATTGTCCGCACATCTGCTATATAAGATTTTATAACTCTAACGGACTAGATATTTCATTGAGTGGTTTTTGATAACACGTTTCCTTTCGCACTTGAAGACTTTCCTAATCTAGCCTGAAGATAAGCTGGACCCATCCTAGAGTGGGACGATGAGAATTAAGCTTGCATTATCGGCCCCTCCTCCCGGCGAACGAACGAGCAATGCATTGAACCCTGCGGTGGGTTTTCCGCGATGTTTTCGGATTCCCATCGTTGCTATTGGTTGCTATTCGCGATCGTCTTACATTCTAACGTGGCCCCGTGTATTCACCCCGTTTCGGCAGTTCAAATATTAGCTAAGAACATGCGGATACTACCCCGCCGATACCAACTCGGGTATTAGGTATCCGGCGCTTCCATTGTCAGACTGTAACTGTATCTTGATATATAAACCCTTCGAATGACTGGTAATATCATCTTTGCTTTTTCTACTTTCAGTATCCTACATATCACACAATCCTGACTTATATCTATTTCTTCTATACGTTCTTGACCAATATGGCCAACTACTCTCTCAGCGACACCCAGCAACAGCTCATCAAGGATGCTGCTTCATTTGCTGACAAGGAACTTAGCGGGGCACGTCAGACATACCAACATCTGTCAACCCAGCGAGAACGGTTCCTAGCAGTAAGGCCATTCTTTGAGAAGGTTGTCGAGGCTGGCTATCTCAAAGCCTTCATCCCTGCGCCAGACGGAGGATCCTGTGAATCTTTCCTGAGCATGTCCTTGATACTTGAAGAGTTCTATACTGCCGATACCAGTGTGAACATCGCACTTATCGGAACAGCTCTTGGACTGATGCCATTGATCCTTGGTGGTACGAAGGAACAGAAGGACCGGTTCTTGACGCCTTTTCTCAGTGGCAAAGGTGATGCCCTTGCTAGTCTTGCCCATTCAGAGCCTACCGGTACAGCTAATTGGCTGGAAAAAGGTGGCCGAGGACTTGGTGTCACTGCGAGGAAGGAGGGAGACTATTACATCGTGAACGGCGAGAAGGTAAGCACGGAATCTTGATCAAGTGCAGTGCAAATCTAACAGTTTCCTCGTAGCAATGGACAACTAACAGTGGTGGCTGGGATAACAAGGGCGCAGAGCTAACTTGTCTTTGCGTCCGTTATTCCGAGGATGGCGGTCCTGAAAAGCCAGATGTCGACCCCCGTGATAACATCATGATCCTACTTGTTACCCGAGACATCATTGAGCAGAACGACCCTGACGCCTACAATGTCCTTTCGGAACCTGAGCTTATGGGACACGGCGGCGCCAGTGGCCCCCACACAAGGTATACCAACTTCAAAGTCCCCGCAGACCGTCTCCTCTGCGCACGCGGCGACACCACAGCCACCGCAATTGAGACAGCGTTTGGTATCACTGCCGCTCTAGTCGGCGCACTAGCATGTGGTACCATGCGAACTGTCTTCGAATCAGCCCTCAAATTTGCCAAGGAAGACCACAGAGGTGGCAGTGTTCCGATCATTCAGAGGCAGAGCGTGGCAGATCTGCTTATCAACTGCAAGATCAAGATTGACATCTCCAGGCTAATGGTGCGCAATGCTCTGGATAGCATTGACAGGGGACGTGGAGATACTGCAAGCAGACTTGAAAGCTGTTTGCAGGCTAAGATCTACAGTGGAGAAGCTGCTGTGCAGGCTATCTGGGAAGCGATGCAGGCTGTCGGAATGTAAGTGATCCCTCTCAACTGGTATACGAAACATGCTAATCTAATGACTACTAGGAGATCTTACCTTACCGACATGGGATTCGGAAACCTTCTTAACGATGCTGCTGTCTTTTCCCTGTTCGATGGAGGCAACGTCGGTGTGAGGAGGAGACAGTATGAGAAAATTATGCAAGCTGCTGACTATGAACCATGGAAGGCGTCAATGTAGAGAGAGTAAATCTTTAGCTAGTGTCTAAGTACCATGTTAATTTAAATTACATTGCTTTATCAGCTTGAAGTGATATGTGCAACTGCTTTTAATCGAAACTTCGTATTAACTAGTCCTTTTCATGTGATGTGCGTGGACCACCCTGGATCCATCTACGCAACTCCAGCACCTTTTCATTGGCCCTCTGGATTCGTCCGTTCGGATATCTCCGCTTACCACAATCCCATCTGTCTGGCACTTCTCTGATTCGTATCCTTGGAGGGCATTATCTGAGTCCAATCGAGTCTCTCTTCACCCTGCCACTTCTGCGATCAGGCATCAGGACCCCAAGATTGTACCCTACCCTTCTAGGTCAAGCATAGCATGCTACGAGTGCTACGCATATGTGTTCGTAGGTACAATCGATGTACTCGAAGATCACTCCCAGAATATCCGCTAGTTGGTGATCAGGACGCTGCAAAACAGTAGAAATATGCCCATTAACACGGGTTAGTTTGTTGTAATAATACCTTAGGTACGGGTAACGAGCTTTTCATGCTGTCACATTTCTTATTCCTATGGGGAAAGAGTATCCCATCATTATTCGGTAACTCAATGATCTTTGTTGCATTGCTGCACTGCGCAGGGATGGAAAGGGAAGCAACTGCACAGTTTTCAATCCCCATGAAATGCAGATAGCAGATTATGCCTACGTGAACGACTACAGTCAGTTCTGGGCTATGTTGTGTAACCCTCCTGAGCCATCAAATCCGTCTTGGACCGAGGCGGGGAAGTGAGATATGTAGGACTCAGGGAGGCAGCCGGGCATCAATGGCCTAACTGAATGCCAAGAGAGAAGAGTGGGGAGCTGAAAATCAAGATACAGTAAGCAGTCTATCCTGCTCCACGCTTTTGTGGTTCGAAACATGATCTGATCAGTACACCTGCATAATAAGACTGGATTGACGGGTTAACTGGGAGCCACGTCGCATTCGCGTCAGCCCACCACGCAAGACCTGCCGGTTTGGACAAAAATCTGCACTGATTAATTGGTTTCACGGGTATGTCCTCTCAGCTTGTTGGCTCGGCCCGCTGAAGATCGCTCGCTTACCTTGATAAGGCAGACAGGCGTAGCATTATCGGCTCAATTCGTGCTTGGCATTTTCACTTGTCGCATTTAAACAGGCATTGTGCCATCCCCAGAACCAAACATAGCCACAACCTCAAGGCAAAAACGTCAGATCATCAGTCAATAAAATGGGCAAGGTGAAAAGGGCCGACCTCCTTGCCTGGCAGTACGCCGAGAGCATGAGCCAGCATTCTTTTGGCCACGCTTGCTATCACCGCACCAGCTCCCGAGATGTCGAGCCAGGCTCTGTTGGCTACTTCGACTATAACGGCAATTGGAAGAATATTGTCTCACTTCGCAAATTGCAGCCGTCCGCTAGCCCTGTTGACCATGGAAACTCAAAACCGTTCACTCGCCTGGAGGAGGAATTGACGGTGAACGATGTTGAGTTAAACCTGGAGCCTCTCGTTTCTTCATCCACCGATAGTTCAGGTTGGGGTTTCAAGGTTGAAACGTGAGTTAATGCCGTTCTGTGAAACTCCAAAAGAACCATTGAGTTAATACGAAGATTGCGTGGCTGTAGTCCAATTTTAGCCCAGACACCTATCACCATGGGTACGGACAATCAGTATGGAAAGGTAAATACGGTTAGGGTTACCCTGACCATGGAAAACCCCGTCGAACGGTCGACCATTGATGATGGCAATTTTCTTAAGCGCTGGCTGGAAGAAAATAGGAAAGTGTTTCCAAAGCTACGTCCAGCAGTGCGAGAACAGGGTCTCTGGCTGGTTACGAGCACTTACACCTCGAAGGAAATTGCCTTGAAACTTTCGCGAGAAAAAGACAAGTCACTTAAGATGGGTCTCTCGGCCGGGATAGACGGCATCTTCAACTTCGAACCCAACTACGAACGGGGTGAGAATAAGCAAACAGAGACTTTATTCAAGTACCGAGCAAAAGTGCGTTGCCATAGCCATCATTTACGAGAATGTTTTGCGCTGAGACTCTCATACAGGATGACGAAAGGCTTGTCAGCTTCGTGGGAGGAATACGCTTCAAATATAAGAAACGCTTGGTACCACCCCGACGTATTTACCCTTTCGTGCTGAGTATCACTAACTCAACTGTCCTATAGTGGACCAGCGACAAGCTTGAGGATGGAGTAGCCTACATTCAAGATCCGCGGAGATGGCAGGTGGCATATCAAACAGAAACAGAACGAGTTGGAGCTTATAGTAAGTTGATGATTATGTTCTCATCAAGCAATATACCGGATTTGTTGTTTGTATACCCTTCTTAATATATATATACTAAATATGGCTTAGCGCACGCACCAGGTTCCGGCAAACAGGGCGCAGTAGAAGACGGAATCTGTTTTGGTTCTGCCGGCCTTGATTTAGTGGATACCTCATTTCAAGATGAACTTTACCCAATTAACGGGTTCCAATTGTGCGATCGGCCAGAACACATGACATGGGAAGACGATCTGGAAGATAGACAAAGTGATAACCTAATTAATGCGGTTCATGCAGGGAATGTTGACAGAGTCCGAGATGCTCTCATATGTGGGCGAGAGGAAACCGCGAAAAGTCGAAATTACAACAAGGCTCTAAAGGAAGCCTGTGCTGCAGGTAATGAAGAGATTGTCGATTTACTTATCAGGGCTGGGGCCGACACCAACACGTTTGGCGGCTCTCCATATACACCGCTCATTGCTGCATCAGAGAACGGTCACGCTGGATGTGTTCAGTTACTCCTTGGAGCGGGCGCAGATCCGGACGTTTCCAACGGCTCGAGTCACGCCCTGTTTGCTGCCTCGAAGGCCGGCCACGACGAGGTTGTGCAGTGTCTCTTAACCGCGGGTGCTGATGTTGATCAGCTTGCCTCGGAGGTCAGCGCGCTGCAAGCTGCCGCCGACAGAGGCCATGACAGGTGCGTCCGCAGTTTGATTGCCGCTGGTGCAATCATTGACCATTATGATGGGAACTCGGCACTCTGCCGTGCAGCGAGGAATGGACATCTGAGTATCGTCCAGCAGCTCCTTGACGCTGGAGCGGAAGTCAACCTTCAAAAGGACGACGGAGAAGCCCCTATTCACGCAGCAGCAGGGTCAGGGAGTCTTGAGGTCGTGGAGTGTTTGCTTGCTGCAGGTGCTGACGTGAACGTGGATGGGGAAATCCACACAACATTAATAGCAAATGGTGTCAGAGGTGGTAGTGTGCCAGTTGTGAAGCTGCTCATTAAAAGGCAGGAGGCCAGTGGTAAGAAGAGATTTGGCCCTGCTTTAGCATACGCAATCAAGCAAGGGGACGACGAGATGGTCGATACGCTCTTTGAAGGTGGAGCAAACCCTGATGGTGACTCGGACCCGGACTCCCGCCACGAAAGCGCTACACCTCCTCTAATCGTCGCGGTCCAAGAAGGTAATGAGAGACTTGTCCGCCGCCTCATCAAGACCGATGCCAACGTCAACCAACATTTCGACGCGTATTCAAGAAGTCTGACGTCACTGCATGAGGCTTCAGCAAAGGGTCGCCTGGCAATCATGAAGCTGCTCCTGAACGCTGAAGCCGATGTTGACAGTGAGGCAGGCTTTTACGGGACGCCATATGTGACTCCCCTCTTGAAAGCCATCAGTGAGGGTCAAGCTGAAGCCGTAAGCCTGCTTCTAGATCACGGAGCTAATCCACAGGCGCGCGACAGAAAATACGACTACCCAGCGTTGATGCTAGCGGCAGGTGCAGGTCATCTCGATATCGTCAAGGTGCTTCTCAATCGTCGAGACGCAGATGTCAACGTCCATGGTGGCTTTGAATATGCAGCACTGCACGCCGCGGCGGCATCGGGGTATTTGGAGGTGGTAGACCATCTCATCAAGGCCGGTGCACGGGTCAACGATGTTGGGGGGCACTACGGTACCGCCCTACAGGCCGCGGCACATAAGGGGCATCAGGATGTCATCAAGAGGTTGCTTGAAGCCGGCGCAGACCCAGCAGTAGAGGGTGGAAAGTATGGTACTGCGATTGCTGCAGCAGCGATGGAAAAGCATGTAGATGCTGTGAGAATGTTTCTTGACTGCTGCGTTGTGACGAAGGAGCAGGCCATGAAGGTGAAGGACTTGATAATAGAGAAGGGATACGACAGATACGAGGGATCTGACGGGCCTGATGGATCGAATGAGTCCGAGGCATCTAATGAGTCTGAGGCATCTAGTGAGTCTGGAGGGTCTGGGGGGTCTGGGGGGTCTGGGG
>QHKN01000099.1:109511-189339 GCA_004366955.1 Fusarium humuli | reverse complement strand
CCGTCCGCCTATTAGCCGCCGAAGGTCCGGAGGCTAGAAGTGTCTCAGCTCTTCTTCCCATTTCAGTCCTCGGCGCGTCCTACCTTCTAACCATGTTCGGCGAAAGAGATCCAAGTTCCCTTGGCCACGCCGGCGCCGGAAAAATGCTTTCTGATGTCTGGGCCTTTGATCTCGAGGAATGCATCTGGAAGAAGGTTGAAACGGGTGATGGGCCTGTTGCCAGAGGGTGGTTCGATGCTGATGTGGTTCACGATGGAGTTGTTGTCCATGGTGGCCTCGGAGAAGATAATAAGAGGCTGAGCGATATTTGGGTCATGATCTTCTGTAAATGAAATTTGACAGCTGTGCAAGTCATGCCAAGACTATGATTGGTCATTTTGTAAGGAGTCTTGCATTAGCGTCTGCCAAGTAAGCGGTTTTCGGAGTCCGTGGCCCGAACTACCAATCGGCAAATGCCTTCAGTGAGACACCTGTCTAATTACAGCCTAGGGTCCAGCTAGCTCAGGTCCCTGTTAAATACCATCCGGATTCCGATTTTCCGTTATTACCGTGTCATGATCCTTCGCTTTACTACCTTATGCAACTGCTATTTTAAAATGCCTGTCAAGAGGGCCTGTGACGTGTGCTTCAGACGCAAGGTAACCCCATCATTATCGTGTCATAAGCACCTAATCGTTTACTAACACAGCCAAGATCCAATGTATAAAGCCTGATCCCAATGTACCATGCGAGTGGTGCGCGGATCACGACTTGGAGTGTGCTGTTACAAGAGAGTCACAGAGGAAGAGACCCGATGACCTGTAGCTCTCTTCGTGGATTGATCTTTGGTAACCATACAACTAACATATTGGTAGGGGTACTCTTATCACTCATGTCCAAGCACTGACACGTCGAGTCACTGAGCTGGAGAAGACTGTTCAGCAACTTCGTTCGTCGATTGGAGCGTCTCCGGCTTTTAATAGTCATATTACGCCATTGTCAACTACCGCCACAACAGCTCAAGCCAGCTCTCCCTCACTCACACCTCAAGCCTACCAGCCCGTGAGGCAGGTGCGGAACGAGATATGTTTCGGTCAACACTGGTACTTCAAAGGCGTCCCGATCTTCTCTGGGAAGGGGGTCGATTGGATGGCATCCAAGATTGGTGAGAGACCAGAGTTGAACAACTTCCGCCTTTTCGGAACACATTCTTCTGATGCGCCATCTCATCCAAGGCTAACATTGCCTGAGCGGCAGATACTGGAAGAGCTGCTGAGCTCTTTGTTGTATTCGGAGTGGCCATCTATATATCCTGTTATAGACCATGCTACTATCGGAGAGATTGTTGAACTGGCATATAACCCTCAAACACTGCATACACAGGGACAATCAGAGATTTTTATCCTGGCCGCCGTGGCTATGTGTTCCAAGTTCCAGAACTCCGAAGAGACTTTACCTCTGTTCGAGGGTGACGCTTACGCCAATAAAGCGCAGGGCTATCTTGTGAACATCTCTCAGAAAAGCACCCCCGAAGCTCTACAAACAGCACTCATGCTAGTAAGATATCTGACCATTTTCCCTCTGCTACTACTGACAATTTAGCACGTTTACAGAAGTTTATCAGGACAGTGGGAAGATGCAGCGATACTCCATTCTATCGCCTGTCGCATCATCTACGACCTAAAAGGCCACTGCTTTTACCACAGCCCACCCTCTCACAATCATATCCGTAACCTCTTCTGGCTTTGCTATATCCTCGATAAAGACATCTCAATTCGATTCGGTCGACCGCCTCTTCTTACCAGAGACTACTGCGATTTAACCTTGCCACAAGACTCGCATGCTATATACACCTCTCATCCAGATCCTTCCATGATCCAATTCCAGCAAGACGTACAACTCAGTATTCTCAAAGAAAGCATCTGCGTTTTCCTGTGCTCATTGGCGAGCCCTAATATTCAAGATGGTATGATATTATGTCACGTACGACAAATAGACCTCGATCTAGAAACATGGCGCCAAAGCATCCCTTTAGCCTTCAGACCGAAACTATCACCATCGCCTGACAAACCACAAATGTCATCGATCCACAAACGAAGGCGAATCCATTTGCAATTGGAATACAATTGTTTGACGACTATAATCCATACAGCAATTCGACGCTGCGGTGCCGCTTACGCGACGGATGAGACTCTACCTGATGGCTTGCATAGTGTTTATCATTCAAGTAGTGATTTGACACTAGAGGCAAGTCGGACAACGCTGCGCATGTTTAAAGAGGAGAACCTATTGGAGCAGGATGTTTTTGGGTTAGTTGTTCTTTTTATTGAATATTGTGGATGCTAACTTGAACAGACATGTTGCTTACTATGTACCTTTGGCAGCATTCGCGTTGTTCCTGAACATATTGATCCATCCACTAGACAAAGTAGCACAAGACGACTTGGACATACTCGCGTCATCAGTGACGCTCTTCCAACACCCACAAACGTTCAATTTGGCCGATTCTGACCTCGACTCGGTGCAAGAGCTGAGCCGGTTCGTAGCCGAGTTGGTACGTCTTGGCAACGGCGCGATAGCCAAAGCAAAAACAGACAACGGAGCGTTATGATAACAAGTATTTCTTCATTCAAATGATCAGCATTGTTCACGCCTTCTAAGAGCAAGTCGTCACAGTGATACCCCAACCGGATCTTATCCGGTCCCGCTTTACGATAAGCACCGGGTATAAGTCATTTCCCCGCATGATAGGCTAAACGGTATTTAGAGGGCGCCTTTCTTATGACATAGGGTACAAGCCTTATAAAGAGTCTGTCAGTTGCTTTTCAATCATCATCAATTTCATCTTTCACTATAAAAAACAACTCAACATGGTTCCAACTGCAGTCCAACCCGATACCACCGTGGCTGTCACCAAATCCTCCCATGGCCACGAACTCAAAGACAAAACCCCTCTGCAAGCAATGTCCCACGGCTCACTCGTCCTGCAAGGAATCCCCAAACATCCAGACTTTTCTTCTCAACGCAAATGGCAACTTGAACATCTCGCCGCCGCATTCCGCCACTGGCATCGCGAAGGCTACGTCGAAGGCATGAGCGGGCATATTTCCGTCCGCGACCCCGAGTTTCCCAATGCTTTCTGGACAAATCCTCTAGGCAGACACTTCGGCTTGTTGAAGGTCAGCGATATGATTCTTGTCAACCTTGATGGAGAAGTCATTGGTGGAAACAGAACCCGGCCACCCAATTCAGCGGGCTTTTTGATCCATGCTAGTATTCACAAGGCTAGAGAGGATGTACATGCTATTTGTCATTCACACAGCATCTACGGCAAAGCCTACTCTGTCTTTGGAAAAAGACTAGAAATGCTTACGCAGGATGCTTGCAAATTCCGAGGAGACGCCCATAGCGTTTATAACGCTTACGGCGGTGTCGTACTCGGCAGCGAAGAAGGAGAGCGCATAGCCGCAGCAATGGGACCCAAGGGCAAGGGATGTATTCTACGAAATCACGGTATCTTGACAGTTGGTCAGACCGTGGATGAGGCTGCTTGGTTGTATACCTCTATGGAGAACAGCTGCCGGGTGCAGTTGCTTGCTGATGGTGCGGGGGGCAAGAAGGTGCTTATTGAGGATGAGGAAGCGGATTTCAATTTTGATGTTGAGAGTGATCCTGAGGTTTGTTATTGTGAGTTTCAGGTTTACTACGAGTTGGAGGAGGAGATGAATCCGGATTTCAAGAACTAGAGCACTCACTGAAGTGCAAGGATATTACAGTCAGTCATGAAACTCTCAAAGGACATTATCATGTATCACTTTCTTAAATTAAAGTCTGTTAGGTCAATTCGGTTCTCAAAACAATGTGCTTGTCAATTGTCAAGTCTATCTTCGGCTAAGTTGCGTTCTCTTCAAGGATCAGATCCTGAACTTTACAGACAAAGCAGTCTATCTTGGGTATCTCAAACTCTATCAACAGGCCAGTCGGAATCGAAAAAATACAAACTCCTATCGCGGTTAACTACTCACCGGTTAGCTACTCACTTACGAACCCCACTGATGTGTCATCTGGTTCACCCAGGTGAATCGAGTATCAAGCTCAGCCTGTCCAACACCATCCAAGTTGCGTCCACTCCAACCACAATCCCAAAAGGTAATCAAAGCCCAGAGCTTGATAAAGCTGTGCAAATACCCAAACACGATCTGAACAACCATCAGTTGAAAGTCTTGTGGATACTTCAGAAAGTGCGGGATCAGCTTGACGACCTTGCTCCAGAACATGAAGATGAGAAGGAGCGCAATATCAGCCATAGTACCGTTCTTGCTCATGAACAGAGTGAAGATCAGCGCGGCGTCCCAGATGAGTGCAAAGTTGAAGAGTGCGGCCCAGTAAACCATGAAGGCACTCCAGGGATATCGGAAAAGAAAGATTGGATCACGGAGCATGACGGGGTTGCTGCGGACGGTAGTACGAGCCCAGCGCATAAGTTGATCCTTGAACTTGGGCCACTCACCAAGGGTAGTTTCGATAGTCGCATCGTCAGAGTCCTGGAAGAAGATAAGCCACTTCTGCTTCATAGCTTGTCGGGTAAGAAAGTTGTCATCATCAGGTCCAAGTCCATCACCACCAAGTAGTCCGAAAAAGAACTTTTCATGAGAGAACTTCTGAAGCAAATCAGCGTTGTTCAGGAACTCAGTGCGATAAGCTGCTGTGCGGCCGGAAACGACAAAGACACCTCCGTCGATGGCATTAGAAGTTCGAAGTTCCCAGTTGTGGCGCTGGAGATAGTTACACGCGATGAAGTTGACAATAGACTGCCAAGACCAGATTCCAGGTGTTGTACGACGAACGCGCTTCTTGGTAGCGACTACACCAACACTGTTGTCCTCGAATGGAGCGAGAACTTCGGGAAGAAAACTAGCTGGCCAGAAAACATGATCGTCAGCGAATACTGTAATAGCTGTGGTGACGTTGGGCATTGCATGAGTGATTTGACGACGTTTACTCGGTTCTGAAAGTGCCGCGACGGAAACTCTTGTAAAAGGTGCATTAGCGACTAGTTCTTGCATAACAGTAATACAATCCTCCTTCAGCACGTCTCCAACGGTGACGACCAGAATGAAAGCTGGATGATTCGCAAGAATGCTGCGAACACATTCTTCAAAGTCTGGGCCTCGGGGGTCGATAGTCGGAAGAATAACTGTGACGTCGTTACGGGTGAAGTTGGGGAAGGCGCTTGGTGAGAAGGGACGGTAGCGGAATGAAGCAAAGAGATGCGCAAAGAGACGGTGATATCGGAGGACGAAGAGGGTGCAGAAGATCTGAGTCCAGATGTCGGAGAAGAAAAGCCAGATGCAGGGAAGAGCTGCACCGAGAGGGATGATGAGGAGAAGGAAGGGGATAAGACGAGTAGGCCAGTGTGATTTGGCGGGGAGGGCCTTGGGCCAGCTGTAGAATATTTCCATCATCTTGTCTCACCTTGAGTTTGTCAGTGGAGTTGATCGAGATGTTGTAGAGTCAAGAGTGGTTGGTTGAATTACCTTTATTCCGTCAGTTGAGTTGTTGGAAGGATGTAAGTCCAGAGTTGTCGGTTGACTGGGTTGAAGGGACTAAGCTGTGAAGGCTTGTGGGAGTTTTATGTTAGATCATGCTGATAGCTGTTCGTGCATTGTATCACTGTTTCGGTGTTCGTGGCTGTGACAAGAGGTGGTGAACAGAGGACAATAGGCTTGTTTGTTGGTGCTGGTATAGACGAATGGGGTTTGTTCGTAACCACATCGCGGGCACGGCTATGAAAATCAAGTGAGCCTCGCTAGCTATCCGATTGATCAAGGTGTGATTACGGTGACTGTTCGATAGGCAACTACAATTGATTCAACAGTGACAGGTAAATGATACAGAAGCACGTGTATTGCTGTCGTATGGCTACAGTCTATTCAATCATCCCTTGTCAAAAAGCTTAAGCCGACAGACAATACATTCAATATTCATTCAAGATAATTTCAGCTTAACTATCAAGCAGAAGTCTAGGATTGTGACATGGCTCAATATTCATGTACGAATAGTGCCTTATCGCATTTACTCTACCAACTCTCTCACATCTAGAGCAACCCAAGAGTCTCGACGCTTCAAGTACATGAAAAAGGATTCAAAGACCCTGGAACTCATGTTGAAGTCCTTATATTCTGATAAGAGACTGACGTAGGAATATGCATAGTCCGCTCGAGGCATCTTCGCCCCCAATCTTACGTTAACATAGATCCTTTACCTATAAATAACCTCTCCAGTATTGCATCAGCTGACAATCCTACGAACCTACTATAAGCTTGAAATCTGCATTCTTAGCCTGTTGCAAACTATCAACTACAATTTTCTCTTCATTCACTGACCTCCGTTTCATGCCAGTATGTGGACTATTCGCTTTGTTTTATCGGTTGTAGTCTTGGGATTGATTAAAGCTCCGGAACATTCGACAATAGTCTCAGCACTTTCCTTCGATACAAGAACGGAATCGTATGAGCATTTCCTCACTGTCTCTCTCTGCTACACGCAAGATAAAGTACGAACCCACCCCGAAAATACCGGTGTCTGGCCAAAAGACCCAAACGCAATCTCCCTTTTCGATGTCCTTGCACTTGACCCTTATCAAAAACCGTTCCATCCAATTCGCGAGTCGTTATACCCTGAGGGAAAGAATGGAAAGGAGGCGAAAGAGGCCCTGGAGAATAAAGCCGTAGATTGGAAAGAGGCTAAGAAGATACTTGGGAATGAGGATATGCCTGATCATGAGGTGATAGAATTTCTGAGAACTGGGGTTAATCAGACTGCGTTGATGGAAATACCAGGCCCTGATATCAACAGGTTGATGGATAAGACGATGAGGTATATGGTGCATACTGTGTTGTCTGATGAGGACAAAAGGCTTGTATACCAGGTTGAGTTCCTCCCTCGATTGAAACGTGGGGGGCTACAAAAGTTCTTTGACGATGTTATGGAAAGGTATTATAGTCATGACGAGCTGTGATAGATAGAAAGAGGGCACCCGCATGATTACAAGTTGGCGAAACGAGTCTCTATACAAGGAACTAATATTGTGCCACGAAGGCGTTCAGCTCTAGATACAACATAAACCGTCTCGTTTCAATCAGATCTCCACATAGCTAATCGAAATCTCATCAGTCCTTCTAATCCCACCAGCGTCATTCAAGTTCTTAGCATCCCTCAAAATACTCTCATCACTAGCATTCGCACCATACGCAATAGCCGTCTGATGCGACGGCCCAGCATTCGCACCAGTCCCTGTCCCATTCTTACTACTGTGGTTTCCATACTTTTTGAGGTTGTAGCTGCTTCCTCCGGTAGAGCTATCGCCCTTGCTACCGTAGCGGAAGCGGACGTAGAGTGGACGAAGAACGGGAATGGAAGAGCACATTATTGTGGCGGTGCTTTCGGTGGCGGACCAGATGAGCATGTCGACTGTGTCGTCTGCGGATGTCAATACAGGGTTGCGAGAGAAGGGTAATAGGTACATACAGATGAACTCGTTTGCGTTGAGACTATCGAGGGCTACCGTTCTGACGATACCGCAAATTCCAGCGCTAACATTGTCAGTTTCTATCAGATATTCTCAGGTGAGTGACTTACAAGATACCGAGACTCAGACCACAAGCAACCGTGATTTTCTCCTTTCGCTTCATATTGAGTTCCCAGATAACAAACCAAGGGAAAATGGCAAAGAAAAAGTCGGCAACAACGAACCAGGCTACCCCATTAGCATAGGACACAACAGTATCAGGAGGACACTTACATCCAACAGTCAACCCAACCTTGGAAAAGTCAATCCAACAATACCCATCAATCCTTTTATCCCATGTACTCTCAACAGGATCACACTGCACCACCACAACGACACTCGCAAAAAGGGTAATGCCTACCGTTCCTGCTAGAAAGGTCCATATAGCCCATTTCTGTATCTTGTTTCGTATAATTCGAAGAAGAAAGATACCGACAGCGCATTTTCCTACGCCGATGAGTAGGATGCCGCTTACTTGGGCGTATACTTCCATCTCGACGGCTTTGAAGTATGCATCTGGATTACCGACGTCTGCGAAGAGACGGCCGATGCCGTATGTGGTTCCGGCTGATACGAAGGAGGAGTATATTATCTGGAGGACCTTTGAAGGCGTTAGTCAATTACGTTTAGGAAGTGATGCAGGTTTAGGTGATATACCAAGGCTAGAAGGACGAGGTAGTCATCTGCACCAATGGAATGGAGAATTCGAGAGCGAGTGTAAAGTCGAAGAGAGACAAAGAATGTACAGACGACTACCTGTGCCCACAGGACACCATTGAGCATGGGCCCGTGACCACCGTAGTAGCTAGTCATTGTTACACAGAACAAGGCCGAGGACAAAAGAGTGAACAAATGAGAAAATGCAGGCCAGTCCAGATCTAAAGTAGCAGACCTCTTGACCTTATCGAATTATTGCAGGCTTCGGGGAGTTCCCCTGTTCATCAGAGAGAACAAAAACCATCATGCTGTTTATTGATCGCCACCGACATCGACAAAGAAAAAGAAAGTAACAAAACACTGGCATGTTTGAGCCGTGCTATAAAAAGTGACAGGTTCGTTAGGTAGAAATTTCACGGGTTGGAGAACTGAGACTTGCGACTGATGGATTTTATCCTTGTTGGTGGCTTGGCCGTTGGCTGTTGAAGAAAAGAGCACGGGTTGGCTACCCGAGTCTTTCCATTACGCTGGAAAAAGCAATAACAGTACCGGTCATATCCCTCTGATGCTGACGAACGTACCTACGGTGGTTACAAACAATCACTGTGACTACTGCGTATTTAATTCGACAGGTATTATATCCCTTCTGTAGGTTATCTCATCACAATGGGGAAACTTACTCGAAGCGTCGATCAGAACGCATTGGCCAGTAAGAACATCTTCGGGGATCGGATGATGAACCAGAACTGCAGCCAAGATCTTGCAATGAAGATCGGAACGGCACGGATCATATCATACGACAAATATCATTTTCGTTTTCTGAAAACCGCTTTGACAACAAATCTTGGCAGAGAAAAACGATCAAGTCTCTTTCCTCTTATCTCGTTCCTCATCTCCCCGCACCGGGCTGTAAGCGAGGCCTCGCTTATGTTGTTTGCCCAGCAAGCAAAAGCAATTATAAGCCATCACCAACAAAAACTGCACATTAGAGGGGTAGGTCTCCACTGCGGAAATAAGAGTTGCGTGATCTGAGCCGTTACTTTAACTTAATCTGTTTAGTGAACATTGTTGATCTGTGATAGCCAATGGTTTATCTCTATGTTGGGTCTCGGTTTAGTGATCAGACTGTACTGCGCCGCTATGGATCCAGCTTCCGGGGAGACAAGATGGTCAAAGCGTCAAGATTAACCCTTGTAACGAGCACTAGCTGGCGGCTCTGTTCTTAAAGGTTAAAGTCTCTTGTAAGATTGAGCTGTTAAAAAGAGCCTCCAAATTAGTCTCATGCGAAGCTGAGAACGCCGACATCGATAGTACCGGATCATCGTGCGATCATAGCAACGGGCGCAGAGACTAATTTTGCCTACCATTCCAAGGATCCAGATCCCAGTTGATTGCAGTAACTCGACCAACAACCATGAAATAATTGAGTACCAAGAAATGATAGATCATAGAGACATCAACTCTCGGTGGCGGGGGCAAGATCATGCACTCTGCAATCCCCGATTAACCACCAAGATGGATAATGATCATATCTCTGATCCACTGCTGGAAGGGTCTTGATGCTGCATCGGGGGAGATATTGCAGCGATTGATGCATACGCTGGGATGCTGCATTTACTCCAGTATGTGAGGAGAGGATGCTGGCTCGACTGTTTTTAATATCAGGAAAGGCTCCCACCCAAGGCAAAAGCTGCCTCACAATTCCAAATCCATCCGGAAATTATCTGTCAATCACCTTCAATATGGGCTCAATCGGCCCCTCAACAGACCCCCTCATCGTAACCCTCGACAACATTCATCCCTCCCAGTTCAATGGTGATGAAGTAGAGCGTCTCCGCGTCCGAGCCGCTGCTCGTCGTCTGCTAGCCCGACTCGAAACGCCAAACGAGCGAGCATGGGGGTTTGACTTTGAACAACCTGCTGTCAATGCCGCTATCCAGACCTGTATCGAGTTGGGTCTCTGGAAGGTTTGGACGGAGAGCGGTGGTGGGGAGAAGACTATTGATGAACTGGTCAAATTGACAGGCCGAGATGTTGAGCCTAATTTGTTGCGTGAGTGAGAATCCTTTTGGGATGGCCAATTTGCCATTGTACTGATAATCTATAGGCCGTCTCTTCCGTATTATGGCTGCCTTTTACGTCGTTGAAGAAACAGCCGAGGATACCTTCAAACCAACGCCGTTCTCACATGCAATAGGCGACGAAAACACAGGCATCAGAGGTTCTCTCGAAGCAGGGTCCGTACCATCCCTCCAACTATAGACCCAGCTAACACCGCCAGATCCCAAACTTACATTTCCGCCGCTCTCAACCTCCCCAAGTACCTCGCCAAAAACAACTACAAGGAACCCACAGCAGCAACCCAAAGCAATTTCGCAGCAAACGATCCAGACGGTCTCAATTACTTCGACCGTCTTCAAAAGACTCCAGAATTCTACGAAGCCTTTACGTGTCACATGGAGACTTGGACAGCGTGGAAGACACCATGGACCAAGATCTATGATGTTAAAAAGTTGATTGATGGTGCTGATTTGAGTAAGCCGCTTGTTGTGGATGTTGGTGGGAATACGGGGATTGATATACAGCGTGTTCTTGAGGCGAAGCCGGATTTACCCGGTGGTATGCTTTTCTTGCAGGATTTAAAGGTTATTCTTGAGAAAGTTGATTTGGACGAGAGAATTGTTGTTCAGGTTCATGATTTCTTTACGCCTCAGCCCGTTACTGGTAAGTCATCTCCATTCTCATCATTAGTACCTCACTGACCATCCAGGTGCTCGCGCGTACTTCATGCACGCCGTCTTCCACGACTGGCCCGATGTTGAAGCTACAACAATCCTCACTCACACGAGAGATGCAATGACGAAGGGCTACTCCAAACTCTTCATTTACGACATAGTTATTCCAGCCACGGGAGCTAGTATCAGTCAGACAACCATGGATGTCCAGATGATGTCGCTTCTTTCATCTGCTGAGAGGACCAAGAGTCAGTGGGAGAACCTTTTGACAGGTGCGGGATTTAAGATCATCAAGTTTTGGCCGGATCCGCAGCAGTATGAGATGCTGATTGAGACTGAGGTTGCTTAAATATGGTGTCGTGGCACAGTTAGTATTTAGATAAGCTGTTAGAGTCTAGACCGCAAGAGACTCATGATGACCAACGGCGTGACGTTTTTGTGCCACCGCCTCACATATCTCATTGATCCATTCACCCGCCGTCGCATGACTCGGCGTAATAATCCGCCGAAATACCACTTGACTCTATTCTGCTGCCTACATTTATGTTAACACATGTCAATCAATTTCTCTTCATAACGGCCACACTCCGCCAACTGGTCTTCGTACTGTATCATAACCCTCATATACTCGTGCCAGCATGACAAACTCAACCAAGACAGTCGCCTTCTTCGGCGCAAGCACAGGCATCGGCCTCGCAGCTCTCAAAACCACCCTGGCCGCAGGACATAGTTGCGTCGCACTGTGTCGCGTCCCTTCAAAACTCAAGGCCCTACAAGATGAATATCCCAATATTCTTCGCGTCGTAGAAGGCAATGCGCATGATTCAAAAGCCGTCAGCAATTGTCTAGTCAAATCCGACGGCACACTGGTCGACGAGATACTCTTCTCAATTGGCGGCAAGCCTGTTCCGTGGAGCTTAACCATCGACGATCCTAAGGTCTGCGAAGTCGGTATGACCGTCCTTCTCGAATCTATCGCTCAGCTTCGGAACCAAGGCAAAACTGGAAAACCACTCATAATCGCCGTCTCAACGACTGGAACATCGCGCTTCGGCCGTGACTACCCCATCGTCATGTATCCAATTTACAACTTCGCAATCGCCGTTGCGCGCGACGACAAAATTGCCATGACAGACAAGCTAGCTTCCAGTGGGGAGGTATTTTGTGTCGTGAGAGCTAGTCTATTGGTCGATGGTGAGAGCGAAGCACCTGTGAGAGTTGGTATTGAGGATCCTGAGAAAGGAAGGGAGAAGGAGGAGATTGGGTATACCATTTCGAGGGAGGATGCGGGGAGATGGATTGCTGAGAATCTGATTTTGGGGAGGAAGGGTGAGTATGCCAATAAGATTGTGTCAATCACTTGGTGATGACGTGATCAGGCTATTGTGGGTGAAGTTGGAAATTCTACAACATGATAATTGGGCCATGGACTGATTGCAACATTATACTTGGGTATGACTGTACGTTGAATGATGGATTTGTCTTCTTTCTATATCTGTCGAACTAAGGCATGCTTATCCGATGGTGGCACATCGTCTCAGGCCCTCTTCGAACTAACATGACTATTCTCATCCTCCAAAGTAAGAGATGTTGCAACTGTATATTCATGACTCAAAGTCTTTAAATTATCTATCCTCATCCACCGTTTGCCAAGCCCTGTATCTTATCTCAACTCTGGAACCAGCAAAGGCCTGTATGAGCTTCTCTTTTCGCCCCTCTTCCCTCCTTGCGGCATCTGCCAGCTCTTTGTCATAGATCGTCGTTTTCCTGGCAGCATCTTCTGCCGTCCAACGAAGACGATTCCAGCGGCCATTACGACGTCCAAGATCCACAACTCTGAAATGGTGGAAATGAGCATTGATTTGCAAACACTCAAGCGCAGGGAAATCCCCAGCTACTACGCGTTGGCTAAGTTGTAAGATGTAGTCCATACATTGAACAGCTCCATTGTGTCTTGGGAAGTATATCATCAGTTTTCGGATAGTAAGTGGCAGCAGATCGGCTAGATATGTGGCTCCCTCGGCTTTGCGGTCGAGTTGGTGGTGACAATAGACGCATTGACTGATTCGAAGAGTTTCGAGATGTGTGAATCGTTTGAGCTGATCAGGCTCGATGACGACCTCCTCTGAGTCAAACCTGCCCTCATTAAATGGCAGAAGGGACCTCTTTCCATAGTCAAGTGTCAGATGTTTAAGAGTTGGCTGTACTGGTAGGAGCATGTTGATGAGCTTTCGTGGCGCAGTTTCCCATCCCCAATTGTAAATTGCCTCGTTGACAGATACAAATGTCTCTAGTCTTGTTGTTGCAGTAAGGACTTGGCCGAGCACGTCAATGTCGTCATCATCGTAATCACTCAACGGCCATTCCAACAACTGGATCTCGATAAGACTCTGAAGCGCGGGACGGCAAACATCCACATCGAATGGCTCTTTGAGACGGTAATCTTTGCCGCAATAGCCTCTCAGGACTAAGAACTCGATCTTGGGAGTCAGTTGGAGAAGCCGCGGGATTCCGCAAAGGGTCCTATTCCGAGAGGATTGCCGGTGACTCGTAAAACACTCGAGGTATTTCAGATTCTCAAGATACAGGGCTGTTTCCGAATCCCATGAAATAATTCTGAACATACTGAACGTTGGTGTGAAGGATTTGTTGCTCCAGTTGATATTACGTTTGTGGTCAGGAAGATGTATCTTCAACCTTTCCAAACCGGAGCAAAGCGCAAGTGCAAGACTCGCTTCAGCGGTCTCCGGACGTCCTTGTTGTATAGAATGGTCGACTGGATTACCAACACCAAGTCTCGACGCTGTATCTTGCAAATCAGAGTAATCAGAGTTGCTATGCCGGGAGAAGGGCAGGGTGAGGGCCTTCGTGAGTTGTGTCAAATCCTGGTGAGAGTTGAACATGTTGAATATGTACTCTCCTTTGTGTGACTTGTCGATAGACTGGAAAAGGATTGGTAGTTCGAGGGAACGGCACAGTCTGCTGGTTCCGGTCAAGCTGACAAGCGCTTTAGCGTCGGCTTCTGGGTATTCGGTCATGTACTCGGACCATCCATCGTTGCAGGGGATGAAAAGTTGAGAGAAGATGAAGTCGATGATTTCGACGGGAAGATCTTCCAATCGTGTGCCATGATGCTATGCTCACAGCGGCTGTCTGTTTGTATGGCGGAGCCGACGGTTGTGGTAGGTGGTTGTTGGCGGTGGAAGGAAAAGAAAAGAAATGGAAAAGAAAAAGCACAGCTGTTATGTATGACGACTGTCGTGTGTGTGTGATGTTATCGATGTTAGTGGAAGGAAGAGGGAACAAATGGGATGAAAGCAAAGACCAAAGCGGATTTTATGCTCAGCCAAAACCTTTTGTCAAGGCAGGACAAATAAGGTTCCACTGAAAGAAAGCAGTTATGATGCTTCAACGAAAGTGTAAAGTCATTATAAAAACCTTGTCAAACATGCGTCACTCAATCTTATCGGGATATGACTCAGACGGCAGCGACTGTAGAGACAATAAATCACAGAAGCCATCACGCGGTTAAGACTTAGGTACCCAGCCCCTCTTTCAGGTTTGTTTCAAACATTTTTGCTTCTGTATACCACTACCCTTCAACTTTATCCTTAACCCAGAACCTGTATTTTACTACAACACTTGAGCCTATAAACGCCTCTTCAACCCTGAATCTGTGATTCGTAAGATCTCGTTCAACATTGTCCACAAGCTTCATCGTGCTAACGATGCGATTCGGGCCGTACTCCGGTGTGACAGCACCAGCGTTAATTTCTACATGTTCAAGCAAAGGAAACTCCCTAGCTACCACCCGATGGCCAAGATGCAAGATACAATCTAGACATTGATGTCCTCCTCTGTATCTTCGAATGGATATAGTTAGCTTGCGGACAGTAATAGGAAGTATGTCTGCTAGGTTTGTGGTTGTTTCTTTGTCGCGGTTAAGTTGGCCCCGTTGGTGAGGACAGTAGCAGAATTGGTCTATCTCAAGAGTCTCAAGACGTGTAAATTGTTTCAGCTGACGACAGTCGATGATGATATCCTCTATACTGGGAGAACCATAAGTTCGAGTGAGTCCTCTTTGTCCAAAATCAAGTGTCAGATGTTGTAGACTTGACGGTACTCGCAGCAATATGTTGATAAGGTGCCGTGTAGGATACTCGTAATGGAAAAGACCCAACTCCCAGTCACTAGGAAAGTTAGGGTTCTTGACACTGGAAAGATACTTGAACGTCCTTAGTCTTTTAGTAGCAGTAAGGAATTGCTCGAGGACATAACTGTGGGTGTTCCTTCTTGTCAAGTCCCATCCTATCATCTGCATTTCGATAAGGCCTTCAAGCGTGGGACGGACCTTTTCTGCAAAGAAGCATTTTTCAACGCACTTGGGCATGAAGCCGTCTCTGCCCCTCAAGATCAAGACCTCAAGTCATGGGGACAGTTCAAGAAGAAGGGGGACACCAGAGGCGACTATACCAGCTGTAGTTTCAAAGCCCGTTCGTACTTCAAGGTGTTTTAGGGATTGGAGGACCGCGCGTGTACCCGAATGTCTTGAAATTCGCTTAAACAAATGGAACGTGTCTTTGAAGGAAACCCTGCTCCTGTCGAGAGTATCAAGAGTAATCTCCAGTCGCTTCACGTTAGAGCAAAGTGTCAACGCCAGACTTGCCTCAGCGGATGGATGATTGGAAATTGCCGCAAAGTCGAAAGGCTTTAGATCCACAAAGTGGGCAGCCTCTGGATCCGAAAGCGAAAGCATCTCGGCCGTCCTTCTAACCAGAGGAATGTCGGAGCAAGTACTCCTGAAAGGCAGAAATAGCGCTCTTGTACGTTGCGCGAAGTCCTGGTGCCAGTTGAACATCTTGAATATGTATCTGACTTCTTGGTAGTGGTAGAAGGAGTGGAACAAAATCGGCAGGGCTATAGAGCGACAGGTTCTGCTGGTTCTGGCCAAATGGAAAAGGGCTTTGTTATCTCTTCCATGATCGCTCGTTGGTATCTCCGGGTATGTGTTGTTGCAGTGGTGGCATAGGTGGGAGACGATGCGCTCGACGATTTCGACGGGAAGGTTTTCGAGACGTGACATGATGCGTGGCTACTGGAGCCGGGATTAAGTTGATGTTAAATGAGGAGGACAGAACGAATGGGAAGAAGTAGGCAGGATATTTTATAGTCAATATAAGCTCTGTTCCCGGGCAGGGAAGAAGGTTTCGTGTAGGCGTCGTAGTCTCGATGCTTGAAAAGCGTAATGCTGTTATGGAAGAACCTTAACCTTCAGTGTCCCGACCATACAGCGGCCAAGGATTCTATGACCAAACATGCTCTCATAAACAAGGCTATGAAAGAAATCGTTAAACATGTCTACCTGACTTTTATAACGGCAAATGCCTCATGTGGAAATGGACTTATACAGTCTGTAAAGCAGACAGGCTGGCGCCTGTCTAAGATAGTTTCGCGCTAAGAAAGGCTCTGATACTTATCACAGAAACACTAATTGAGTATAACTGACAGGCGGAAGCTTTAAGGCCCCAGAACAAACAACATGTTGACCACATACGGCCACGAAACCCTATGCAAGCTCAGGCGCATCGTCCGTTGGCGTCCAACCAAAACGCTTCAAAACACCAACCCATGCACTAACAACCAGAAGAACAGCCTTCAGTCCAAGGATAATTCCCTTTCCCGCAAAGCTATCAAGATCAGGCAGCTAGAAATGTTAGCGTTTCGATGCTTGGAGATAAGTGACATACCTGCTGATTGCTGCTCTTCTTCACCCAAGCAAAGGCTCTCGGCATCATAGCCTTTTCGTAAACAGACAACTGCGCAGAGACAACATCATCCGTTACAAGTCCGTCCGTTCTTGAAAGTTCAAGTAATGCGCCCAGGGCATCTGCTGTATCGTGGATGGCGTTATTAGCACCCATTCCTCGAGATGGAAGCATTGGATGGATCGAATCTCCGATCAGCCAGACTCTTGGATGCGCGGTCTCCAAATCCGACGTCTTGGTTAACAGCTTCTGTCGCCAGTTGACGGGCGTATCGCTCTTTGCGTATCGCCATGGTGTAGTCATGAGATCTTCATTGTCCACTGCATCGACTAACTTGTGGAAGTCAGGATGGAAGCCCGCTTCGGTAAGTTTCTCTCTCATGAGACCTTTCTTGTCAATGTCTTCTGGAAGATCATTTGATGAAGGTCCTGTTGTCCAGGACATGCCCAAGAATAGCGAAGCTTGTTCCTCGTCGTAGTTGATTGGTTTGTCGGATGATTCTCTGGATAGACTTTCGGGAAGATACGCCGCTGCGAAAACCATAGCTTTAGAGTTACCAGTGTATATCGTACCCTTCTCCAAAAGCTGTTTTGGTAGAGTCTGGAGAACGGACCATGGCAGATGACATTTCCCCAGAAACCCGCCATGTCCTGGCTTGACTTCCGTAACAATGTTATCCAGACCAATCTGCTTATTAGTCCGACTTCCGCTCCCCTCCGCGGAAACAAGCACGTCGCAATCCTCCCAGGTCCTATCGTCAAAATACACTCTCACACTACTCTCTCCCATCTTGCCCTCCAAAATCTCATATCTCGTATACTTCTTCCCATAAACAATAACTCCCTTCTCCTGTAAAGGCTTTTGCAGAAAGTCTCTCAACCGACTCCTTGCGATAGGAGCACTCTTCTCATAAAGAGGAGCTTTGCTGAGATCAATCAGAACTTTCAGGTCAGACGGACTGAAGATGCATGGTGCGGAAGACACCACACCTCCGGATTTGCCGAAGAGTGGGAGGAGCTGCGCGTATTGTTCTTGCGTGAGACAGGCTTTGAAACCTGTAAGGGCATGGGCTCCGAGACGGATTTGATAACCACCTCTTGGAGACCCTTGAGGATCTCGTTCGAAGACTGTTACTGAGATGCCGTCGGAGTTGTTGAGAAGGCCGTTTGCTAGACAGGCGCCCGCGAGGCCACCGCCTATGATTATGATTTTGAGGGGTGCCATGATGGACGTGATGAGAAGTGTCGGTGTTGAAACGTGAAGTTGATTCGCACGACATCTTATTAAATTATCATCACTAACCCCAATCTTCAGAATTGCTACCCGGGCGTAGTAACCAATATGTCAAGGAGGATATCTTCCTCTTACATGTCCTGTGGATCCAGCTTGATCCGGCTTAGTACCCCGTCGGCCCAGCCCCATTTCTCGGAGCGGGCCTTCACTCATCCCCCACATGAACCGTAGACTCCTTCGTCGGCGTCTCCCCGCGTCTCAATTGGGCAAAGCTCGCGGCAAAAGCTCTACAAAAGCCCTTCCAAGCAATCTGCCCACACAAAGTCGTTTCCAAGTCCCGCAGTAGTCTCACACGAGAGTCCGAGTCCAAAAGTCCTACCCCGGTTAAATGCACAATCTTATCCTCGCCGTTCTCGATCCAATCTGCTGGATCATAAAGCTGATCTAATCGCACGATGGCTGGACGTGGGGTTGTTGGATGTCTGGGTGGAGAAAGCTCGAGGTAGCAGTATATATAGCCCATTGCTACAGTGAGACTTAGAGCGTCGTAGCATGCCAATCGACGGGAAGAGCGCGTTTGTTTGAAGATTGATGCTGCGTGCCATAGACACTGTCGCGCTTTGGAACCGTCCTTCAAAAAGCTTTTAAACTCTTGTTTAGATTCCAGCATCTGTTGTTTACTTGCTTGCCATCCAGTAGCCGAGTGCAGTATTTCCAACGGTAGGCGCCTTAGTATGGCTAAGACATGGAATAGTGTTTCTGTCTCGTTGAAAGCCCGTTGGTCGATTGAGGCTTCTAGTTGTGGGTTCTCATAATCTGGTATCTGAATGGTGTGGTTGTTGGTGAATGAGGATCTTAAAAGTTGTGAAGACCGAAGTTGATGGGCTATGTTCTTCTCATCGATGAAAAGCTCGAGAAGAGTCATCTTCGAGACAAAGGTCGATTTCATATCTGTGTCTGTTAGTGGGATTTGCTGGGCCTTTCTCCAGTCATATGCGCTTCGGGCCTGCCAAATAGTATCGGAGCAAGGTAGTTGACGTGTTATATCTCTGAAGTTGAAGATAAAAGGCGTTCCAAGAAAAAGGTGTCCTAAACACTCTAATCCTGTACAATAATCAGTCATCATATTTTACAATAGTTGACTGGCAAGGTCTTACCGCGAATGCAGGTGGAAACACGAAGAAGACTCTCTGTCCTCAACCACTTTTTCCATTCCTCCTCAGTATCAATTTGTTGCGTCTCTTTGCTTCGCATGTCTGCATTGATCAAATCCCAGCACATAGTCGCAAGACCATTTCTCTTATGCTGTAGCACAACCTTGTCTCTATGTGAACCGGAGAACATCCATAATACGTGAAGGAGAAATACAGACTGCACAGTAACTAAATCGGGCTTCATTAACTTATCCAATACCTGTCATTACATCCATCAGTGAAAGTCTGATATGGCATATCCGTTAACTTACTGTAACCTCCACAGCTCGGGCAAGTAAGTCGCATACTACAACGTTATACTGATCCGCCTCTTTGATTTCTGAATAATGACTCCCAACTGCTGCTACAGCCAAAAGCAGAATCCAAGGAGTCTCCGAGTGTTCCACACTGGACGGATGTAGGAATGGGAACTGGGGGTCGAAATACTCAAAGTAAAGTTCTACAAACGCATGTAGGATACACGGCGGTATACCAGGTGGATTGCCATGACACTGACTCCTGTAGAAGACGTCTAAACCTTCAAATGCCTGTTGTGGGATATGCTGGATGTGGCCATATATCTCAGCGCCGGCCATCTGGAGACTAGACTCTTGAGGTTCTAGGAAGGATTTACAGGTCTTTGTATATGGCGAGCATATAGTTATAGGTCTGAGATATCTTTTAGAAGAGTCTTCAGACCTTGATTGAGCCCGCATAGTATCCGTAACAGAACCTGAAGGGGTTAAGAGAGGTAGTGTGTCGTGCTGGAAGTCGGGTAGATCGAAGGTCATGTCCAGACCATCCATGAACCATGGAAATGCAAAGTTGGACATAAGAGGATTCCATGATGTCCCGAAATTGTCTATTCCGTTACTCGTATCGTTGAGCGTCACGTCCGTAGGGTTTTGATGCCAAGCTTGACCGTCTAGCTGCGTTCCGAATGTTGTGTCCGCCGGTATGGTCGATATGGTGCTTGTGTGTGATGAAATAGACGGATGATGGTTCCATGCTTCTAAACTTATCTCACCAAAACCAGTAGTATCTTCTGTCTGTACAGAGATACACACTGAAGCCGCCGAGCCTACTGGGCTATGGATATCCACGCCATTCCGAGTACCAGACGGCGGTACGGGATCGGCCTCGCCGTGAGGATACCTACAATCCAATTCCTTTGCCTTACATCTTCTACAAGGCAGACCCCGCTCGCACCTTAACTTGGACTTAGAGCACGGCAGACAAGCTTGACCAGGCCGACGAGCTGGTCTTTCATTGTGCTGAGGGCCATGCAAGGAGCGATGACGAACGAGAGTATCACTATAGGGCGACGTCAGCTAGACCCATCTCCTCAAAAGAACTATAATTCCCGTACTTCCTTGAGAAGGACTTCTGGCAGACTTGGCAGACAAACGGCTTGAGGCCTGTATGTCGTCGGAGGTGGCGATCGCGATGTTCCCGACGTTGGAACGTTTCGCCGCAGTATTCGCAGAATAGTGGGTTCAGACTGGTATCGGGGTCCATTTCGCTTGCCCCGTCGCTTCGGGGTTCCGTATTGTTCAATCGTATATGTTTGTTGCTTCGGGGAGAAGAGAGTTGATGAAGCTCCGTCGGTTGATGGGCCGAGGTCAGATTACCCCGTCGGCCCCACATCGCTTCGGATCCCAAATCGGACTAGCAGCTTATACCCATGATGGACCGAAGAATAGGGTAACAGGGCAGCATTGTCCGGCATTAAAAGCTGAGACACGTTGGAATGCATCACTTGAACAGTAAGGCTACCGATTTCTATCATGGAAAAGACGACTCTCGAATGGTTTGGGGCAACAACCTTCCGCCTTCGCACCAGAGGTGTGACCATCTTTCTGGACACCTGGCTCGACAGACCGGACATATTGCCAACATATTTACCAGTAGACGAAATTACAGAGGCTGATTATATTTTCATTTCCCACGCCCACTTCGACCAGTAAGTCTATCACAGTCTCACTAACCGCAGAACTAACAAATTAGTCTCCCAGGAGCTGATCGCATCGCCATCAAAACAGGCGCCATAGTAATAGCAAACAATGAAGCCATAAACCTACTCCGCACGGCGGGTGTACCAGAAGCTCAACTCCTCCCTGTGCAAGGCGGCGAGCGCATCCCATTATTCACCCGCAAAGTCAGAGATGATCCTCCTCTCCAAGCACCTGGTCTTCCTGGTGCACCTACGCGGCCATTGCACACCCATGCAGCCCTGTCTGTAGACGTGTGGCCTTCGCTGCATTGCTTCATGCCGGAAGATCATCCTGAAGTCATCGATACAGCTACTGTGTACACTGGCTCGGCAAGTCCGTATAGCTGTACGTTGGATATAACCTTCGGTATGAAATACGGGTTGTTGAGAATCGGTGAATTAATGCCACCTGAGAAACTGACCCCGGGCCATCGATCCTTCATCGAGTACGTCAACGACAGCAAGAACCTTTTCTCACACAGCGATGGTGGTCAATTGATGTTCAATTTCATCGTCGGCGAAAAGGCACTACTGTGGAGCGCGCATCTTGGTGGCTACGAGGGTATCCTTCGAGACTTACAGCCAAAACCTGACGTTGCGATCATGGCTGTTGCTGGGAGGGCGAACTTGAATGGGAGGCCATTTGATGGGAGTGCGGCTGAGTTTGCGGCTATGAAGGTCGGGTGGTTGGGGTGTCCGGGGACAGTTATCTGGTGTTTACATGACGAGGCGTAAGTTCCTGGTCTCAATTTGAATATGTAACAGTGACTGACTGTGTTTTAGGTGTATTCCACCATGGAAAATCGATACAAGGGCTGCCACGGAGGCTGTTGAGAGGAAGGGGAAGACGAAAGTGCTAGAGCTGGAACATGCCCATGTTTTTGAGCTTGATATGTAGAAGTATTCCGGACTAAAGTTAGATCAAACGGATTTCATGATTGAGAGTGGATTATACTTAATCAACTTCGGGACTGTTATATTATCTTCTATTCAAAGTAGGCGAGTAATCGACGTCGTCTCCATTTCGGAACCCATTTCGAAACCTGTCCATTCATCCTGGTAAACATACTTCACACGGTCCATATCCGAAAAACGAACCTCATCACTAATAGCAATTTGATCCACAAAAAGCGAAGCCTTTCCAGTTGGACCAATTTTCCAAAAACGAACTGTTAAAGTCGCCTCTCCCTCTCACCCATAAAAGTCTTTTCCAAGCCACCACCCAACATCCATACTGGCACTTATGAGATGGCTGCTTTCATATCCACGAAGGTCTATCGACAAATCACAGCGGTTTATGTCCGAGTCTATAGAAGCAAACTTGAAGTACATCCTGCCAGTTCTGTTGCCCTCCTCCAGGACGACAACCGTCTACGTGCACTGAGTCGAGATGTAGACATTCCGGGTTATGGCTTGGACTGAGAGTACGGCGCCGTGTGTTTCGGTGAAGCGCCCGCCTGCCTTAGTTTCAAAGCTGTGGAGGAAATCTCCTTCATGAAGTCGGATTCTACAGTCGCCGTTCTTGATGAGGTTTGTGGATTCAGCGCGGGATATAGCCGTGGTTGGTCAATAGACTCTGCGAAAACAGATGTCTCACTGGTGCTGGTTAAGTCGACTTTCGCGGTATAGAAACATTATTCTAAAACAGGCAGCAATGCATACATGAGCTACCTTAAATGTGACTATTATAAACCATGAACCTTCTGGGCTTTCAGCATGTCTAATAGATTACCCGCCGGTGCATCCTCACGATCCATGATGATTTCCACCAGGCGCAAACCATCGCCATTCAACAGCTCCTCTTTTCTTAACACAGTCTCCAGCTCAATCCACGTTGCCACCTTAGCCGTGAGCGCACCAGGAGCCCCGAAGAAGCTTGGGGCCTCGCGATACCGCCAGCGCGCAATGTCGTTGTAGCTTTGTTCACAACCATGAATACATCTTTCAATGGTATATCCATCGTTATTGATAAGAAATACAAGAATGTTCAGGTTATGCTTTATAATTGTAGATAGTTCCTGAGTTGTCATCTGAAAACTGCCATCCCCGATTAGAAGGATCGTTCGAGAGACATTAATGCCATTGTAAGCGGAAGCCTCAATCAGTTCGCGCTGAGCTAGTGCAGCTCCTTGTGCTGCTGGAAGCATGTAACCGATGGAAAGCCATGTAACAGGGGTGAACACACGCGTGAACTTAGGTACAGGCATTGTTCGCACACCGTAGCCAGCAGTACCCGTTTCGCCGAGAATGATGTCTCCAGGGCGGAATATGTTGGCAAGAAGCAGCCACAGACTGTCTTGGGTGATGGATTTGTGGCCATCCATATTTGAGAATGAAAGTGAAGTGGGCCGGGGCAGCTCCGGATATGGATTGTAGCGCTTGACTCGAGACGGATCCAAATTTCGAGTAAGCCACGAGGTGAAAGACCTTGCGGGAGCGTCTCGGAATACAGAGCTGCCCATTTGGACCTCGTTTTCCTTGATTAAGATCGCCACGTCGGTCTTGGGGACACTGGAGTAGGCAAACGTATTGGAGGAACTGAAATGGGGCCCAAAACACAAGACCAAGTCTGCTTCAGCTATGAAGGTTTTCTCAGCAGGGTCTCCAAATTTGCCGCGGTTGATTCCATGCATGTTGGGGAGTGTCTCGTTCAAAAGCCCTTTGCTAAAGCCCGTAGTCCATGTAGGCCAATGGGTCAATTCTACCAGCCGCTGCACGTCTTCTATGATACCAAAGGCTCTGACTTCGCCGTCAACGAGGATGATGGGTTGCTTCGCACTATAAACCCTTCTCAAGGTTTGCGATTGGACGTCTTCGTGAATAGGAAAATGCAGTGGATCAGGTAATTCAATGGGGGACTGAAGGCCAACGCTAGGTACGGGTGTCGCAACCATGTCCATGGGGACCTCGATGTATACTGGTCGACTCTTGAGCAAGCATTGTCTCAAGGCGTCATCAATCTGAGTGGCCGCGGTTCGAGAATTCCACAGGTGGACCTGGGCCACGGTAACATGGGCAGACATCGCAGCGAAGCGTCGGTATTCACCATCATTGAAGGTATGATGGATCATGGCATGGGACTCTTGAGACGCTCTCTTCGGACTACCAACGATATGGACAACTGGTGCTCGCTCCGCGTAAGCTCCAGCAATGCCATTAATAGCTGAAAGTTCACCTACGCCAAAAGTTGTAATAATAGCGCCAATTCCTTTGATCCTGGAGTATCCATCTGCAGCATAGGCGGCATTAAGCTCATTAGTATTGCCGACCCAGCGTAGTTCACAGGGCTCAACAAAATCTAGTAACTCCAGGTTATAGTCACCGGGGACACCGTGGACTGACCTAACACCAAGCTGGCGTAGACGAGTAAAGAGGTAGTCAGCGAGCTTGATGGTTGACGTAACAGACGCCATTGTGACTGGGAAGGAGAGTGTCGTGAGCGAGAAAGCTAGATGAACCGAACAATGAAGGGGGAGTGCTCATACGGGCCAGCAACCTTTCAGGTCAACCACTCTATAAAGGTCTCCAGTCCGATTCTAAAGGCCATCGCTGTTATTCTACTCCGAAGCCACACAATCAGCGTACTCCGATGTTCCGAAAGACGTCTTCGTGGCTACTCCGATGCATCCAACGATGCCTACGCGGCTACTCCGAAGCTATGACTCCGAGGACCATTAACACAATAAGGGGTGAAAAGCATCGATTTAACTTCCATCGTTTGGATATATTTCACGCACTACCCTTCAGGTCACCGGTGTTCTTGTGTCGGCACTTCACAACTTAATTTCTCCTTCCTACTAACTTCGCTCAACTGTTGTCATCTTTTAAACGCCATTCTAAATAACCACAATGCTCAAAAACAAACTCGCGGAGATCGATAACAAACGGGCAGCATCGCAATCTTTGCCCAAAGGCAGCGCACCATATACATGTTCAACCTTCTTCAAAGTCCAGCAGCCTGGCGTAAAGCCTAAGGCTAGAAGCTGGGATCACCGCTTTAGTAAGAATAGCCAGCAGCAGCAGGAATCATTGTTGAAGGCGGCCGCGAGAGCGATCCATTCAGATACGATAAGCTTGGGGACTGCACGGCCGTGGCCGGAGTACTTCCCGTGGAAGTCTCTGGAGATGCTTTGCCCAGGACCCAAAACCCTGGGCTCTAGCGTCTCGATGCGTTGCGTCAAACGAGAGGATGATTATGACCTTGACACTGTCATGAACTATGGATACGCCGGAGGGTCGCCTCAGGTCCTCCGCTGGGTGACTGAGCATATTGAATTGCATCACAACCCTCCTTACAGCGACTGGGAATGCGCCATTACCTGCGGTACAACCTCTGCCATGGACATTGCTCTCCGACTATTTTGCAACCCTGGAGATACTATTTTGATGGAGGGCCACACATATACAGGCACTCTTAGTGCGGCGCTTGCACAAGGTCTCAAGATCCAAGGTGTAGCCATGGATGAATTAGGGCTTGTGCCAGAGGACCTTGACCATACACTGGGAAACTGGGATTTGACGGAGGGCCCCAAACCATCCGTTCTTTGCATGGTTCCCTGTGGTCAGAACCCTACGGGTTCGACTCAGAGTCTAAAACGACGCCAGGCTATCTACCGACTCGCTGAGGCTCATGACCTTTACATCTTTGAGGATGATCCATACTACCTCATACAACTGGGAGAGGATCTTTCTGATAACTCAGACACGGTATTAGATGTCAATGAGTACCTGCATCGCTTACCAGCTTCCTACCTATCCCTCGATGTTTCTGGCCGCGTTCTGCGGATGGATACGACATCGAAAGTCTTGGCGCCTGGCCTACGCTGCGGGTGGGTAACAGCAAGCTCCCAAGTCATCAAGAAATTCATCGCCTACTCCGAGGTTAGCGTGGCTTCCCCGAGCGGTCCATCCCAGGCGATGGTATACAAGCTATTAGACCAGACGTGGGGCCATGAGGGGTTCATTCGCTGGGCTATGACGCTCTCCGCTCTGTATCGGAGACGTCGGAACATCCTTTCTAAAGCATGTAAGGCTCATCTGCCTTCGGATATTTGTTCTTGGGAAATTCCCAGTGTGGGTATGTTTTTATGGATTAACCTGGACTTATCCGATTTAGGCCCAGTAAAAGCCCAAGGTGCAAATGCAGATATCACATGGGAGGCATATCGGGATATGGAAGACACAATATTCTCAAAGGCTCAGGAGAATGGGGTGCTTGTCAGCAAAGGAAGCTGGTTTATCACCAATGTGACCAGGATGCAAGGCGTGAGCTTTCGCCTGACCTTTGCCACAGGGCAAGAGGACGAGCTCGAGCAAGCGGTGGAGCGGTTTGGTCGCGCTATAGGGTCTTACCTTGACGGTATGTAGCGGATTGTCATACCCTCTGAGGAAGATGAAATCATTTTCGGACGACTAGTGAAGAGTAGGACAGGACAGACAGCAGTGGCTGACTCGCTCAGGGCTTAAAATGCCAAGAGGGATGGTATTATTATGGTTCCTGCTTCGCCGAAAGTATAGCATGAAGAGAATAAGTACGCTACCTGGGCACTTGGCGATCGTAGAAGACTTGATGCCATGATACAAAATGAAGTCAGCACTATCAGTCTGTCTAACCACTTGGAATCACATTGTGCGATGCATTATGGTCATCGTCTCTTAGTCTTGTTCGAGTGTTCGCCGTTTTACTTTCGGCTTAGCCGACCTATGCTCGAAAAAGCGTTTCAAGACCTGTCGCGCTTTGAAGATTGAGTCATGTTTGTGAATATGATCGGATTGGACAACCCTAGTGAACTTAAGATTAACTAACATTTCGCCGTGTGATCTGGCTGTTGTCCATGTGAATCCTAAATTTTGACCGATTTGTAGTTTATAACTTGTTTAATCAGTGATATGACCAAGGCCAAGGCCACTGTCGTATTAATTCAAACCTTGAAATTGAATCCTTGCTTATGAGTGTTATCGACTGGCTACCCTGGGGCTTTTTTCTTTTTCACAGAAGGATCACAAGAAAGCCAGTCCTTCGCATTCGCAGGTGTGACAGGCAGCCCATTTTTCTAAATCGAGATCCTTCGAAATCGAAATGAACGGAGACTACTGCCCAAAACGGTGCCAAAATTCATGTCATTAGAAGGGCGCGGGGTAGAGCTTCAGAGTGGTACTTCGGAATAGAGCTTCGGAGTAGTACTTCGGAGTAGATTTTCGGACTATAGCTTCGGACTGGGCCTTCGGAGTAGCGTCGGACGAAGAGAGTTGTCAACGAATCACCGATTATTAATAAAGGAAGCCTCAACACTTGCCAACACGCCAAGCAAACCTTGCCCTTGCTTCGACACCCAAACCACGCAAGTCAAACATCTTTGTCAATCTCCATTACCACAATGTCTGAACAAACAGAAACCCTTCCTAATGGCGCAGTCCAGATCGCCCCTCGAACCGGCACTGCATTTCGAGTCTCAAAAGGCCAGAGGTTCTCGGTCATTGACCCGAAAGGTGCCTCAGTCGGTGACCTTGTGGCGTTCAATGCGACTGATCCTCGTGAAGCTCTCAGCAATGGCCGATCTTTCGATTATGCCACCAAGATTTTCTTCTCGGAGGGCGATAAGCTCTACAGCAACAGAAGCAACGTTATGCTCAGCATCGTCAAAGATACGGTGGGAAAGCATGACTTTCTTTATACGCCTTGCTCTAAAGATACGTTCCGTCTGATGTATGAGAACGTTCCGGAATTACCCGGCTGTCAAGGCAATCTGGCATATGCCCTTGCTAAGTTTGGCATCCAAGAAGATGGAATTCCCACTCCGTTTAACGTCTTTATGAACGTAACTGTGGATGGAAATACTGGAATACTGGAGATTAAGCCACCTATCAGCAAAGCCGGCGATCACATTGACTTTATCGCCGAGATGGACTTGATCATCGGCCTCACAGCATGCTCTGCACCGAAGACTAATGATGGCAGCTTCAAGCCCATCGAGTACAGATTACACTGATGGATGACTTTAACTGGGGACGCACTTTGAAGAACGTAATGGGATCGAACTGCCATCTAGTCTGATATAGAAAATGCACCCAGTGAGCTATATTTACGTTTTGAGTCATAAAAGTGAATATTCCCTTGAATTTGTGTGTGTAATGATGTTACAAAGATTCAGTCAGGAAACTGCTATCAGCGATTATCTTGTACCTGCTTTTTGTCCAAAGAGGTAACACTGATTGCCTATGACAAGTCTTGTGAAACTCTGTGTTTACTGATATTATATCCCCCCGCGAGCAACGTTTCCGATTAGAGGTAAAGGAGACGCTACTTGCTTAGGATTCAGGATATCAAACTAATTCGGCTTCTAGAACTGTCTAAAGAATGAAAACCGCGCCTTTTCATCACATTGTGTTCAGCGTTTGAACATGATGAGGAAATTGGGTGCGTGGCTGGCTTTGGGGGCTCAAGATAAGCTCAAGCTCCTCATAGATACTTAACAGACTAGTTTTATACTAATAGTTATTTCAGTTGTCTCAATTAGTGAGCACGTAGCGATATCTAGCCAGCCCATTCTCCATATCCAAGAGCACTTGGTTAGCTTGATCCATTGGTCGCAATTCGACCCAGGGCACGATCTTCTTAGCTGCCGCGAGCTCAAACATCTCGCGGATTTCCTTGCGACTTCCAATGTAGGATCCGGTCAGGTGGACACGGCTTCGGATCAAGGCAAAGGCATTAATGACTAGAGGTTCGTCTGGAGCTCCCAACTGCACAAAGACACCACCGCGCTTTAAGAGGCCGATATAGTCGGCAAAGGGCATCTAAATGGGTGCAGTCAGTAAGAAAAATATATGTAGAGTGTTGTTAATAGAATGAACTACCTTGGCCGACGAGGTGGTATTGATGATCAAATCCAGAGACTGAGCATGCTTCGACGTCCAGTCCTTGTCCTCGGCCGACGCGATAAAGTCGTCGGCACCTAGCTGCAGCGCATCCTCCTTTTTGCTCGAGCTCCTAGAGATGGCCACAACTTTTCTAGCACCTAATGCCTTCGCAAATAGGATACCAAAATGGCCAAGTCCACCAATACCGATGACGCCAACAGACCTGCCCGGTCCAATATTATACCGCTTGAGGGGCGAGAATACAGTCAATCCTCCGCACAGCATCGGCGAGGCGTGTTCGGGAGCGATCCCTGGTGGGAGTTTGACAACGAACGAAGCTGGGCATCGGTGATATAAGGCGTAGCCACCTTGGGCGAAGTCGCCATTCCGATGGACGCTGTTGTAGGTACTGACTCGTTTTGGGCAATAGTTTTCTGTTTGACTTTCGCAAGCTTCACAGGGACCATCTCTAGATTGACAAGAGTCTGATTGACAGCCCACGCCAACAACATCTCCGACTGCCACGTTGCTGACATGCGATCCGACACGAAGCACCTTGCCAACGATTTCATGACCTACTACACACGGAAACTTGGTGCTACCCTAAATAATGTTGTATTAGCACGAGAAGTGAGCAGAACATGGGCTGTGCTAAGACGTGGACTGACCCATCCATTGCTTAAAGTGTGGACGTCAGAACCACAGACGGCTGAATGAGTAATCTGGATATCGACATCTGTTTCCTCCCATCGCTTCGGGTCGAATTCCCCCCATATAAGGTTTCCCTGAGCAGATGAAGTATCCTCGCCTACCCAGCCTGCAAACCTATATTGGGTACCCATTTCTGGTAAGCAGATAATATAGTAATGGTGACGATGATCAATCTTGAAACATCTAAGTGTCCGGACATTCAATTTGGAGAAAGAAATGGTTCCTCCAAAGCAGCTGTCCATTGGGACTTTATACACAGATCCGCCATCCATGGAAGCCTATAGATTACTTGTCGCTACTCCATTTCTGTGTTGCACATGGTTGCTGACTCCTTGCCAGCACCCCCGACTCTCCGGCGCGGAGAATCCTCATACACTCCGAAACTCCGAGGTCCGGGCGGCAACGCCACCGCCACCGGTAACATGGCACTCACTCACCTTGCCATTTCCAGTACTGGCTTCAATTCTTTCTACTCCGTAGTTCTGTGTCGTCAAAGCAGAAGTTATCTCTTGGTATCTACTCTACGTTGACGAGCTCGCCTCAACAAGATGGCGCCCGTGTACAAGGTTGCACTTTGCCAGTTTAATCCCAAGGTGCGACTGTTCTTTTTTCAGCTATTTCCTTTCACTCCTCACACGTGATAACTGATTAATGTTCGCCGTAGGTCGCCGCAGTGGCCGAGAATTTTACCCTCGCAGAGACCAACCTGCGCTTAGCTGCTGACAAGGGATGTCATCTAGCTGTTTTGCCAGAATTTCACCTCACCTCCTGGGATCCCAACCATCCAGACTTTCCTTCCGCTATTAAAGAGTCTATGGCGTATTTGCCCAAATACCAAGCACTTGCCCGAGAACTGAATATCAGTATTGTTCCTGGCACACTTTACGAGACTTATCCTGGAGATAGAGGCAAAGAAGAACTAAAGAATACAGCTTACTTTCTGGCGGCTGGGACAGGTGATATCTGTGGATCGTATCAGAAGAGGAACCTTTGGCATCCTGAACGGCCTCATTTTACCCCGGGGCGAGCCCCTCATCTCGCGTTTGACACTCCGTTGAAGGATGTCGATGGGAAGTGTCTACGAGCTGGGCTCTTGATTTGTTGGGACCTCAGTTTCCCCGAAGGTTTTCGTGCCTTGGTACAAGACGGGGCCGATTTAATTATCATTCCGGCTTATTGGTCTACAGCTGGTGGTGAGGATGTTCGCGAACTGAACAGAGACGCAGAGATATCTTTCCTTGACAGTGTGTTAACTGCGAGGGCTTTTGAGAACAACGTCGTAGTGGTTTTCTGCAACGCAGGTGGGCTTAGTAGGGTCACTTTGCCTATTCTAGGCGCCTTGGGAAATATACCCCCTGGCGAAGACAGGGTTGAAGTCGTTGATGTTGATCTGAATGTCCTGCGGGTTGCCGAGGAAAGGTACAAGATTCGCAAGGATATACATAGTCTTGAATGGCACTACAGATAACTCATAGGCATGTATGTTACACGTTTCAGCTTGAAATCTGGATATCGGAGATTAAATAACTAATACGAGACGATGGTGCACTATTAGGACTTTGGAAGCTTCCCATGATATCAAAGTTGCTGCGATTCTGGTAGATAAAGATCGTTAATTCCTTCACCTTCCGCCAAGAGATATTGGCCATACAGGGATGGATGGTCAGCGATACCCTCCCAGAAGGAGAACTCGGATTCCCTGAATTCCTGCCCAAGCTGCTGCTCCCAAGTAACCTCATCTTGAGCTCTTTCTGATACTGGAGGGGCTGCGCACAGCTGGGAATTACTCTCGTCACTCAGAATCAGGTTTAAAAACCGATGGATCGTTTGAGCAGCCTTGGTCAGCAATCCGTGGTTCGGGTCTCCTGCCTTCGCTATCGTACCCCTTTCAATCTCCGTTGTCAAAACCGCAAGATCCTGAAGAACGCTGCTTCTTGATATTCGCAGGTTGTTTGGCGTGGCGTGAGGGTTGAGCATAACTAGCAATATGATGCCTGCGGCGGGCAATCCATAATGAGCAATCTATAGAGGGTCAGCGCAAGTCAATATCTTGAAGGATCCCCGTGGAGTCCCTTCCGACAAACCTTCCAAGACAATTTCGTGCCTGAGTTTGATAGCTCCTCCCGTAACACAATGACTTCGACTACAAGCTTCAACATCTCAATGGCGACTTCGATAAGGGGCGCGCTAGTTTCTGAGAGTCGATCCCATGCCAGGCGGCGGAGCAAAAAGGATAGATGTAAGTGGTTGAGTCTAATGCTTGCGACAAAATCTCGTTCGAACGGACTATCAGAATGGCTTCTAATGCTGTCTCGAACACGGAAGTGCGGCGGCAAAGAGTTCCAGTGCATGTCTGCTATTTTTTGGAGTGCACTGCGAGGTTTTTAGAATGATCAGAGATTAGACCAGGGCCAAGAGTAAGGGTGTGGATTGTTGTTGACTCACTCGACAGTGTGCCGACAATCAGATCGGTTATTGTCAAATATGAGCTCTATCGCATCTTCTTTGACCAAGGCACATAGAGCAGACCAGCGAGTGTCTGCCCGGTAGTTCATCTTAGAATTTGGATCCCATTGATAAGGTTCAAGGTCATCAGACAAGGGCGATTGGCAGTCCAAAGAAAGTCGGCTGTCAGGAAGCTGGAAATGGCAAAACCTTTTGCTCAAACGAAGTGGACGACCAAGAAACAAAGACGAGTTTTTATCGAGTGAATATATTCGAGCAAATGCTGTTTTCCGCAATTCAATAAGAAACATTGGTGTATCAGATGTTCTCGATAAGTCTTCGTGGTACCCGAGAGCCATGGTGGACGATATAACATCGCCGACTCTTCGCCACATATGATAACCTACGCATCATTAGCAAATAGTAATCACCGATTTTATGGCACTAGTACTTTGATCACCATAGACATAGGAGTGAATGATACAATGCTCATACTGCAGAACATGCTGCAGGTCATTCGGGCAGTCTAGGGACAGACAAATATCAAGGCAGGTAGTAGCTAGTCTGAGTAATAACTCCCGCAACTCAACCTTTTGTACATGCGTCAGATATAGAGGAGGAAAGAATGGAACATCCATCGAGGCTCGAAGAGCAGCGCACATAAAGATTCCTATGCTCTCCCAGCGAGTGTTGACGCCGAGGAACTCATCCGCGAAGGCCGACAGTGTTGTTGCGGCTGTGATGATCAACGGACGGTTGGTATTCTTTAACAACTTCAAAGCCAGTTCAAAATGCCAATCCGGACCTTCGAATGAGGTGAGGCAGGAATAGTTTGAGTATTTGGAGAGCATAGCAACGAAAGGTTCAGCAAGGGCCAAGTTGATCCCCTTTTTAACCCAAAATGAGACAAGATCTTGCAACGGCCGAAGACCAAATCTTTCCATCAACGACTTAATCAAATTTGCCCCTTGCTTTACTTGCGGATCAGCGCCCAAGGCAATTTGCTCAACGTAGAGTGAGGCCGGTGAGGAGTTGCGAAGACCAGCTGGGCCATTATTCACGATATCCTGGTCACCGTCCTCCGGAAAGATGTCGTTGAAGATGGCGACATGGCTCGAGCGGCCGAGGTGACCTGGATTCGGATAAAGCTGGGATCGACGTGCCCCCGATGTTTGCGACAAGGTGGGAGTCTCGGGGGAGTTATTACTATCATGTCTATGTATTGCTTAGACACTTCATCAAATACATTACAATCGGACGTAAATACTGACTGTGGAGATGGGGCTTCCTGTGACCTTTGCGGGAAAGCAACAGCTATTGATTGCTTCCTTCTAAAGGGAGTAGCTCTGTAAACACATAGCGAGGGTTTCTCTTGACGTCTACACCGTGAACAGCACGGCCGGTTATGGTCGCACGCGAGTTTTGCCTTTCTGCAAGGGTCACATGCTGCTTGTCTAGAACGCATAGCATTGGGGGATGTTATTCGAGCTGCGGCCAGCGCTTTGCGTTTCGTGTCGGAGTACTGCGGAGTGAGTTCGTGATAGGGCAAAGGGCGTAGCAAAGTGGATAAGTCAGGGCGGAATCAAGACCAGCATGCACGGAGTAAGTTCAATTGCGCTGCCAGATTTTTCGTTCTAATCATCTCACGTGATCAAGGCTCAGGTCTAGTATTCGTTGCCGATTGGTCCGGTCAAACACTCTGACGGCGTCTGGCGCGGAGTAGCGCACTTTCTTCTCCGAGAGTAAAATCAGCCGTCTTATTAACTCTCCTGTAGCAAGCAAAGTTATTGTAATGTACTGATAACAAAGGATCTTTTAGGGGTAAGATAGAATAAATATTTACTATTTAAGCTTTCTTACTAAGATATTTATAATTAAATCTGACTTTTTAGTTAAATATCACCTATTGACTTTAGCACTTTGTTGTGTTGACAATTGCTGTGCTTATCTACTGTGTTATTGATAGGCTCTACTCTAGGGTAGTTGAGAGTACCAAAAGACTATACAATATAACTATAACACTCAGCTTCGCGGTTTCTGACAAAGTATCGACGCTACGACTGTCGTGGCTTGAAGAAACGTGCGAAGACTACATTAGAAAGACCATTCGTCTCCAATATAAACAAAGACGTTCAATGTTAAGGACTTGTCTCATTTCTATCACGGCCGAGCTATTGGTTTCGCTGTACCAGGGTAACCCCGCGCGGCCCCGTCGGCTCTCCGCAACCGCACTAATCTGGGAAAAACGACTGATACACACCAGTGATTGATAGGAACCCTTCACTCTATTCCGGGTTAGCAGAAAGCGTCCTTTTTGGCCTTCCGAATCTTTGAGCCGATCGGCACGGATGAAAAATTTGGCAGGTGGTCGTAGTAATCTATATAGAACGAGATGGGGAGGTATCAGCAGCTATTCCAAAACATTGACGTCCCACCACTCTCTTTGCTCCTCCTGTTTTGCAGAACAGCATTCTTCACCATGAATCAACAGGTAAAAGAAAGTAGCCAAGATCCAATGCTCTCAGAAAAGGGCCGACCAGAAGCGCCCGACCCAACTCTCATTCTCCCCAAGCTCGACTATCCCGAAGGTGGTAAAGAGGCATGGCTCGTCGTCCTAGGCGGCTGGTTTGGTCTCTTCTGCACCTTCGGTCTTGTCACCTGTGTAGGAGTCTTCCTAGAATACTACCAAACCGGTCCTTTGGCAGATTATACTCCCAGTGCCATTAGCTGGATCACTAGTTTGCAGGTGTTCTTCCAAGTTGGAGGTTCTGCTATAGTAAGCTCTGCCTCTGCTTTGATTTTGGTTATACTGATGATTGCAGTGGGGACGTGTCTATGATTCTTATGGACCGCGTTGGCTTCTATTTATCGGTACACCGGTGTACGTCTTCGGTCTCATGATGCTTTCGCTTTCAACACAATATTATCAGATCTTACTTTCCCAAGCCATAGTCAGCTCTCTTGGCTCAGGCGCTATATTTACCGCGTCGTTGACATCAGCGACATCATATTTCCACAAGAAGCGCGGCACAGTCTTTGGTATCATCAATTCTGGCTCTTCAGCAGGTGGCGTTGTTTTGCCTATTATGCTATCACGTCTCTTCAAGAACATCGGATTTGCGTGGACTGTCAGGGTGGTTGGATTCACGTTTCTAGCTCTATGTGCCATTTCTTGTGTTCTCATCAAATCCCGACTTCCGCCTAAACCACGACCTTTCGCAGTATCGGATTACAAGCGTTGCTTCAAGGAGCCGGTTATGCTACTTACCATGCTTGGTGGCTTTCTGTTCTTCTGGGGCATGTTTCTACCACTGAACTACATCATCATTCAAGCTAAAGCCAGTGGTGTTTCGGAGGATTTAGTCCCTTACTTACTACCCATCGTCAACGGTATAAGCTTAATCGGTCGTCTCACAGCCGGTGCCTTCGCAGACAAAATCGGCCAATTCAACTGCATGCTGATGATCACCTCTTTCACCGGCATCCTGACACTCGTCCTCTGGATACCCGGCAGTAGCAACACAGCAGCCATCGTGGCGTATGCGGTAGCTTTTGGCTTTGGATCGGGTGGCTATGTTTCCATCTTCCCCGGCTGTGTGGCCCAGGTCAGCCCGATGGAAGAGATGGGGATGAGGATTGGTCTTGCTTCGTTAGTTAATGCGTTTGGGGCGCTGACGGGTAGTCCGTTGGGAGGTGCGTTGATCTCGGGTGGGGATAGTTTTCTTGGGTTGCAGTTGTTCTGTGGGTGTACTATGATTGCTTCTGTCTTCGTGTATGGGGCGGCGAGATATGTTCAGGCTGGTTTCCAATGGGGGAAGGTATAGCGGTGCTACCAAGTAGCACTAGGATATAACCCTATACAGTCACTACTGTTCTCAAGGCAACCAATCTTCCATAACGTGTGCTGGCTTCTTTAATTTTACAATACCCCGTGTAGTACCCGTTCTGAACTTTGTATACGCCTTTAGATTGAGTACCTGTGACATCTGCCTCGGATTTGCTCCATCATCGATCCATTTAGAATCCATCACTTGAATCCCAGTTCTAATAGGGTGTAAGGTATTTCTAGACATGCCATCATGGTAATAGCAGGTTGCATCTTCATTGAATGAGGACATTTCCAGTAAATTTATAATCACGGTAGGTCCAAGCTGCCCGCTGTAAACTCCTGATCCATCATCATTGGCAAGTACTCTTCTCCTATAAAGTTGTTCCAGAGTATTTCGGCCGACGGATCATCTGTTGAGCCTCGGGACCCGTCATTGTAGGGAACGAAGAAATCCATGCAGGCTTGAAAGTCATCCTGAGATAAAATCTCGATCCCAGAAACATGTTCCACGGTTTCAGCCCTCACCGCATCTCCTGGGCTCGTGGATGAGATTTCTGTCTCTGGAGGTTCGATCTTTAAATCTTTGAGAGGCTCTATTACCTGATTCACATATGTTTCTTCAGGAGACTGACTCTCGCCACAGCAATTGAGAAGTCTCCTTAAAATAGAATAAGACAGAGCAGGGTTACGAAACCGTTCTTGTTCAGATGCAAGCTCAAGCTTGTTGAGGATGAGCTTGACGATATCGATGACAGACATCAATTCATCTCTCGATAGATCAGTATTGGACTTGAACACTTCAAGCTTCATGATTACGGTGACTGCGTACATCAGTCTGGTGTAGACAATTATAGGGACCTGCTGATATGTCTGGGGTGAGAGCTCTAGAAAGAGTTTGAGCAAGCGTCGAGCCACAGCTGAGCATTTTGACCGCGCATCAATAAACAGCGGCGTGTCTAGGGCGAGACTATTCTCTGATGGAAGGGTGTGTATCGCATATGGAGGACGAAAGTCTTGTGCGTCGTACTTCTCATAAAGGCCCCGTTCACTGATGTTGAGTAAGATTACGTGATAGTGTATGTCGAGAGTTGCTATGGATGTTAGTTACTCCGAACAAAAAAGTGGCATCATAATATTACGGATCACAATATCGTCTGGTAACTCCTGTCGCCAATTCTTGACACGTTCAAGGCCGGCTTGGAGAATAAGACCAGTACGTGGGTCTATATGGTTCGCTGCTGGTAGACTGTCCGGTTCAGACCCGGCCATGGCAAATGTCTCGTTTGCGAGGCGCTGCAATCGGATCCAGGCCGCTAGACGTCGATCGTTGATGTGCGTAGTATAGGATGAATCCAGGACGTTTGTGGAGTCCTTTACCCAGGGACCATAACTCAGTGGACTTGGGCGGCGGAACGACATTGCAATGCTAAATATGAATCAGCGTTCTCCCAATGTGAACAGAAAGAAGGCTCATACCTGGAGCAGATCAAATAGCAAGCTGAAAATGTCCTGGCTGTCTCTAATTGCTTTTCGGTATGTAGCACTCCCGTTTCAGATGGGATCTGATGCTGCCGGTCATTAGAGGACCGTAGGTCGATTACCATTGTAGCCGCAACATTGGCAAATTGGCTAAAGTTGAGGTCTTGGAAGTTGTTTGGAGGATGACTCCAAGTTGCAAGAACAAGAGCAGCTTGGATAAGGTCGAGAGACTTTTGACCCATAATCATGGCTTGCTCGAGGACATATCGCTCTGCGTCTCGGAATAGTGGAGTCCAAAGGTCTGGTCGGATACTGCTCGAAGCTGTCGCTAATATGGCCCGGAACAGAGCTGGTCGATTTTGTTGCAACGTTGTCCAAGACGAGGTAGATTGTGGAAGGACGATAGGGTAGTGAGGTAGAAGCTCAGTGCAGAACCTGTTATATAGTTCTTTTGCTAATCCTTGATCTACGAGACCTAGTTCTACAGGGTCTCGTTTGTCTGGAAGTACGCTGGAGGGTCGGTCCAAGGAGAGAGTACTGGGAGAAGTATCTGAAATGTACTCGGAGTGCCGGTGTGAGTTGCTTGTACTCGCTGGAGTCGCCAAAGCATCCGACGTTGATATTGCGCACTGGTTGATTGAATCTTCTTTAGAAACCGACTGTTGAACCTCCCTGAGCATTTGCTCCAGCTCACGGAGCCTGGTCTCATTTCGCTTCCGATTCTTCTTGATCGCTGGAGCCTTGAAAGTACAGTCAATATCGAGCTTGCTACATCTGGCGCACCTATCCGCCGGCGCCGAGATGCACCTGATCTTTCTCTTTCGACAGGCCTGGCGTCTACGTTAATGGGAACAACTCTTGGGAAGCTCATTAGTCATACCTCGCAAGTCCTGTTCAGGCGCGTCTCTACTGCGGGTTGTGCTGTACTCATTTCGATTGTTTTGGCCGCTTAGGGAATGGTTGACGAGTGCGGTCGTGATCAGAAACTTGACTCCGCGCTGGAAAACGGGGCGTGGCCTTTCATGATAGGCGCGGAATTTAATAAGCGTCCGGTCTGGAAAACGGGGCGCGGCATTTAATAAGCCTCCGCGCGCCGATGCCAGCTATGTATACTGACCTCTCACAGCCATCGATGAACCTTTTAGTGCTGACAGCTATCATCCAATCTCCAAAATATTCCCAAGACAAGCATAGTCGAATTTATTTAAGTTCAAGGCTGGACTACGTAATGGCTGGCGGAGCTGCTATCTGCCGTACTACAAGAACAACATACATGATTGGGCTACCCAGTTGGGTTCGTATGACAAAAGTTGCTTTTCTGCTTGTGGTTGCTTAACAGGTTATCGTTAGAAGTCAGTATCACCAAGGCGTCGTATACACCACGGAATGCGGACTTGTAATTCATGCCGCACATTACATTCTTACCCATAGCCCTTTTCTTAATACTTGATCTCTTAGTTATGGCAAATCTTCGAAAGATAACGAATTTAGATAAAGATCAACTTAAATAGTTGGTCTCAAAGGGTGATAGTGTAACGATCCTCAACTCATCCAGCCAGTCGCATCCTAAACAGTACAACCTCCTCCTTTCACTATACTATTTTATTTGTCGCGTAAATTTCTATGAGACAAGGATACAAATCTCAATAACCACCATGAACTCAGACGTATCCCGACCATTGGAACTCTCGCCGATCCACATTTTCATGCTGGGCTTCGGCTGGCTTCTGTTCATCTTGCGAAGATCAGAAAGCCTACCCATATGGCTGACACATCCTCTTATCTTGGGTGGTGTCCCGATGGATTGTATTATATGGAGCCTGTTAATATTACATTTGGCATTGGTAAGTTTCTTGGATTTGCTACAAAAGAACTAGCTCAGTCTGACAAATAAAGCAGCAAGATGTTGGAGAATGAATTTGACAAACTTGAGTTGGATTCGAGGATTCTGTATATCGCACGTCGCACTGTCGTCAATAGAATATTGTTATTAGTGCTATATGGACCTATTTCTATAGACTTTCGTATCTTTGAACGACTCAAAGCTCACTTTATAAAAACATATCCATCTTGGAATTGGCCTTGAAATGGAGTGCGTGCTAAATTCCTGACGATTTACTTCCTGATGTCAGCCATATATGAGTAGTATATCAGACATTGAGGAGTTAGATGTCGGCTGAGGTATACTTTGAACGGGAATGTATTATCTTCATTTTTATCCTAACAAAGTACCACCAGTCAAACAAATACTCGTACTCCTTTCTTTAGAGTCTATTGGACGACAAAGCAGGCAAAGTTACTATGTGCTGAACAAGGTTACTTGATCAATCCCCAGGTTTCAAAGGGTGAATGAATAGACAGTAGAGTTTGTAAGACGAGTTTCGAAATAAGAATTACCTAAATGCTATCTCAAGTCACTGAAAGCAACCTTTGCTACAATTGCGCCGAATGCTATACCTATCTAACAGATATCTGATCCCTACTTCCATTTGGAGATATTTCTATCTCTAAGACCTCCGAAACAAATTTGAATCCGTGAATCCAAAGCTAGATAAAAGCAAGATGGAAGCCAAGCCACTACACACAGCATACATGATAAAGCCTGCTAGACGAACACACTATCGGTGTACTGGTATTGGCCTTGCCGCCATTCTCTGCAGTTAGGCTACTAAGCCTCTGCCATGTCATAGGATGGCTTCGTATCGTCTTTGTAGTCTTCAGACCTCTTCAAGCGGAAGTTCGCGTGGTCCCATTGACCCTGGAATGAGATACCGGGAGGGGTAATCGCCATTGCTGTAGTGGCAACAACAATCATCGAGCCTTCCAAGAGCATGAATACTGTCTCGTTCTCTGCCAGTCTGCTGTGGTAGCCAGCGCTAAGCTCAGCGACTCTGTACGCGGTTCGAATCAAAATAGTGAAGGTAGCGATTGTTAGACCTTTATTTGATGAGTCATTGCCCCGCGGAGTAGTTATAGAAAACACTTACAAATAAGAAAAGCGTTGAACTTCCCGGATTGTTGTAGCTGGGTAAACTTAGGGTTCCAACAGTCTTGCCTGTAGGCAACACGGAATGCCTTCTCAGTAGCCAAAATCGTGAAGATGGAGATGGCTGCCAGATGTGCCGCGAGACCACCCTTCATGACCTTGATACCAACACTGAGTTTGTCCCGATCGTCGCTGCCGAGCATTGAACCACCAGCAGCCTGGAGAACAAGCGCAGCGAAATCGAAAAGGATGAAAGTGATGGTGTACGTGCGTGGGCTAAAACGAGAATATCTTTCCCCATAGACAGCGATGATTCGAGCGAGGCAGAGGTAGATTGCGGCACTGAAGAAAGCGGGACCGATAGTGATTGTCACGATGTATCTAAGTGTTGGAGGCGTCAGTACTTTGCCTTTAAGAGTTGGAAAGTGGTTGGCCTCACGTCAAGAAGCCATCCCCGCCCAAGTGCATCCTGATTCGAGCTGCAAAACCAACGATTTCGAAGACGTGACCACAGAACATCCCAAAAAGATAACCCCAGGTCTTGTAACGGATGCCATTGTAGATTTGTGGGAGGATAAGAAGTGCGTGACAGGCGAGGAAAAACGCGTTCCCACCGAGGTTGGGGTTATCCATAATCATCTCGAGCTGCTGAAAGGTGACGTCGTGTAGAGCTAAGGTGTAGGGGTGAATGGGGAAGATAAACTGAATTAGATAGTAGTGCTGATTTAAACTAACAGTGACGATAATAATCCAAATAAATACTTGAAGATTTGACAAAAGAAAAGCCTTTTTGTTCAGTCATCAACAACCCACAAGACTCAACCATCCCCAATATGGCCTGAAACCGTCAGCATCGCAACGCCATATGCCGCCCTCGGCCTGCGGCCCAAGTTTGCATGCCGCTGCCATGTTGAATCGCGAAGGAATGCGAATAAACTATTAAGACTAAATTTAAGTGTGAAACACAGCCGCGTCATAAGATCGGCTTTCAAGGCTGTGCTTAAGTTGGTTGACTTGGTACCGCGAGCGGAGTCTTATTTATATCCGCGCTGGCATCGACTCGCTAGCACATGCGAAAACAGCCCCGACGGGTCTGGATAATGTTCCACGTACCGCTAGAGACGTACGTGCCAAACGAAAATGGCCTGCAATAAAAACGATTGACCTGGATGCCAAGATTCTTCCTAGTCGACTTTCACACCATTTGCACATTGATTAATATCCTTTTACCTGTCGCCTCATATTTTTCACCATCTTCTGGAAGACATATCAACCCAATATGCGTGTCTTGATCATTGGCGGCGGTATCGGAGGACTTACCCTGGCCCATGGCCTGCGCAAGGCCGACATTGAAGTTCTTGTTTTTGAACGACAGGCCAGTATTATTCCACTCACACGAAAACAGCATAGCTGACATGCCGCAGACAGAGAAAACGGAGAATCTGGCCGGTTACGGTCTTCACATTGATCGAAATGGCAGAATGGCCTTGCGATCATGCTTACCACTCTCTAACTGGACACGCCTACAGACTGTCTTCTCATCTGCGGGCACAAGACTGTTCTTCCGTGATACCCAGCTTCGTGTCTTGGCTGAAAAGGATGATGCAAAACTCAGCAGAAAACCAGCCCTCGAAGTCGAACGCACCGCTGTGGGAAGACTTGAACTTCGCGAAACATTATTGCAAGGCTTGGAGGATATCGTTCAATGGGGTCGCTTGTTTGTTCAATACGAGAAGTTGTCGGATGGGCTTTTGCGTGCCCATCTTTCAGATGGCACTTTTGAAGATTGCGATCTTTTGGTCGGAGCTGATGGCCCCAACTCACCTGTCCGGAGGCAGCATATGCCAACTTTGGAGCGCTTAGATCTTGGTATCCGGGCCATTGCGGGACGATACTACCTTTACAATGCCAGGATCAAGACATTACCAGAAGAGCTGACCAACGGGTCTTTGAACAACATCGTGCCATCTGGCAGAGGGTGGATGTTTATATCAGCATGGGGATCCGACCAAGCTGCAGGTTCCGACTCTGGAGATGATTCAAATTATGTCGTCTGGGCTTATGTCTTGCCAGTGAACGATATAAGTTCGGAATTGGACAATTCGTCGACCTCTGACTTGCAAAGTTATGTTCTTCACCAAATTCAAGGCTGGTCGTCCGACCTCAAGGAACTTGTACAAGGGAGCGACCTGTCGACCATCAAATGCCTGCCCATACGCACCATGCCGATCCTAGAACCCTGGGAACCAAGCAATGTGACACTTCTCGGTGACGCGGTTCACAATATGACACCAATGGCTGGCATGGGAGCCAATACTGCCCTGCGAGATGCCGAGGTCTTGACGCGCTGCCTTATTGATGTCAAAGCTGGAAGATTCAACTTGGTACAAGGTGTTGGGCTATATGAGAGTGAAATGAGAAGCTATGGAAACGATGCGTTGAAGCTGTCGACACAGAACGCAATGAATGCTTGCAATGGTGGAAGGGCAAGTCGTTTCCTGTTCAAAAGCTTTCTTAGAACTGCTCAGAGCTTTCAGGTTGTGATGAGAGCTACTATGGGACGGTCTGTTAGTTGATAGCATGATTATTTATAGGGAGGTGAAAGCTTCCGAGGTTGTGCTTTTTTCAAGTAAAGGAATATGTAAAGAGTGTCATGCGTAAAGCCTTATATTATCTCCCAGGCACACGAGATTGACCTGCTAACAATCTCGGTACAAATAGCTGATAGGGACTTATATCTCACTGCTTGAACACATTCCTAGAAGGGAATGCCGACCATCAGACACTGCAACAGTGAATTATCTGCTGTCCATGCGCTATCTCAAGTCCAGTTGCACAACTCCATGTCTCAAGATACACACCTGCCACCGCCCCTCTGTACCTCCTCCACCAACAGTTTGAACTCCAGATTATCCTCCCCACTCTCAAAGCGAGCGAGATTCATTTCCGAGTCAGGAAACCGAAATCCATACTTCGTATCAACCCACGCATACGGCCAGATACAAAACCCATCTTCCTCTTTCGCCCTCTTCCGAAGTTTCTTGATTTCTCCTCTTCATCAGACGGCGATTTATAAGGAGCATCCTCGCGGTACTTTTCTTCTTCTTGAGTGATGGGCCGTTTCCTTGTCGGCACGTATACAACTTCCGCAGGCACCTTGATAGCTTGACGCACAGCTTTCCATAAATCTTCCCAAGTTGGTTGCTTATCATCGTGGGTATCCTCAGCTAAGGCCACGCACTCTGTGATGACGATCTTTGACAATGTACCGTGTACTCCTTGAAGAAAACTGGTCAAAACTGAAGTAACCGCTATGCCATCCACGTGCAAAATACGCAGTGCTGGCGTGGAGCCTGGAGCCAGGTATAACGAGCCACCGCCTCCAAGAAATCCCTCGCGGTCAGCTTTAATTTCGAAGTACTCCAGATTGTTCGCATGCCAAAACATGGTATCTGGTAAGTCATGGAAAAACGCCTGAAAACCAGGCACCGTATTGGCCTGCCAACCGAAACCATTGTTTCCACCATAAGTATGAAGAGTTAACTTCTTTAACCGGCCTAGAAACCCAACCCATCCATCTTGCTGCCAGAAAGAAGTCTTGCGAGGCAAGAAGTTCAGGATTTTTAAATCGTCGACAGTTGAGAGGCTCGCAATGTCATGATACATATCCCGTAAGGCGGCACGCCATAGGTACTTCTGCTCCTTAGCCTTTATTTCTTCCCAATCTTCAGCTTTGCCGCAGAAATAAATGTAGTTGTTTGCAAATTCATTGTCACCCCAGTCCGCCTTCGTTTTGAAGTCCTTTTCGCCGTTGGTGTAAAGAGTGAGGGATCTGCAGCGCGGTAGGTTTCTGAACTTGAGGAGATCGTGGATGATTGATACGTCGGCTTCTTGGCGTGCCCAGACTGATGTGGGAGGGGTTTTCCAGTACCACCTTGGGTCGGTGTCCGATTCAGCATCGATTTCTTCTTCATTGTCTTCGTCTTTAGATCTTGAGTCGTCATTGGACTCGTCATCGTTGTTTTCCCCTCTTTCTCCAACTCTTTCGGATAGAAAGTTACATCTAGACGTAATTCAAGAACATGAGCACCATATTCGGTGACAATTGTTGAGACAATGTGGTCTTCTACCAGCGGAGAAATTGACTCGAAGGACCCTGAAAAGAGATGGCGCCGTTGCCGACCTGAGGCCGGAGTTCACCAAGCTCAGGTTCTTCCGATCATCTGGGTCAAGATGATCCGAAATGCTGAAGAGCACCTCTGGGGGTAATCTCTCTAGTGATGATATGGACATAGTTATAATCAAGGGAGTTTGTGACTGGGGGATGTAGTGACAGAGCAGCGTTACCCCGCGAAGCGGTATGGATATGAAGTTGACAGTTTAGGGACGCCCGCTGTACACCCATCCTAGAGTAAGCGCTTGTCGCTTACTGGATTAAGCCTTCATGCTGGTCGATCCACAGATCTGAATACTTCAATGTTAATTGGTCGGCACGACGATGCACGCCGTTCATCTTTTAGGCAGCCATCGTCCCTATATGAATGGTGGAATGGCTTTGTCATTGCCGTTCTGTCAAGCCAAATCCTAGAGAGCAGAAGGAGGCTGCCCAGCCCGACGGAGATCACATCTGGCTCTGGACTATATCCGGAGCAATTAACTAAGCTGCAGTTCAAGTCCGGCGACGAATTCGCAGCCGGTCTCATCGTTGAGAATACCCAAAATTCCCATCTCGCTCTTGCACTCAAGGACAGCAGAGGAAGCGCTCAGAACAGAGACCGCGGTTTCGATTTTCATAGGAGGACACAGATGTTTTCGATAGCGTGGTTTTGTATGTCTATTACTAGGTACATTGAAGTAAAGCAGCTTATAGTATATGATCCAAACTCATTGATGGTATTCTTGTCTAACCCCTACTCCTCTCCAATCTCGTTGGGATCAGATCCTAGAAAATGGCGTCTTGTTTCTGATTAAGTTTGTCAGCGTGGACCGTGAAGTATAACAAGACAAAATTAACTTACAACCCCTGCACTTGAAGGATTTGATGCTACCCCAGTTGTAACGCTCGAGGGAGGCGCATGCCCTGTTGGTAGGACCATTGCTGTCCTGGTATCTACCGTTACAGTTGGGTTGGTCGAAAACAATGCAGTTTCCAGCTTCCTGGATCATGGAACGAACGTCGAATCCACCACTGCAGTCGCCGTTGCTGGAGCCGCCGTTTCGGTACTCGCGGCAGCTGGTGTTGGGCATGCTTCCGCCGAACGTGATACAGGCTTCGTTGTTGGTAGCACCAGAGATGATACGGTAAGTGCTGCCCTTATTGGCCTTGCAATTGGCGACATTGTTGTAGGCGGTAACTGTGTCCAGTGTGTCAGTTCGTCAAATGTGATAAACTTTCTGAACATGAGACATACCTTGCCAAGCCTGAGTACCAGTGGCCAAAGTGGCCAGGACAACGGCGGTGATCGATGTGAAGTGCATTTTGAGTGTTTAAAAGAGAGGTATGATAGATAGTGAACTGATGTCTGGATGCTGAAAAGAATATCTGACACGGAAATGGCCCCCAATTTATAGCTTTAGCAAGACCTTTATGACGTCCAACTATCTGAAACTGTTCTCAGGGTATCAGAAGGATTTATCCCTGGAGGCATACGAGACGAAATAGTTCGGTCACTTCATGCCAGCTTAGACTAGCAGTTAGGATACTTTATTATGGTAGCCTAACTCTGAGAGGACAATTCTTCTGTTATCCCTGACTGTTGACTTTTCATAAAGGTCACCGTATACTAAACTGCTGGCCCCCACTTACAGTAACCTATACTGGCCGCATACAATCCTTCACCGTCGAAGTTGTGGATTTTACCCATAATTACTCGTCCTGAGTACCCATTGTAAACTAAGCGAGTCTACCTCGCCGCACAAGACTTCCGAACCTGCCTTATCGTTATTAGCCCAGAATCCTTCAACCATCATAACTGCCTCAATGATCAAAGCCAAGGAATCCTTCGGAAAATATCTATCTGAACCCCAGTTCTACCTCTATATCCACTTACTGTTTGAGGAAAAATCTCCGTACGGCCAGATCTAGATTCATCCTTGGTATTTTCCGAGAACCTATCCGGCCAATGAAAAACACCAAACTAAGAACGTTGCGCTATCGTCTCTTATGCATTCCGGCTGATATATCATTTATCTCTCTTAGTAGCCTTAGGCTCGCGGTATACGAGCCTCACGATAGTGGCAACCTGAGAGAAGGAACCCGTCGGTCCCGAAAAACAAGAACAGCTGGTAGAAGATATCCACTTTCATTAGTTGTGCTAACTACAAACAGCAACTAAAATCCCGTGGCCATTGTCATTCGCCGCCCACATATTAATGATGTATATGAAATCAAGTCGCTGTTACATAAAACTGAAAGACTGTTTTTGCACAGTCTGGAGCGCCTGCCCTTCCATAAGTCCATCAACATACGATTCACCAACCAAGAGCCAGTAGTGGCCGAGAGGCCTTGCTAAGTATGGAACACCTCCTCCAGGTAATACCATTATAATGTCGCTCACTTGCGTGTTTGAAGGAGCTATTCCCATCCGCCCTTCCGATGTCGTGATGAACCCGCGATCGAAGCAGAAATTCCCAACAAGTGCTTCGTAACGCTCTGGTCTTCCGTTAGCAGCCAATTTCTCAAGCTGAGACATCATGCTGAGTGCTGGTGGAATGTTCTCTGGTCTTTGGAAGAAGTTCCAAAGCCAGGCTGCGCCGTCAGCAGAACCCTGACTAGTATCCTCTCCATTCAGTTGATGTTGATTCGCGGTGGTACTTTGAGTGAACCTTGTCGCCCATGGAAGATTGCCATGAGCTGTGACCAGTGACATGGCGAGTTCTAATGCCGGTGCCATCTTTCTTCCGAGATCCCCTACCCCCTCACCATCCCTAGGACGATTAATATTGAGCCGACGCACACCATGCACCTTATCAGCCTTGACGCCATAGAGCTGCAATACCGATTTGTCCTCTGCTGAGTTCTCCGCGCTTGGTAATTCCAACTTGGAGTCACCTGACGCCCGGTATTGGTTTGGGAAACCGAGAACTGCAGGCGACGTGTCTTTCGGGTAGTGAATCCAGGACAGACTTGTGGCGATCCCGAGATTATAACTGTGAAAGTCACTCCAGTCTGGAAACCAAGATGGTAATGCCAAATCATGTTGACGGTTGTTTCTCGTTTCTGTCCCATGGAGGCCTTTCGCGCGAGTCAACATCGCAAGTGACTGGTTCTTTTCCATCAAGAAGCGTGCTACCCGTTGGTCCAGGTCGGTCACATCCAAGCTACAATCAGGTCTTAGTGCTACTGGGAGCTCCACTGTACCCTGACACTCAGTTGCTAGTCCGAGTGGCCGATATATCTTGTCTCTTTGGTCGGTAGCCTGGAACTTGATCTGAGTAATTGGTATCAAAGCGGCGGACCAGCCGAGTGGCTTCCAAGCATGAACGTGCCTTCCATGTAAAACAATTGGATCTTGGTTCGATAAGACTACCTCCTGGATAACCCAGATTCTAGAGAACCGCCTTAAACTCATTAAGCATTTAAGATATCTCCAAAGCAGGTCGTCCAGCGGTGGCATACCCAGTGCAAGGTGACATCCTTCGTTGTAGGTGCGGAGAGGCGTGTCCGCTATAGCATTTGCTTGTGGGTTTTGTTCTTTGAAGATATCATATATCTTCATTAATAGCTACCATGCGCCAGAAATTAACGCAGACTCTGGTTTACCAAGCATGGCTTATTGCATAGTACGCAGGTAGGTTCTCCAACGTTGCAACTTCGAATTGTCCAGATACAGGGTAATCGAGGTCCGGGTTTAACCGAATAAGCCGGATCTCGGTTGCAGATAAAGAAGCATAACGGCCGGCGATTTTAGTCGTTATCTCTCAATTCCAGAAGATCTTCAGCAAATATTAGATTTTGCTGCTGATTAGACGTCGAGGTCGGCAGCAGATGTTCTGGAAAAATATTGGTCGTGAGAAAGTATGGTAACTTACTGGTTGGAGAATGCAATTACAGCAAACCCGAGAGAGAAATAAACCGGGAATCCGCACCGACACGATGGGTTACATTGGATGCATTTTCAACCTATCAAGAACGAATCGAAATGTAACCCCAGGTGTGTCTGTTCGTTCCGTAAGAGCGCCTAGTGAGCAGTCGTGGTTGGGTTGTATGATCAGCAGCACCACAAATACCCACTGTTAAACCATGCTGACCCACGGCCAAGCACTGTGAAAAGCAATATGCACCTCAAACCCTAGTACCAAGGCAGTTTTTAGCTGGGAAAGGAGGTCCGACCGCCAGACCTGAAGCCTTGTTTTCATCTTACGCGGCTGCGTCTTGAGAACTCATCCTTGATCCATCTTCTTTTTTCCCAGCTAGTAATAGCACTTGAATCCAGGCTGATTGACCACTATTGCGTGCAATCATGAGTCAACCTGCGGTGGCTGGCCATTACTCCCCACCCTCTCTCGAAGGTTCTACGCCTGATCGGAAGTTTGGACTGATCCAGGTTCACCCAGAACCTGCCGATTGTAAAGCCACAGCAAAGAAGACGGTGGAGTAGGTCATCCTTTCCATCGGAGGCGTTGCCAATCGCCTGACATTTACAGTATCATTTTCATGCATGGCCTCGATGCAGAGTCTCCGAAAACATGGATCGCTTGGGTCAGGGAAGATGACCCTGACTCTGGGGATATCAATTGGTTGAGCGATGACGACATGCTGCCTGCCGCTATGCCTAATGCTCGCATCTTGACATATGATTGGAATGCCAACTATGACAAAACTGCCTCTCGACATAGGTTTCTTGGTCATGCAGATGATCTTCTCAGATGTATAGCCCTGGATCGTAAAGAAACTGTATGACACCACATGATATATGTAGATTTTTACTGACTTTTAGAAACGACGAGGTATTCCTCTTATGTTTGTGGCATCCTGCTTTAGTGGTCTTTTATTAGCTCAGGTAAGCTTTTAACACATCGATATTACTGTCCAGACTTGCGAGATAGCAACTACACAAGATCGTCGATTCATCTATTTCACCGCAAGGAATGCTTCTTCATGATAGCAGGAACAAAGCTGATTGGTAATGGCAGGCCCTTGTTCGTGCGACCGAGAGGTACCTTCCTTGCTATAATGATAACCGCGAAACCCTTGACTCTGTCGCCGGTGTAGCCTTTCTCGGAACTCCCTTCCGAGGCAGCTGGAAAACAGGTAATCTCGTTGCCAATCTTCGAGTAAGGGTCGCATCTGAAGTTGCAGGCGAATATAATCGAGAGCTCATGGAGTATCTCAAGCCCGGAACTATCGACGCCCCGAGCCCTCTTGAAGACCTCGTTCAACGATTCACCGAAATGATCCACCATGCGGATTTCAGCTTCGGCAAAGTCTGTTTCTATGAAACACGTTGCACAGACTTCACGCCGTATTTACGAAAATTACCACCATCTTACGCCAGTCAACTGGACAAAGACGGCAAAGGAATCGTGAGTAAGACCCTGAGATTCATGATCCTTACTAAGTGAGTTGAACGTAGGTTGTCGACGAAGATTCTGCCTGCCTGCAAGGTGTCGAAAGAATTGGCTTGCAGGTTAGGCATAATATGCTGCATAAATTTAACTGTCCACAGAATGAGGGCTTTAGACATTTGACTTCAAAGCTCAAGGAATTCCATCGGAAATCGGAGGTCAAACTGAGTACCAGAGCCAAATTACACGATAGATGCCTTGAGGCATTGTATTTTGGTGGCATCAACTATGAGCCAGGTCGGATTCGCGAAGCAAGCGAAACAAGCTGTCAATGGATGACTGAACATCCTGTATTCTCTCGTTGGCACAGAGAAGGTCATGGCATCTTCTGGATTCTTGGAAGTCCAGGGAGTGGGAAAAGCACTCTCATTAAATATGCCATTAAGAGAGACCAGAAGCTAGATGTTGAAGGATCAACAAAAATTCTGTTTTTCTATTTCCACAACCAGGGAAAGCGCCTTCAGCATATGACCGAAGGCCTTCTTCGAGGGCTTTTACGACAGCTTCTTGAAAGATCCCCCGGCCAAATGCATTCTTTCTCCAACAAGCTCGATATAGACGCACCCAAAGGCTTATATGATTCAAGATGGACCACGCCGTATTTAGCACGACTTTTTGAGGAATCACTTTCGGAAGTTCTTGACCATGTCAACATCCGTATTTTCGTCGATGCTCTCGACGAATGTCGTGTTGGAGAAGAGGAGGATGACACCCAGGAGATAGAGGAATTGGTCCAAAGATTTCGTGAGGTGGAGGAGAGACTGCGTACCAAACCATACAGACTCAGCATATGTTTCGCATGTCGACACTATCCACAACTGGCTCTCCTGGATAGGGATCCTCATATCAAAGCTGAGTGGGGAAATGGTCAAGCCATTGAAGACTACGTACATCAGGAGCTGCTGCGCATAACCGGAGATGGCTGTTTGAGAAGTAACCTTGAGACGGAAATAGTTACATCCGCAAACGGGAACTTCCTATGGGCAAACTTGGTGACATCCAAAGCTATTAGACTGCATACGCGCGGCTTTGATGTTGAAGAAGGGATTCGCAGTACCCCAAAAGAGATCTCTGAAATTTATGCAGGCATCCTTCGACGTTTACCAAGGGGAGCATCCCACATGTCTCGCGAACTCTTCCAATGGCTCTGCTTCGCACAAGAGAGCCTTCCTTTACGAGCATTTCGTTTTGCTCTAAACATCAATGCCCAAGAGTCAAGCTGTTCGTCCGTCTCGGACCTTCCTGACTCGTTACGGGACAATACTGAACGAAGGATGGAGAGACTCATCCGAACACTGTCTGGAGGACTTGCAGAAGTCAAGGGAAAAGGCAAACACGTCCTTCTGATCCACAAATCAGTCAAAGATTTCCTAATAAAGGATGGCTTCCGAATTCTAGATCCAGAACAAGATACCCACCAAAAGGTGCTGGCCAAGGGTCACGGTTTACTGCTCCATTCATGTTTATGGTGGCTTACTGAAACTCACTTGTCAGAAGTGGTCCAGCATTCGGTTGATACATTCGATCCATGGATTATGACGAAATGCCTGACGTTTGATCTTGTTGAATATGGGGATCTTGCGCATGTGAACAGACTTGTTGTAAACGGCAAATGCGATACACGTGGCATGGTTGGTGAATTGGATCCATCGACACGAGAGCTCATACGAGCGGCGGCTACTCAAGACGGAATCGTTGAGCTTTTCTATGACTGCACAGAAGCTCATCAAAAGTCAATCATCCCCCAGGTGTCTAAGGAATGGCACATATCCGACGAGGTTTTCGCCTGTCTCGTTCTATGTGTCTATATCTATCATAGTGAGCCTTCCTTCTCGATATATTTGTACTCTCGCCAGTCGTGGACGCATCACGCTTTACAGACTATCGATAATGGAGGATCATCAATGGCACGATCTGCGATACAAGAATTCTGTTTACGACTCAAGCCTGCATATGCTGTTGTCTACAACAGAATCCTGGGCATTATTCATCGCGCAGCTACCCTTTCAGCTTCATGGGTTCTGGAACTTTTAGTCTCCGGGTATGACAATCCTCTGGATGTGAACTCTATGTGTGGAGAATATGGACTTACACCGTTGATGGAAGCCTCAAAAAAAGGCGCCGTGGATAATGTCCGGACTCTTCTCAGGCATGAGACGATTTCTGTTAATGTAGGATGCTTACTTGGCGAGACAGCTTTGCATTTTGCCGTTTACCGGAGGAGAATGGTCGTTACGGAATTACTTATCAACCACGGTGCGGACATCAACATTCAAGACCATGAGGGAGAGACTGCTTTGATGTATGCTGCCGGTCATGATCAATACGATATGATGGATCTGTTACTGCAGAACGGGGCCATTATGCATTTCGAAGACTTGAAAGGCCTGGATGCTATAGAAATTGCAAGTGATAGATGCCTGGAAGGTCTGTATCGTTTCATTATCAGAAACGTCAGAAGACACGAGAAGGAGACTTGGGAAAGTAGACAGCGTGGCAGCCAAAGATTGAGTGGAACATAATTTCGATAGTTACATTTACGTATGGATAGGTCCCATGACACCCACGCATGATGTTATTTTCCGAGCGTTTTGGTTCTCCAGATTAAAATGTCCATGAGACGGCGGATATACTGTCGAGGACGCCACGAAGGGTGAGCAAGCCATCGTTAGGTAGGTTGGGGAGTTATATCCTACTGCTTGAACACATTGATCTTTACACACTTAACCTGCGTCCAATCACCCAAAGCATCAATCCCATTCTCCCTCCCAAACCCACTCTGCTTAATCCCCCCAAAAGGTGCATTCGCAGTAATACTTCCCCAAGTATTAACAGTCACCATACCCGCCTCAATCTGATCCGACACCCTGACAGCACGACTAATATCATTCGTAAACAAAGCTGCTGCCAATCCATACTCATTATCGTTAGCCAACGCGATAACCTCGTCTTCTGTCTTGAACTTGGCGATGCTGGCAACTGGACCGAATACTTCTTCGCGCATGATTGTGTCGTTGGGTGAGACGTTGATGAATGCGGTGTTGGGGACAAAGTTGCCTTGTTCTTCTGATGCGCCGTGCAGGAGTTGTGTTCCTTCGTTTTTGGCTTTGGTGATATACTCCATGATCCTCTCCTTTTGGGTAGCGCTGATAACAGGACCCTTAACAGTGTCGCTAAGAAGTGGATCACCGGCAACAGCGTCCTTAGTCCTGGCTGCAAACTCAGATACAAACTTGTCGTAAATATCCTCTTGGACATAAATTCTACTGCCTGCTGCACAGATCTGTCCGTTGTGAAGTGTAATTCCCGCCGTCGCAAAAGCAAGCGCATTCTCAAAGTTGCAGTCGTTGAAGACTATACTGGGTCCTTTACCGCCTAGTTCAAGAGTTACGCGCTTGAGGTTGGACTTTGCTGCGCTGACGAGAATTTGACGACCGACAGCAAGACTGCCTGTGAAGGAGAGTTTGCGGACTTGGGGGTGGTCAGCTAGGGATTGGCCTGCAACGTGACCCAAGCCGGGAAGAATGGAGACGACGCCAGCGGGGAAGCCGGCTTCTAGAATAAGTTGAGCGAGTTTTTGGCCGTAGAGGGGGGTTAGCTCGGGGGTTTTGATGATGAGTGTGTTTCCGACTGCTAGGGCCGGGGCCAGCTTCCATGCAGTAATCATGCTATAAATTGTTAGTAGTGTGATCAATAGGATGAGAGGGCAGTCTTACAGAGGGGTATTCCATGGTACAACAGCGGCACAAACACCAATAGGTTCACGCTTAGTATACGCCAACCCCTGATCAAAGTCCATAGACTGACCATCCACCTTGTCCGCCCAACCAGCAAAATAGCGAATAGTCTCAACAGCCTGCACTACACAGAAACCAAGAGACATATTAAACAGCATTCCACCATCGACAGTCTCTAGAGACGCAAAGTCCTGCGCATCACGCTCAATTAGATCAGCGAGCTTGTTGAGCAACTTTCGTCGCTCTGCATGACTGGTCTTCCATGTCTTCAGCGCTTCCTGTGCAGCGGAGACAGCGGCATCGACGTCGGCTGGTTGAGCGGCTGAGACATCACCTAGAGGAGTGTTGGTTGTGGGATTGAGAGTTGTAAGGGTCTCGGAAGATGTTGCGGGGACGAATTTGTTGTTGATGAACAGGCCAGTTGCGACTATATGGTCAGTACATGTATACATGGGTGAGCGTTTGACGTACCCTGAATCTTACGATCGCCAGCGCCAGTGATAATAATGTCAGCCATATTGAGAGAAAAGACAGTAATGATAGTGAGATGAGAGATTCCGAGAGGAGAATGAGAAAATAAATCATACGATTTATATACCTTACAACGTGTACTGTGGATCTCGGAATGGATTCGGAACGCATAACGTCCCTTCCGGAGCCGCAACAGCGCAGATCCGCCCTAGGCAATCAATACCCACAACTCCACCGGTTCGAACAAATAAGCCTTGAACACCTGCTAAAGGGATCCGCGTTTCCCGCACTTACAGGGATCTCTGGCCACCGTTTTGGTCTCACCGAGCGTAGCGAAGACCCTGATCCCCATAGTGAAGCGACTTTGCGTTTCACTGATTTTATGCTTATACACAAAATTTAGAGAGTTCACTTGTTGACTCTAAATAAATCACATGACATTAACGACAATCTAACTCCTGGAAAGAACTTTCTCCGCCTCCCCCATTACGTCCCATCCATAAAAGAAATCCCGAACCGGCTTTGTAAAATTCATCGCTGAAGCAGGAAATATTCCATCACCGTAGATGTCTTCTGCGCGTTGTCGCAAAATACTAGCTAATCCAGGTTGAGCATCGGATAAGAGCTGTGTGGCGTGTATGCGACGTTTGAGAATCTTGTCATACAGCTTAAGACGCCCGGTAACATCTTCGGGATTGGTGATGTTCTTGAAGAGTGTTCCGAGGGCCGCTGCTTCTTCGATTGCGAGGACTGCGCCTTGAGCTATGCTTTGTTAGCAAGAAGTGGGCGAGTGGGATAACAGGCCTTTACCATGTGTAGGTTGAATGGGATGCGCCGCATCACCAATAATAACACCCCGTCCCCTTGCATACGTCTCCAATGGATCCCTTCTGAAGACCTTATGCACACTCACACTCTCGGCCAGTCGGAACATTTCTCCCAGGGCAGGATGGTACCGCTCAACCATAGTAGCAATATCCTCAACATCAGTGTCATTATTCCACTCATCAGCGCCTCCATTCTCTGGTTTAGTGGGATGTCGAAGTGCGACGTTGAGCATGGTTCCGTCACGGCACGGGTATGTTACCACGAATGTGCCACAGGACAGGTCAAAGGGGACCCAGAAGCCAGGTGCTTCATTGAAGATTGGAGCGAGTGTGGGGTGTTGGATGACTGAGGACATGGGGATTAGACACCGGTAGAAGGAGGAGAGGGTGTCTTCAAGAGGTCCGGCATCTGGGGCAATTTCGTTGATGAGTTGGGTCTGCCGTTGTCAGTATATCACAACCATGCATTCGAGCCACTTACATGGACTCCATCAGCAATGACGATGAGATCTTTCTCAAAAACGTCCCCACTCTCAATCTCGATCTTACCAGCCTCACAATCAACGCTCTTCACCGTGACCCCGTTCCGAATTTTTGCAGCAGGGCCTTCACCCTCATCGCCAACAGCCATATCCTTCAGCGTAGAATGCAGATCGATCCGATGGAAGAACATAAACGGCGCACCATAGTCATCTTGTACCCCACTAAAATCTTCAACGATCTGCGGTTCAAGAGAGTGCGGATCTACCATGCGCATCTGCTTACTGTATACTCCTTTGGCTTTCTTTGCGTCGAAATCAAGTGATTGAAGAACGCGCACTCCGTTTGGTGTTATGGTTATTGCTGCGCCGATTTCATTTTGTAAGTTGCTTCTCTCAAAAATCTGGACTTGTCAGACTTGTTTGGTACGATGAGGAAAAGATGGAAAACGCACCTCGACATCAGCACCAGTCCGACGAAGCGCGACGGCAGTGCTCAGACCGCCGATGCCTGCACCGATGATCCCAACTTTCAACGTCATGATCGTGATGATTGCCAAGAAACTTGGACAGATGATGGACGGGGTGCGGCGTTTTATGAGATCCTGCTACGCCTTAGGGTAAGCAGTAAGCGCTATTTTTAGGATCTGCATTGACCCCGCGCTAAGGCGATAAGCCGGCTTGTTTACGTATCTAAGCTATTCCCGGCTGATTGGTCGCCTCATTTACGATTGTAATATGAATTTAGCTCAGCCCAGTTCCGCAATATCTTGTAACCACCAGTATATGGGTGACGTAAAGCCTTAACTACTCCTCAGCTATCTACACATGTGTACCAACTTAGTTACCCATCGCTCTTGTATAACTGTGAAATCCATCCTGTGTTACCTCATCAGGCTCCTCCAGAAACTCAATCATATACCAACTCCAGTCAGGCCCAGGCCCGTAAACGTACTGAGTCTTACAAAACTCCCAATAGTCAGGCCACCACCCACTGTAATACCAGTTGATTATAGCCATGATCTTGGAAGGGTCTTCCGGATCAACAATGATATTGCCGCAATGAAGTTCGGCGTGGGTGAAAACAATAGCCGCATCGTCAGGAACCATCGCACGGTAAGGATCGGGGAGTTCTTCAGGCTTCATTCCTGGCCAATGGATCTCTGCACCTGTTCGGATTGTTATGGACCACCAGTCGTGGAAGTCCTTGACAGAGGCGAAAGGACCGGGTCGAGGATCCTTCGGTGTGTCGATAGCTTCGTCAAAGAGAGGACCCCGGTTAATTCGCCCTTCAACTTTTTAGCACGACCTTGATCGAGTTTCTTTCACTTACCAATGAAACGATCGTTTGGGTCTTGGGATAGCTTTCGTAGATTATCGAACACAGCCCGAAAAGCCTTCCAGAACCCAGTCTTTTCATCATCCGTCATAGATGGCCACCGCTTCTCGACGGTAACACCATTGACTAATTCCATGTATAGAATGACATAGTCGCCCTCAATTGTCCATCCATATATCTCAGGCACCGGAACTTCTGGAAGGAAATGTTGAAGCGCCCAGAGGCATTGGCCTTCAGCAATATGGACTCGGCGCTGGCCGAACTTGACTAGAAGGCCCAGTGACCCAAACGTAACGGGTGGGGGGTCAGAGTCTCCATGGTAAAAGGACCGATGTTGGTGAATGCTCTCCGTCAGAATCTCCGACAAGGTTGGGAGAAGCTTTCCTTGATGACGAGAAAAGAATGAGGAATCATGAAAGATCACATTTGGGCCCAAGGGAAGAGAAGACAAAAAGATAATGCGTTTTGAATCTACTGACATTCTTGGGTATCGGGAAGCAGAGGTGTTGAGTCTAGAATATGGAAGCTAACAAGTTTCAATGCTCTTGATGTGTTGTCAAAATGCGTGATTTCTCCGTTATGCTGTTGGTTGAACACACGTTGTCGTAACCCATCGTCAACAAGGCGACCAATAGCGTTCAAATGCGAGGTGGTAATCTGCTGTTAGTGGGGCAACACAATGTGTATGTGGTTCTACATAATCTGTCCAATGGTGACATAAATCAGCCAACAACAGCACTGGCCAAGATAGTCAAATGGAAGCAGGAACTTCAAGGTCAGATGACAATCAAGGAATTGATAAATCGCAATAAACATTGAGTCCAGTGCGAATGGCTAATGTTATGCACATTGCTGACTGAAGGTACTGCTGTATATACTATAACATTTACTTGTTTTAGATAAGTATAACTTTCAATGTCGCAATGGTGGCAACGTAAAATATTGTTAACTCATATAATAGATTAACTAATATCTAGATCTTATGAAAGGAAACTATAGTACATACATAGAGAAAAGGCTATAAGCAGACTGCGAAAGCTAACAGTACAGTATATAGACATAGAGAAATCCATGAGCAGAGCATAAAAGCTAACAGTTGAGTGTAAAGACATAGAAAAAGCTATAAGCAGAGCATAAAGCTAACAGTTGATTGTAAAGACAAAGAAAAGGGATCGAAAGCAGATCTGTTGACAGATCGAGTGCATAAGATCATACAAAGAAAAAGAATCTTCAGGGATCGTTGGGAGCGGTCTATACCGAAAGGTTGGTGGCGTTGATGCAACGAGCTCCATCGTTCCAAGTCGACGGGGGACCTGTTGCTACAAAGACAGGAGCTCCAACGGTCGGGGCGATGGGGAACTTGTAGATGTTTCCGCTGTTGTTCTCCGAGCCATAGAGGTTGCCGTCTGCCGAGGCATATACGGCACCAAATACGTTGGAGCCGGTAACCATACCGTATGCCCTTACGGAGGACCATGTGTAGGCGGTGCGACTGAAGCGGGATAGAGTGCCTGTAAGTCCGGTTGAATCGTACATGATTCCGTACATAAAGTCGCCACCTCCAGGAACGAACGCCCAGTCGGCTATACCCCCGGTGGTGACAGCTGTGCCACTCATGAGAATCTTGCCGTAGGTAGCTGAGCCGGGCTTAAGGTCGATACACCACCAAGCCTTTCCTTGATTGGAAATCCAGTAGCGGCCCATGTTGTCAATATCACCCATCTGAACATTAGGATCCGACGTTCGAGTGGACAGAAGTGTGTAGCTGCCATCGCCACCGATGCGGATAACCTGTGAGCCTGTAGCATCTTGAGCCATTGCGTAGAGATAATTGTCTAAGGAATTGTATCCGAGAGCATTGAGATTGCCACCAGGACCAATAGGGCTCTTAATAAGCGTTGTCTTTCCGCTAGCAATATCCACACGGTAGAAGGAAGTCTTTTGGGTGAGGTAGCCGCTAGGGTCACAACTCAGTGCAGGTGGACCAGTAGCTGCAGCGACCGCTGAGCTCGTAGTTGAAACAACCACTGGGCTCGTAGGCAAAGCAACCGATACACTGACACTTAAAGCAACCGCTGAGCTTGTAGTTGCAGGTGGAGAGAGGTTGAGTGAAGTGGTGGGATCCAATCCTATGCACCTAGATCCATCGCCTGATAGATTAAGGATAGCGCCGCCAGGTATAGCCGTAGGGCTGGTAGAGCTTCCTAATGTGAACTTCCATGTCTGGCCAAGAGCGTTCTCTTGCGCATACAAAGTTCCACCAGGTCCCGACCAGGCTGCTCCCCAATTCAAGTTGAGAGTAGTGAGCACGAAGTTAGGGTACGACTGGAAGATTTCCCAAGTATGTGTTGTACGCGACCAGCGGACGATGTTGGTGCGTAGTAGACCCGATTGGATGATTGAGGCCTGTACAGCCCAGAGGTAGTCTCCTGCACCGGCGACGTATACCCAGTCACCTACGCCCGAGATGAGGTCAACAGCGGACGTTCCGCTAGCAATAACCTGGTTGACAGTTGTGGAGGTAGGGTTAACGTCGATACACCACCACCTCTTGCCACTCTCGGATACCCAAAGTCGTCCTTGTTCATCGACATCGCCCATGGTGATCGTGTTGGAAGGGACGGTAGCGTCTAGAGTCTCATAGCCACCATCCGAACCAATACGGATGAGCTGAGACTGGGCACCGCCAAGGACGGTACTGACGACTCCTGAGATCAGATCTTGATTGACAACACCATAAAGATAATTATCAAGTTTGTTGTATCCGATGCCGTTGATAGTACCGCCAGGACCGATGGTAGACGAAATGGTTGAGCGGGCACCGGTAGTGATGTTGACGGTTGTGAGAGTATTACCAAGGAGGCTTGACACCACTTGGGCGTTTCCATCGCAAGTAAAGGGTGGGAGAGGAACCTTCGCAATAGAACATCTGGCGCCATCTCCTTGTAAATTGAGGATCGCACCACCGGGGATCTGTGTAGGATTGGCTGTACTGTTGATGTTGAATCTCCAAGTCTGGCCAAGAAGGTTTTCTTGACCATAGAGAGTACCACCAGGTCCTGCCATAACAGCACCCCATTCCAAATTGAGACTTGTAAGGATAAAGTTGGTATACTTCTGATAGATTTCCCAAGTGTGTGTTGTCCGTGACCAACGAACGATGTTTGTACGAAGGAGGCCTGATTCGATAAGTGATGTTTGTATGGCGTAAAGGTAATCGCCTCCGCCAGGTACATAGGCCCAATCGCCGACGCCAGAAATGATGTCAGCAGTTGAAGTACCACTGTTGAGTACCTTGCCAAACGTAGACGAGCCAGGCTTGACATCAAGACACCACCATTTCTTTCCACTTTCAGAGACCCAAAGACGACCCTGTTCATCGACATCACCCATGGTGATGGTGTTCGAGGGGATAGTAGCCGACAGGGCCTGATAAGCACCGTTCGAGGCAATGCGAATTAATTGGGAGGAAGGACATCCCGTGAGACCGCATAGAATTCCTGTGACGAGACCTTGGTTGACTACACCGTAAATGTAGCCATCGAGCTGGTTGAATCCAATACCATTGATCGCGCCCGAAAGGCCACCAACGTTCAGCAGGGTTCCGCCGGGGCCAATTCCACTCTTGATTGTCGTACGTTGGCCAGTGTTAAGATTGACCTTTGTAAGAGTATTGCCCAAAAGCGTTGAAATGACATATCCGTATCCGTCACAGTTGAAGGTCGGACCGAAGGTAGCTTGCGCGTAGGGGGACGTCGTGCTTGATGTAGATACAGCCACCACAGGAACGGAGCTGCTGATCACGGCAGCAGATGTGGCTGGAGGGGGGACTTGAATGATAACAGTTCCCGGATCACCTTGATTGGCAGGAGGCAAATAGGTGGTCGCGATCTGGCTGATGGTGGCGACGGTCTGAGTGGTTGTCTTGTTATACGGAACCGGGAGTTCAACCAAAACTGTGCCAGGATCACCTTGGGCCCCAGGGGGCATGTATGTGGTCATGGCTTGACTGATGGTACTGATGGTAGTAGTTGTCGTTACGTTGTATGGAACTGGGAACTCGACTAATATCGTGCCAGGATCGCCCTGACTGCCAGGAGGGTTGTACACGGTGGTCGCTCGAGTGATAGTATTGACTGTCTGCGTGCTTGTTACGTTATATGGAACCGGGAGCTGGATGATAACAGTTCCAGGATCACCTTGTGTGGCACCAGGGTTATAGGTAGTCTGAGCCCGGGTGATGGTACTCAAGGTTTGTGTAGTCGTAACGTTGTAAGGAACTGGGACTTGGACAATGACCGTGTTGGCGTCTCCTTGAACACCGGCCGAGCTGTAGAGTGTCGTAGGTCGAGCAAGTCCAGTAATTGTCTGAGTTGTTGTGACAGTGTAGTCGGGCGGTAGCTCGATTATGACAATGCCGGGGTCACCCAGTGTAGCACCAGGGTTATAGGTAGTCTGAACCCTACTGATGGTGGCCACGGTTTGGGTAGTAGTGACATTATAAGGAACCGGGACTTGAACGATGACGGTATTGGGGTCTCCCTGAACACCAGCAGAGCTGTAGAGTGTTGTGGGCCGAGGAAGTCCGGTAATTGTCTGAGTCGTTGTCACAGTGTAGTCCGGCGGTAGCTGGATTATGACAGTTCCGGGGTCGCCCAGTGTAGCACCGGGGTTGTAGGCAGTATGAACCCTGCTGATGGTGCTTACGCCGATTTGGGTAGTGGTGACGTTATAAGGAACTGGGACCTTCACAATAACCGTGTTAGGATCTCCCTGAACAGCGGCAGAGCTGTAAAGCGTTGTGGGCCGAGTAATGTCACTGACTGTCTGTGTCGTTGTCACAGTGTAGTCAGGCGGTAACTCGATCACAACGGTGCCTGGGTCGCCTTGGCTTGCACCAGGATCATATCTTGTCATGACACGAGTGATAGTTGCCACTGTAGTCGTTATGGTGACATTGTAAGGCAATGGAACCTGGACAAGAACCGTGCCGGGCGCGCCTTCAGTTGCCCCCGGCTGGTACGTAGTTGCCGCCCTTGTGATATCACTCAAAGTTGTAGTTCTTGTGACATTGTATGCTGGCGGTAGATCAACATAGACGGTACCAGGGTCACCTTGTGCTCCCGGGTTTGAAAAGCGGGTAACAGGTGCTGTGATAGTAGATACAGTTGCCGATATCGTAACGTTGGAGTTGGGAGGTAGTTCGACGATGACGGTGCCCGGATCGCCCTGTGTTCCTGCTGGAGCAAATGTTGTTGATGCCTTAGTGAGCGTTGGAACTGTTGTCGTAATCGTGACATTGTACTCAGCCGGAAGCTGAACAAGGACAGTGCCTGGATCACCTTGCGTTGCGCCAGGGTTGTAAGTTGTCCTGGCCCGACTGATCGTACTAACGGTTTGAGTTGTAGTTACGTTGTAGTCTGGAGGAACTTCCACCAAGACTGTATTGGGATCGCCTTGGGTACCGGCTGGCAGGTATGTAGTCATTAACCTGCTGATGGAGCTGACCGTTGATGTTACAGTCACGTTGTACTCCGGTGGAAGGTCCACATAGACAGTTCCAGGGTCGCCTGGTGATGCTGGGTTCGCAAATCGAGTAGCAGGACGGCTTATCGTGGGAACAGTTGATGTTACTGTGACATTGGAGTCTGGAGGCAATTGGACTATAACAGTACCAGGGTCTCCTTGGGCGCCTGAGGCAAATGTGGTAGATGCGCGTGTGATTGTTGGAATGGTCGTAGTGACCGTCACATTATAAGGTGGCGGCAGATCCACATATATGGTTCCGGGGTCCCCAATGGAGCCTGGCTTGGAGTATAAGGTAGTGGGCTTTGTGATCGTTGAGATGGTTTGAGTGATTGTAACGTTGGAATCCGGAGGCAGCTCAATGATCACAGTACCGGGGTCACCCTGTGTACCTGCTGGAGCAAATGTGGTTGAGATTCTTGTAATTGTCGGGACGGTTGTCGTGACTGTAACATTGTAGTCGGGGGGAAGATTGACATAAATGGTTCCAGGGTCCCCAATTGTATCGGGACGAGAGTAGACAGTAGTGGGCCTTGTGAGCGTCGAGACCGTTTGAGTTGTCGTAACATTGTATGCAGGAGGCACCTCAATGATAACAGTACCAGGGTCACCCACTGTAGCAGCTGGGGCGAAGGTAGTAGACTGCCTTGAAATAGTCGGCACCGTTGTCGTAATGGTTACATTGTAGGCTGGCGGCAGGTCGATGTAAATTGTACCAGGGTCCCCAATGGTTCCAGGGCTGGAATATCTTGTAGTGGGCCTCGTGATAGTTGAGACTGTTTGAGTTACCGTTGTATTATACTCAGGTGGCATCTCAACAAGAATAGTGCCGGGGTCTCCCTGTACAGCTCCCGGAATGAATGTTGTGCTCTGCCTCGTGATGGTGAAGATTGTAGTAGTGGCAGTGACGTTATACTCAGGAGGCAAGTCGATATACACGGTCCCTGGGTCACCAGTTTCAGCTGGAGCTGAGTAACGAGTTGCTGGCCTGCTAATTGTCTGAATAGTGTCGGTGGTTGTGACATTGTACTCAGGAGGCAACTGTACAAGGACTGTGCCTGCATCTCCTTGAGTGGCAGGAGGTATGAAGGTTGTGGTTACTCGACTGATTGTGCTGACCGTTGTAGTCATCGTGACATTGTGATTCGGTGGTACATCGATATAGACTGTGCCTGGGTCTCCCTGAGTACCAGGGGGTACAAACCTAGTGGCGGGGCGGGTAAGTGTGGAGATAACTTCAACAATGGTCGTGTTAGTCTCCGGTGGCTCCTCTATGATGATAGTGCCAGGGTCACCCAGGTTGCTTGGCGCTGCATAGGTTGTGGTAATGCGAGTTATCGTGCTGATAATCTGCGTAACCGTAACGTTCCTATCAGCAGGTAGTCCAACAATGATCGTGCCAGGATCATCAGCGTTGGCAGGGGGTGCATAGGTCGTATAGGGTGCCGAGATTGTAGCAGCTTGTGTCGTGATAGTGACGTTCCTCTCCGGTGGAAGCAGCACAAGTACGGTTCCAGGATCACCGTTGCTACCTGGAGGCGAATAAGTGGTATAAGCCTTGGTCAACGTAGGAACCGTCGTTGTGGTTGTCACATTTCGGCCAGGGGGTAATTCGACCAAGATCGTGCCGGGATCGCCTCTGCTTCCTGGTGGAGCATACGTAGTGTAAGCTGCTGTGAGACTAGCGATCGTTGTAGTAACAGTGACATTGCGGTCAAGGGGGTACTGAACGATAACCGTGCCAGGATCACCTGCTTGCCCTGGGGCAGAGTAGGTTGTACGAGGAGCAGTCAGAGTAGGTACTTCAGTTGTAACAGTAACATTTCTGTCTGCAGGCAGCTGAACAATGATAGTGCCGGGGTCACCTTTACTTCCCGGTGGAGCATAGGTTGTGCGGGCGGCAGTCAAAGTCGGTATTTCCGTTGTGACGGTGACGTTACTATCCGGAGGTAGCTGCACAATGACAGTACCTGGATCACCTTTACTACCTGGTGGAGCATAAGTTGTGCGGACAGCAGTAATGGTTGGGATTTCAGTCGTAATAGTGACATTGCTGTCAGGAGGTAGCTGCACGATAATAGTGCCGGGGTCGCCTTGACTTCCTGGTGGAGCATAGGTTGTGCGAGCAGCCGTCAAAGTCGGTATTTCAGTCGTAACGGTGACATTGCGGTCCAAGGGTAACTCCACGATAACGGTGCCAAAGTCACCCTTGTTTGCAGGAGCCACGTAACTTGTGTAAGGAGCAGTCAGGCTTGCGACTTGCGTAGTCACTGTAACATTGCGGGTGGGTGGTAACTCCACAAGGATGGTACCTGGGTCTCCTTGCTTGTCAGGTGGAGAGTACGTAGTGTATGGAGCCGTTAGACTCGCAACCTCTGTTGTCACTGTGACATTGCGACTGGGAGGTACCTCCACAAGGACAGTGCCGGGATCTCCCTGTTTCGCGGGGGAGACATAGGTTGTTTGTGGTGATGTAATGGTACTGACTACCTCTGTGACTGTTACATTAGGCAATGCAGGTACACCAATGATAACAGTGCCGGGGTCACCCTGTTGCGCCGGCGGCGAATATCTGGTATAAGGTGAACTTTGACTGTCGATCTGGGTCGTGATAGTGACATTGGAATTGGGAGGAAGTTCGACGATAACGGTACCGGGATCCCCAGAGTTGGCAGGTGGTGAGTATACGGTATGAGCGGCAGTGCGGGTGCTGACAATGGAAGTAATCGATACGTTCCTATCGGCAGGCACACCAACAATAACCGTACCTGCGTCACCTGGAGTATCAGGTGGCGAGTAAGTTGTGTATGGGGCGGTAATGGTAGCGTCTGACTTGGTGATCGTTACATTACTTCGAGGCAGTGGAACCTCCACAAGGACAGTTCCGGGGTCGTCTGCAGCACCTGCTGGAAGATAGGTCGTATAGATTGCAGTGATAGTGCTGATCGTCTGGGTCCTCGTGACATTGAAGTCGGTGGCAGGACCGGGCGTCTCGACGATGACAGTACCATTTCCACCACTACTTGCAGGGGGGATGTATGAAGTGACAGGTCCAGTGAGTGTTCTTGGGCCAGGTCTGGTAATTGTAACATTTTGGCCAGGCTGAGCATCGGATACACTTTGTGATGTAGATACCAACTTCTGGCCAGGCACAATAATCTCGATAGTGCCGGGGTCGCCTGCGGACGCTGGAGGGTTATAACTCGTAATAGTACCGGTAGCAGGACCAGTAGCGGTACTGGTAACCGTGACGTTATACTCAGGCGTCTCAATTAGGATAGTCCCGGGATCACCAGGTGAACCTGCAGGTAGGTAGGTCGTGATTGCTGCATCGATGCCAGAAGCACCTCGGGTTGTGGTAATATTGTAAGGGCCAAGGGGTGTTTCGATGATAACGGTACCAGGGCTACCGGGTGTTCCAGGTGGGATGTATGACGAACGCAATGTCGTGATTGTTCTGGGAGCGGCTGTCGTGATCGTGACGTTGTAGTCAGGAGTCTCCACAATGATAGTCCCGGGGTCACCAGGCGTAGCTGGTGGGGAGTACGTGGTGAAAGGTGCGGTGATTGATGCACCCCTGGTTGTCGTGACATTATAATCAGGGGTCTCCACGATAATGGTTCCTGGATCACCAGGCGTTCCAGGAGGAGCATATGTTGTAAGGATTCTGGTGACTGATACGGGTGCAGCCCTTGTGACAGTGACATTAAACTCGTTGTTCGGGGTCTCAACAATAAATGTGCCAGGGTCACCGGGTGTGGCTGGTGGTACGTATGTGGTTTGAAGTCTAGTAACAGAAGAAGGTGCCTGCCGCGTGGTCGTGACATTGTAATCAGGGGTCTCCACAATGATGGTTCCCGGATCACCAGGCGTCCCGGGCGGAGCATATGTTGTAAGGATTCTGGTGACTGATGCAGGTGCAGCCTTTGTGATAGTGACGTTATATTCGTTGTTTGGAGTCTCAACGATAACAGTACCCGGATCACCTGGGGTAGCTGGAGGTACATATGTTGTTTGAAGTCTGGTAACTGAAGCGGGTGCTTGTCTCGTGGTCGTGACGTTGTAATCCGGAGTCTCAACAAGGATTGTGCCTGGATCGCCTGCGGAGCCTGGGGGTAAATAGGATGTCTGAGGTGCTGTTATACTGGCTCCTTTAGTGGTGGTGATATTGTAAGCACCAATAGGAGTCTCTATAATGACAGTACCGGGATCTCCCGAGTTCGCAGGAGACGCATAGGATGATCTCAAGGTTGTGACAGTCTTCGGGGCCTCCCTTGTTATGGTAACGTTATAATCGGGAGTTTCAACCATAACTGTACCAGGATCTCCGGGTGAAGCTGGGCTTATGTATCTGGTGAGGGGGGCTGTCACTGTGGCTCCCCGGGTAATAGTAACGTTGGAAACTGGCATCTTGGCGGATGAAGAAGATTCAACGTCGGGGACCTCAATGACAACGGTACCAGGACCTCCACTAGAGGCCGGAGGCTCGTATAGTGTACGAGTGCCTGTGATGGATACCGATGCTGTTCTGGTTAAGGTAACGTTGGTACCAGGCAACTTCGCGGAGGATGAAGCTTCAACGTCGGGGACCTCGATAATAACGGTACCTGGTTCACCACTAGAAGCCGGAGGGTCGTATATCGTGCGGATACCTGTGATAGATACAGATGCTGTTCGAGTCAAAGTAACGTTCGAAACAGAAAACATGCCGGGGGAGGAAGCTCCAACGCCGGGGATCTCGATGACGACAGTACCCGGATCACCACTAGAAACCGGAGGCTCGTATAGTGTACGGGTGCCTGTAATGGATACCGATGCCGTTCGGGTCACAGTTACGTTGGTACCCGGTGTTTCGACGAGAATCGTGCCTGGGTCCCCAGATGAGCCGGGGGGGAGGTACGTTGTGATGGTTCCCGTGACGGACGCAGGGCCAGCCCTAGTAACAGTGACATTGTACTCATTATTGGGTGTCTCCAAGATGATTGTACCCGGGTCACCCAATGTACCGGGAGGTAAGTACGAAGATCGAAGGCTTGTTACCGATGCAGGAGCCTGCTTCGTGATAGTCACGTTGTAGTTGGGAGTGTAAACAACAATTGTACCAGGGCTTCCGTCAGATGCAGGTGGCAAATACGTAGTGTACTGGGAAGTAACGGGAGTAGATGCGGCTGTCGTGACGGTGATGTTGTATTGACTGAAGGATGTTGCATCCTCCTGTGCAGTGGGGGTTCCAATAATGACAGTGCCTGGTTGGTCGGAAGAAGCAGGGGGAATATAGATTGTCGTAGAAACCGTACCGGGGATACCACTATAAACCGTGGTGTTGCGCAGTGTTCCTGAGCTACCCGGAGTCTGAATCAGGACGGTTCCTGGTTCGCCGGTTACAGAAGCAGGGATAAATGTTGTCCTAGTGGCAGTTCCAGAGAATTCAGTGTAAACGGTAACATTACCAGGACCTGCTTTGGAGTCGGTAGAGTCGCCTGGCGTCTGGATCATGACTGTGCCCGCCTGTCCCGAAGACACAGGGGGTAAGTATTTGGTGACGGGTGCTGTGACGGAACCAACAGTGTAAACGGTCACATTCGTTTCACCGGCTGGAACCTTTGATGTATCAAGAGGCCCAATTGGTGTTTCGATGATCACGGTTCCTGGATCACCTTCGGATGCGGGAGAAACATAGGTGGTGAATGGAACTGTAACTGAAGCGCCGCCAGGTCTGGTGATAGTAACATTGTAGTCTGGTATCTCAACAATGAAGGTGCCTGGATCAGTTGACACGGCCGGTGGTGCATAGGTTGTCGTAGCTTTGGTGACGCCACTGGGTGCGGGTCTCGTTATAGTGACATTGCCATGCTCAGCTAGTGTTTGGTCCAAGTAAACGCTAGTTTGGACGACGATAGTGCCTGGCTCCGTACCGCTAGGAGGGATGACAATAGTGTTGATCTCGGCGCCGGTGGTGAGTGTGTCAGTTCCCAAGTTTGACTTCACTCCGGTAAGAGTAGACGGGTCACCAGGGATTGTCACTGTCGCACTGATAGTCACATACTCGCCAGTCTTAGAAGCACCGGGGGTTGCCTCTGTGGAGGTTGCAGCGTCAATTGGCGTGTAGATGATTTGGGTTCCTGGGTTTCCATTTGAGGGGGGAATGATTTGTGTGACATTCTCCACGGCATCTGGAAACTTGGTGTTGGGCTCGATAATCGTCACATCGTTATTGCTGTCAGTTGGAGTGATTGTGATGGCGTCAGGGTTTGAGCTTGTCAAGCCTGGCTTCGTGATCGAGTCGGTTTGAGAACGTTCACCAGTGGTTAGACCCGCCGGTGTCGAGGCTGGTCCGCTCACAGAGCCAACCGAGACAGAAGAGCTTGCAGACATAACATCTACGACGGGAGTCTCAATGATAACTGTGCCTGGCTCCCCAGACGCTGTAGGAGGGATATACCTGGTGATAGGCTCAGTGATGGAACCTGTACCGGAGTATGGTCTGATAACAGTTGAGTTGGGACTCTGAGGCGTCGGAGGAAGGGTTATCGCTGGGTTGTCGGTCAAGGGACCTGGACTGTCCGAAGCGATGGTTTCAATGATAATCGTACCAGGCTCACCAGCCTTCGTGGGGGGAAGATAGCTTGTAACAGCCGCAGTAATTGAACCCGTACCGGTGTACGGCCTGATGATTGTGACGTTGGGACTGTTGGAGCTAGGGGGGATGGTGATGGCCGGCATGTCCGTTGGCGCTGTAATGGAAGATGCGATACCGCTAGTTACATCTTTCGATTTGGCGGGAGTCTCAATGATTACCGTTCCTGGGTCGCCGGACGAAGCTGGAGGGAGATAGGTAGTGAAAGGTGCAGAAAGCCCTGGGGCGCCGTCTCTCGTGATGGTCACATTGCTTCCAGGTGGGTACTCAATGATCACAGTTCCTGGATCGCCTGACGAGGCAGGAGGTTGATATATGGTAGTAGCACCTGTTAGAGAAGCACCTCCTTGAGTGAATATGGTCACATTCGGCTGTGGAGTCTCCGAGCCAGACGGAACAGTCTGGATAAAGACAGTTCCCGGATCACCACTCTTTTGAGGAGGAACGTAACTGGTGATGGGCGTCTTGATACCTGGCGGGGCCAATGTGTACACAGTCACGTTGTCGACTGACGTCTGTGACATACCACCGGTAAGAGAAGCAGGAGTCTCGACAAATACGGTTCCAGGCTGACCTCCTGATGCAGGAATAGTGGAGACAGTGACAGGCGCTGTGATAACGCCGGTACCCGTGTAAGGTCGAAGAACTGTAACGTAGTTGTTGACCCCAGGTGGTAGAGTAACAGGGCTACTGCCACCATCGCCGCTGGATGCCATCGCTGTGCCTTGGGTGTCTACTATGATAGTGCCCGGTTGACCTCCTTCAGGGGCAATCGTCGTAATGGTTACAGGCTCTGTCAGGGCCTTCGTACCAGAATACGCGCGGAAAGATGTGACATAAGAGGCAATTGCTGAAGGGGTTGAAGTAATGGGCTCTCCTGAACCAGGTGTCCCTATAATAACAGTTCCAGGCTGGTCACCCTGAGGCGCAATGGTTGTAATAGTGACTGGAGCAGTGATTGACTTTGAACCAGTGTAAGGCTGATAGACTGTAACATAGGTAATAGATGTAGGTGCTGATGTAACCGGAGCGGCTGAACCAGGCGTTTCGATGACTACAGTACCCGGCTGATCGCCTTGAGGTTCAATAGTTGTAATGGTAACTGGAGCAGTAATAATATCTAAACCGGTGTGAGGCTGATAGACCGTGACATATGGTTTAGATATGGGTGCCGATGTAACAGGAGCCGCGGAGCCCGGCGTTTCAATAACAACAGTACCCGGCTGATCGCCTGTGCCATCAATTGTAGTAACCGTGACCGGAGCGGTGATACTGCCTGCGCTGGTATGGGGTCGATACACTGTCACATACGACATGGGCATCGGCTCTGATGTAACTGGGGGTCCTGAACCAGGCGTCTCGATAATCACGGTACCTGGCTGATCGCCTGTGCCGTCAATTGTGGTAACTGTAACCGGAGTAGTGATACTGCCCTCACCAGTGTGAGGTCGATACACTGTCACGTACGACATAGGTGTTGATGTAACTGGGGGTCCTGAACCAGGCGTCTCGATAATCACGGTACCTGGCTGATCGCCTGAGCCGTCAATTGTGGTAACTGTGACCGGAGTAGTGATGCTTCCTTCACCTGTGTGAGGTCGATACACTGTGACATACGACATGGGCATAGGCTCTGATGTAACTGCAGGTTTAGAGCCAGGGGTTTCGATGATAACGGTACCGGGTTGGTTACCTGCAGGGGGAACTGTAGTGATAGTGACAGGACTAGTGATGCTGCCTTCACCGGTGTGAGGTCGATATACCGTTACATACGACACAGGCTCTGATGTGGCTGAGGGTTCAGAGCCAGGCGTTTCGATAATCACGGTACCTGGCTGATCGCCTGTGCCGTCAATTGTGGTAACTGTAACCGGAGTAGTGATACTGCCCTCACCAGTGTGAGGTCGATACACTGTCACGTACGACATAGGTGTTGATGTAACTGGGGGTTCAGAACCAGGCGTTTCGATAATCACGGTACCTGGCTCGCTACCCACAGGCGAAATCGTTGTAAGTGTAACTGGTTGAGTGATCCTACCAGGACCTGTGTGTGGCTGGTACACCGTCACATAAGGAAGCTCTGTCGATGACCCCGCTCTTGCTGATGTTACGGCGGGTGTCTCGACAAACACGGTACCAGGCTCACCAGCTGATGCGGGAGGCTGGTATCTGGTCTGTGGAGCCGTTAGAGATGCCGGTCCCTCCGTAAATATGGTCACGGTACTTCCATCACCGGAGCTCATCGGAGCCTCAGAGGCTATAGTTTGGATGAAGACAGTTCCTTGTCCACCCTCTGTTTGTGGGGGAGCATAACTGGTGATTGGAGTCTTCACGCCTGGTGGCGCCAAAGTATAGATGGTAGTGTTCGTACCAGGACCAGCCACATCCGATGATGTTTGACTGATGGGAGCAGGAGTCTCAATGATGACCGTTCCGGGTTGCCCAGGCGTAGTTGGTGGCTCGAATGAGGTAACGGGAGCAGTGATGATGCCTGGGCCTGGATACTGACGAACAACAGTGATATTGGGACTTCCGTCACTTGGAGGAATCGTAACAGCGGCAGGTGACGTTGTTTGATCTTGGGACTGGGGTCCCGTTGTAGACAAATCTCCAGGAGTCTCAATGACAACAGTACCGGGTTGACCTGATGTGGCAGGGGGGATGTAACTGGTAATAGGTGCTGTGATTGTTTCAGGGCCAGGGTAGGGTCTAATCACCGTCACATTACGGTTCTCATCATTTGAAGGAATTGTGATAGCAGGTGAGTCGGATGCCTGGCTATCAGTTGTGGGTTCAGGAGTAGGAGTCTCAATAATGACTGTTCCTTCACCCCCAGACACAGGAGCAATAGTCGTAACGGTAATAGGCCCTGTAATGCGCGCTGTGCCGGTGTATGGTCGATAGACAGTCACGTATATGACACTTGCAGTCTGGGGCACGGGCGTTTCAATGATGACGGTACCTGTTCCAGAAATGGCAGACATAGTTGTAAGTGTAATTGGAGCCGTAATCGGATTAACACCCGTGTATGGCCTGTAGATAGTTACGTAAACGTCGGCAGCCAAGCTGGTTGGGAGTGAGGCTTGAGTGACAGGCTCGGGAGTTTCGACGATGACCGTGCCAGGTTTGCCGTCTGCAGGACTGATAGTCGAGACGGTCACAGGCGCTGTGATCGACCCGGTACCAGTATAAGGTCTGAAGATTGTTACATAGTTGTCGCTTCCGGCTGGTAGAGTAACAGGAGCATTCGCGGAGGGAGTGCTGGGAAGTGTGCTGGCAACATCTTCCGAGACCGGAGTCTCAACAATGACAGTACCTGGCTGGCCACCTGAGGGTAGGATTGTGGTAACTGTGATGGGCGCTGTGATTGGAGGTGTGCCTGTGTATGGTCTGAAGACAGTTACTAGGTCATCGGCTCCGGCAGGAATCGTCAGAGGAGGGTTTGCGCCCTTGATCGTGCTTTGTGCTGCAGGCGTTTTGATGATAACAGTACCAACCTCGCCACTTTGCCCGGGGGCCAGGGTACGAGTGATGTCTGCGGTGATATCACTAGCTCCGTCAAGAGGCTCGTAAATAGTGGTATACGACATAGTAGGCGCCACAGTAACGGCTTCCTTGGTTCCTGGTGTTTCAATGATGACGGTACCTGGTTCAAGTCCCTGCGGCTGTATTGTCGTAATTGTTACTGGCGCAGTTATCTGACCGGTGCCAGAGTAAGGCTTGAACACAGTGACAAAAGGTAACTCGCTTGTCATTGCTGGGCTTGAAGTAACCGGTAACTCGGAACCAGGTGTCTCCACAATCACAGTACCAGGCTGATCGCCCTGAGGCTGGACCGTAGTGATTGTAACCGGAGCTGTGATGCTACCTGCTCCAGTGTGCGGTTGGTAGACTGTGACATATCGTTCTTGAGGGACTGGCGCTGAGGTAACCGGAGCCCCTGAGCCGGGCGTTTCGATGTACACGGTGCCCAGGGTGGTACCCTGGGGAGCGACCGTACTGACTGTGATGGGCTCTGTGATGATATCCGCTCCAGTGTGTGGCTGGTAGACTGTCACGTACGAGGCCACGATTTCAGGTGCTGATGTAACGGGAGCCCCTGAGCCAGGTGTTTCAATGTACACGGTGCCTGGCGCGGTACCTTGGGGAGCAATCGTGGTGACTGCGATAGGCTCTGTGATGGTACCCGCTCCACTATGTGGCTGGTAAACTGTGACGTACGAGGCCATGCTTTCAGGAGTTGATGTAACGGGGGCCCCTGAGCCAGGTGTTTCCACAATTACAGTACCTAGCTGACCGCCTTGAGGAGAGATTGTAGTGATTGTAATAGGCTCTGTGATGGTGCCAGCTCCAGTGTGCGGCTGATAGACTGTCACGTACGAGGCTTCGCTATTAGGCATTGATGTAATGGGAGCCCCTGAGCCAGGTGTTTCCACAATCACAGTACCAGGCTGACCTCCTTGAGGAGCGATGGTAGTGACAGTGACTGGACGATCGATAGTACCATCACCGGTATGTGGCTGATAGACAGTCACGTAAGACGCCTCAAGGACAGCTGTCGCCGTGGTTGCAGGTCCTGAACCGGGTGTTTCGATGATAACAGTACCGGGTCGATCACCTTGAGGGGGGATCGTAGTAACAGTCACTGGACTAGCAATGCTATCTGGACCAGTATGGGGCCGATAGATAGTCACATAAGATGCCTCAGGGATAGGTGTAGCTGTGGTCGCCGGTTCTGAACCAGGCGTTTCGATGATAACGGTGCCGGGTTGATCACCTTGAGGGGGAACTGTAGTAATAGTGACTGGACTAGTGATGCTGCCTATACCAGTATGGGGCTGATAGATTGTGATGTATGAGGCCTGGATGGCACTGGTTAAGGTCATCGATGCAGCAGGGGTGTTGAAGATGATAGTGCCAGGTCGATCTCCTTCCGGCTGAATAGTTGTTACAGCAACAGCTTCAGTAATGGCACCTGTGCCAGAGTATTCGACATAAACTGAAGTGTAGGAAGGAACTGGAGGCGTCGTGGTGATAGGAGGTTGAGATCCGGGGGTTGCAATGATGATAGTACCAGGCTGTCCACCGTTGGGAGGGATACTCGATACAGTAACAGGGGTAGTAATTGTACCAGATCCACTATACGGTTGATAGACTGTTACAAACGGCGCCTGTGTCTGAATGATAACAGTGCCAGGCTGATCCCCTGAGGGAGGAACGGTGGTAACGATTGGTGAAGCAATCTGGTCGACCCCGGTGTACTCGACTGTGGTCGTAACGTACGAGCCCTGGGTTCCCACAATGATAGTACCTGGCTGATCACCTCGAGGAGGAATTGTAGTAAGTGGTACTGGACCTGAAATCATACCGGTCCCAGTATACAATGTGGAAGAAGTGACATAACGGCCTTGTGTCTGCACAAAGACAGTACCGGGCTGATCGCCTTGAGGTGGAATAGTGATGACCTTAGTCGCCTCAGGGGACAGGTCTGATCCGGTATATAGTTCGGTAACCGTCACGTATGATGGTACAGGGGGCGTTGTGGTGATGGGAGCTGCAATGCCAGGAGTCTCAATGATGAATGTACCCGGCTGATCTCCAGTAGGGGCAATCGTAGACACGGTTGTTGGACCCATAAGCTGATCAGGTCCAGTATGCGGACGATAAATGGTAACAAATGGAACCTGAGTTTCAACGATAACGGTTCCGGGTTGATCGCCCTGAGGCGGAATAGTTTTCACTACAGGTACCGTAATCTGATCAGTTCCAGTGTAAGGGTTTGTGATGGTGACGTATGAAGCCGGGGCATCAACGACAGTGCTGGGAGGTGCTGTCTGACCCGGAGTGTTGATTATCACTGTGCCGGGTTGGCCATTAGCCGGTTCGATCGTCGTTTGAGGCACTGGCTCAGTGATCTTGCCAGTTCCAGTACCAGGTTGGTAAACCGTCACATAGCTAGCACCGGGAGCAGAGGTTGTGATAGGCGGTAGTTCTCGATCAGGAGTTTCGATGATAACCGTGCCGGGCGCTGTTCCCTGAGGTGCAATAGTCGTTACAGTAACTGGAGTCGTGATCTTCTCCGTTCCAGAGCCTGGACGGAAAACCGTAACATAAGTACTGCCCTGAGGAGTAATGGTATTCGTCGAGTCGAAGCTTGTCGCGACATCTGTTCTAGTGACTTGAACAGGGGTCTCAATGACAACGGTGCCTGGCTGGCCGTTTGTAGGTGCGATTGTTGTGACAGTGATAGGAGCAGTGATCTCGGCTCCAGTGTGAGGGCGGAACACAGTCACGTAAGACTCATTGGGGCCAGGGGGCAAGGTAACTGTAGGGTGCGGCCCAGGGGTTTCTGGCTCAGGGGTTTCAATGATAACAGTGCCTGGCTGGCCACCTACACCGGGTAAAGTTGTAACAGTGACAGGAGCAGTCAAAGTATCAATTCCAGTGTGAGGTCTGTAGATAGTAACATACTGGTCGCCTGGGCCAGGGGTAAGAGTAACCGGGGGGATGTTTTCTTTACCGCCAGATGCAACAGTTGGTGTCTGGATAATAACAGTCCCAGGACTACCATTAGAAGGCTGGATAGTTGTAACTGTAGTCGCTTCGGTAATCGAGTCAGGTCCGGGATAAGGCTGATAGACTGTAGTGTACATGCTGCCAGGGCTAGCAGAAGCGGTGCTGTATGCACCAGCATCCTGGGTAGGAGCAGGTGTCTCCACTATAACAGTTCCGGGCTGGCCATTGACTCCCTGGATTGTAGTAACTGTTACAGGTGCCGTAATGCTATCAGTGCCGGTATGAGGTCTGTAGACCGTAGCATAAGAGCCATCGGGACCTGGAGAGATAGTTACAGGTGCTCCTGCATTGTCAATCGAGGTACCAGCTTTCACAACAGGTGTCTCAATGACAACGGTTCCGGGCTGACCATTGACGCCCTGGATAGTAGTGACTGTCAACGGTGCCGTGATGCTGTCAGTGCCGGTATAAGGTCTATAGACCGTGGCATAAGAGCCATCGGGACCTGGAGAGATGGTGACAGGTGCTCCTGCGTTGTCAGCTGAGGTACCAGCTTCCACAACAGGCGTCTCGATGACAATAGTTCCAGGTTGACCGCCAACTCCCGAGATAACAGTTGCAGTTACTGGAAGAGCAATGGAGCCAGTACCTGTGTACGGTCTATAGACCGTTGTGTAGGGGCTGTCGGAGCCAGGTGGAATAGTCACAGGGACACCACCAGCAACCTGAGTCGAGGCTGGAATCTGAATACCGGGTGTCTTGACAATAACAGTTCCAGGTTGGCCGTTGGACGGAGCAATAGTAGTCGCAGTGACAGGCCCCACAATGGCGCCTGTCCCGGTGTATGGTTCGAACACAGTGACGTAGCCGTCATCGCCTTGAACGGAAGTAACATCAGGTCTAAAACTACTCTGTGCAACAGCTTCTTGAGTAGCTGATGTCTCGATGATGACGGTTCCCGGTTGTCCATTAACTCCCTCAATGGTTGTGACAGTGACAGGGGCCGTGATAATGCCAGTTCCGGTGTATGGCCTATAAATAGTCATGTAACCACGGCCATCCGAAGGAATTGTGACAGTAGGGCCAGAAACACTTGGTGTCTCAATCGGTGATAACACAGGTTTAGATGCAGGCGTCTGTATAACCACTGTACCTGGCTGACCGTTGCTTGGCGGAACGGTGCTAACAGTGATAGGTGCAGTGATTGTGTCTGACCCGGTATATGGCTCAAAGACTGTCATGTAACCATCTTGGCCCTGGGGGATTGTAACAGGTGGGTTATCTGTGTTTGCGGGCTGGCTTCCAACTTGAGACTCGGGCTGAGAGGCAGGTCCTGGAGTCTCAATGATGATAGTGCCAGGCTGGTTGCCAGATGGAACGGCTGCGGTTATAGTAGTTGGGATCGTGATTGGTTCAGCGCCTGTATGAGGCCTGAATACCGTCACATACCCATTGTTCCCAGCAGGCACGGTAACAGGGGGGCTTCCTATGTTGGTGTCTTGAGACTCAGGCTGAGAGGCAGGCCCTGGAGTCTCGATGATGATAGTGCCTGGCTGGTCGCTAGATGGAACGGCTGCGGTGACAGTAGTTGGTACCGTGATTTGTTCAGTACCTGTATGGGGCCTCAAGATCGTTACGTAACCATTGTTTCCAGCAGGTAGAGTAACAGGGGGGCTTCCAACATTGGTTGATTTCTGGCCATCGGTTTCGATGATCACAACGCCAGGCTGGCTACCCTGTGGAGCGCTGACTGTGCGAGTAACCTCTCCGGTGAAAGCACCAGTGCCGGTGAATGCTTCATAGATCGTGGTGTAAGAACCAGATGGCACAAGAGTGACAGGAGGTTGTTGTCCGGGTGTCTTGATAACAATAGTACCTGGCTTGTCTCCTTGTGGGGGGACAGCTGTTACTGTCACAGGCGATGTGATAGGCTCTGTGCCAGTCTCAGGCTCGTAAATGGTGACATACGAAGCTTCAGGTGTCTGAGCAATACCACTCTCGGAAACGATCTTCTGGCCGGGAGTCTCGAAAATCACGGTTCCAGGCTGATCCCCTTGAGGCTCAATAGTGGTCTTGGCCAAGGGTTCTGTAAGGACGCCAGGGCCAGTGTATTGCTCAAAGATTGTTGTGTATGAGGGAGCAGGGGGTGAAGTTGTAGTGGGAGGCTGTGAGCCTGGGGTCTCAACTACAATTGTACCGGGTTGGCCGTTAGAAGGAGGGATCGTAGATACGGTTCTTGGTGTGGTGATGATGTCGGCTCCTATATGAGGGCGGTATACTGTCACGAACGGTGCTTGGGTCTGGATCACGACCGTTCCAGGGCCATCTCCTGTAGGAGCCGCAGCGGTGATAGTAACGGGGCCAGTTATTTGATCAGTACCGGTGTAGCTAGCCGTAGTCGTAACATAAGGAGGTATCCCAATTACTACTGTGCCAGGTCGGTTGTCCTGTGGTTGGATGGTTGTAACAGCTGTTGGCCCAGTGATTGGGTCGGCTCCCATGTACAAGGTTGTGGTTGTCACATAAACGCCCGGTACCCCTATGATAACTGTTCCCGGCTGGTCGCCCTGAGGAGGAATAGTTGTGAGAGGTGTAGGGGCCGTGATAACACCAGTTCCAGTATAGAAGACTGTTGTGGTAATGTATGACGGTTCAACGGGTGTCGTTGTGACTGGACTTTCACCACCTGGAGTTTCGATGATGACGGTACCACGTTGGTCTCCTGTAGGGGCGATAGTGGAAACAGTAACTGGGTTTGTGATCTGGCCTGCTCCTGTGTGTGGGCGATAGATAGTCACAAAAGGAGCCTGGGTCTCGATAATAACAGTTCCGGGCTGGTCTCCTTGGGCTGGGATAGTCGTAACAATAGATTCGGTGATCTGGTCTGTCCCAGTATATTGCTGCGTAACCGTGATGTACGAGGGAGAAATGTTCCCTGTAACAGAAGCGGGTTGTTGAACTGGTGTTTGATAGATAACTGTACCCGGCTGGTTGCCACTTGGAGGGATGGTAGTCACGACTGCTTGGTTAATCGGGTCTGTGCCGGTGTAAGGCTTAGTAATCGTCACGTATGCATCAGGAATGGGGAAGGAGGTCACGGGAGGCGCTTGCTGACCCGGGGTCTCTATGATTACTGTACCAGGTTGGCCGTTAGTTGGTTGTACTGTTGTTAGAATCTGAGTTTCGGTGATCTTATCTGTCCCTGTGGGAGGCTGGTAAACTGTCACTACACTAGCACCTTGTCCAGCGGAAGTAGTAATAGGGGGTAGGTCTTGATCCGGAGTTTCAATAATGACCGTGCCGGGTTGATTACCAGAGGGCTGCTGGGTGGTGATAGTAATAGGGCTTGTAATGCGGTCTGTGCCGGAGTGGGGACGAAAGATTGTGACATAAGAAGCCATAGGTTGATCAGGGCTACTTGCTGTCGGTCCACCAATCCCAGAGGCGGGCGCAGTCTCCAACATAACAGGAGTTTCGATAATTACGGTGCCTGGCTGTCCATTCGTAGGTGCAATCGTTGTGACCGTTACAGGAGCTGTAATTAGGTCGGCTCCTGTATGAGGACGGAAGACAGTGACGTAGGATTCATTTGGCCCTGGAGGAAGCGTGACGGTTGGATTAGGCCCCGCAGTCTCTGGTTGTGGTGTCTCGATGATAACTGTCCCGGGCTGACCACCGGCTGGTGCAATGGTGGTGACGGTAACAGGCACATTGATGCTACCAGTTCCAGTGTAAGGTCTGTAGATAGTCGTATACTGATCGCCTGGGCCTGGGTTCAGAGTGACGGGAGGAATTACAGCCTTACCACCAGTCTCGAGACCTGAAGTAGAAACTGATGCCGTAGTAAAATCGAGAACAGGACCAACTGTTTTAACAGGTGGCGTCTCTATAACGATAGTGCCCGGCTGGCCATTAGCACCAGGGATACTGGAGACGGTAACTGGTTCGTTGTTGACACCGGGGCTTGTACGGGGTTGATATATCGTCACGTAAGATCCTTGAGGACCAGGCGCGATCGTCACAGGGCCACTGTCCGTGGACTGACTTGAAGCTTGTGCCTGTACCACGGGTGTTTGGACAATGACAGTTCCAGGTTGCCCGTTGGAGGGCAGAACTGTGGTGGTAATGGGCGCTGTGATGGGTCCTACACCGGTATATGGTTGTGAAACTGTCACATAACCATCGTTACCCTGCGATTGGCTTGAAGCTTGTACCTGCTCCACAGGTGTTTGGACAATGACAGTTCCAGGTTGCCCGTTGGAGGGCAGAACCGTGGTGGTAATGGGCGCTGTGA
>QHKN01000099.1:0-109487 GCA_004366955.1 Fusarium humuli | reverse complement strand
CACATAACCATCGTTACCCTGCACTGTAGTCGCGCCAGAGCCTGAGTTGGATTGTTGAGAGGTGGCCAAGGGCACAGGAGTCTCGATGATAATCGTTCCTGGGCGACCCAAGGTAGGGGCGACTGTTCCGACCGTATGGGGCTCATTGATCATGCCTGGTCCTGGGTATGGCCTATATACAGTGACATAGCCGCCATTACCTGCAGAAACAGTAACCGCAGAAGGTGTGGATTGCTTCTCTTCTGATGAAGTAGTAACTACAGGCGCAGGGGTCTCGATGACCACTGTTCCAGGCTGGCCATTCGTCGCTGCAATGGTGCTGACAGTAACCGGTGCGGTAATGACCCCGGGACCTTCGTGGGGTCGATAAACTGTCACGTATCCATCTTGACCTTGAGGGATGGTAACAGGAGGGTTGCCTGTGGTCGGTACCTGATCCGTTGCCTGAGTAAGAGGTACGGGTGTCTCTACAATCACTGTGCCAGGCTGTCCACCGGTGGGAGAGGCCTGAGTAATCGTAACGGGAGCGGTAATTCCAGAGCCAGTGTGAGGCTTGAACACAGTTACGTAGTTGTTGCTTCCAGCAGGCATGGTGACTTCGCTCGAGACCGATGTCGTTGGTGCAAACTTCGTATTAACATCGGGTGAGGTAGGGGTCTCAATGATAACAGTCCCAGGTTGATCACCTGAAGGAGTAACAGCAGTAATGGTAATTGGCTGGTCAATGTTGCCAGGACCAGGGTAAGGCTTATAAACCGTAACGTACGGGTTATTGTTACCAGTAGGAATCGTGACTGGGCCAGTGTTGACAGCAGTATTCGCTCCCGGGTTCGGAGTCTGGATAATAATAGTTCCAGGCTTTCCACCAGCAGGAGCTTGAGTATACGTAACCGCAGATGTGATGTCACCTGGACCTGGCCACGGCATATAAACCGTCACGTACGATCCTGTGGGATCAGGCGGGATACCGATAGGGGAAGTAGGACCAGCGGATGTCTGACCCGCCGAGGTTGGAAGGTCGGTCGGCTGTGTCTCAATAAAAACAGTACCCGCTTGGCCATTTGAATGTGCCTGTGTGAGAGTAACAGGTGCTGTGATGGTTCCGGGACCGGGATACGGTCTGTATACCGTTACATACTGGACACTGTTTGACAACGTCGGGGCAGGGGTTTGAATAAGAACCGTTCCAGGTTGACCGCCGGTTGCCAACTTCGTGATAGTAACAGGAGCAGTAATAACACCAGGCCCTGGGAAGGGGGTATAAATGGTTATGTAGTTGTCTGTCACGGGTGCGGGGTTCGGCGCCAAGGTAGGAGTAGATCTGGATGGAGTTGTGATAAACACAGTTCCTGGATTACCACCAGATGGCGCCGCTTGTGTCCTCGTGATAGGTGCTGTGATAACGCCAGGCCCTGGGAATGGGAAGAATACTGTCACGTATTGGTCACCATTTGCTGCAGTACTTGGCACATTCTGCTGTATCGGAGTGGAAAGTGCAGGTGTTGTAATGTAAACAGTGCCAGGACGGCCACCTGAGGGGGCCTGGGTAGAAGTGATAGGTGTAGTGATAACCCCTGGTCCTGGGAAAGGCAAGTATACCGTTACATATCCATCGGTCCCTGATACAGTACTAGTAGCCTGACCTTGCTGTATTTGTGTGACAGGTGCAGGTGTTGTAATGTAAACAGTACCAGGACGACCACCTGATGGGGGCTGAGTAGAAGTGACAGGTGCAGTAATAACCCCCGGTCCTGGGAACGGTAAATAGACCGTTACGTATCCATCAATTCCTGAGACGGTACTCGTAGCCTGACTTTGCTGTTGAGTTGCACTAGCCTGAGCGACCGGAGTGGTAATAAAGACAGTACCAGGACGGCCGCCTGAGGGGGGCTGAGTAGACGTGACAGGTGCAGTAATAACGCCTGGTCCTGGGAAAGGCAAATGGACCGTTACATATCCATCAGCCCCTGAGAGAGTACTAGTAGCCTGACTCTGCTGTTGCGTTGCGCCAGCCTTAACAACAGGAGTGGTAATAAAGACAGTACCAGGATTGCCGCCCGAGGGGGGCTGAGTATAAGTAATAGGCGCACTTATCTCTCCTGGTCCAGTATATGGGACAAAGACTGTAATATACCCATTCACGCCGGAAGTGGTAACCGGCAAGTTTGGTTGACTACTGGTCGCCGGTAGAGACGCAGGCGTTGTGATGAAAACCGTTCCGGGATTACCACCTGAAGGCGCCTGCGTCCTGGTATAAGACGCAGTGATAACGCCTGGACCAGGAAAGGGCAAATAGACGGTAACATACCCATCTGTACCTTGTGTCGTACTAGGCTTTGGTAACGTGGTTGGAACAGAAGTTTGTCCAACGGGTGTTTGAATGATGACGGTTCCAAATTTACCACCAGTGGGAAGAGCCTGCGTGATGGTGATGGGCGAGTTAATGATACCTGGTCCCGGGAATGGCTTGAAGACTGTGACGTAATTGTCTGTACCCGTAGTTGTGCTTGCTGGAGCAAACCTGGTTGCGGGAGGTGTCATGATGAACACTGTTCCGGGGTTTGTACCAGATCCGGCCACTGAAGTAGTTATGACTCCGGTAATAACATCTGTGCCAGTGTACTGCTGTGTAACTGTGACAAAACCGTCGGCACCAGTGACAGTAGGTTGAGGCTTCACTGTGGGAGTCTGAATGATAACAGCTGTGGACTTGCTTCCACCAGGAGCTGTGACAATAACAGTCTCTGTAATCGTGGTGTCATGATCATCTGTGCAAGGCTCATAGACCGTAACCGTTCCACCAATTACCGTTGGAGTGACGGTAATCGGGCCTTGAGTCTCAATAATAACGGTTCCTGGTTGTCCATTCTTGCCATTGATAGTTGTGACAGTAATAGGCTCAGTAATAGGCACAACACCAATATGCGGTCGATAGATAGTTGTGTATGTGCCAGGAGCAGTAGGTTGAACGGTCACAGTCGTACCTGGCCGGGTCTCCCAGTTGGTCACGGTTCGGAGCTGGGTCACAGTCCTTTCGAGAGGAGCAGGTGTCTCTATTATGATAGTACCAGGTTGTCCATTTGAAGGCGACTGTGTGATCGTAACAGGAACGGTAATAGGATCACCGGTATGAGGTCTGTAGATGGTCACATATGGGTTGTTGCCATTGGGAGGAATCGTGATGGGTGGGCGATCTCCCCCTGTCGTGGTAAGCCCAATCTGACCTTTGGGTGTGTCGATTGTGGGAGTTTCAACGACAATGGTACCGGGCCGAGTTCCACTAGGAGGAACTGTGATTGTGATAGGCTTCTTAATAGGGTCACCCTTGTGTGGCCGGTAGACTGTGATGTAAGGACTATCACTGCCCGCAGGAAGAGTAATTGGTTCCTTGCCAGGACGATATGTCTCTGGTGAAGGTGTCTCGATGATAATCGTTCCTGGTTGGCCGTTTTCCCCCTTCTGAGTAAGGGTGATAGGCGCCGAAATGGGGTCACCACTGTGAGGTCGAAAAACAGTGGCAAATTTATTACCAGGCCCAGGGGGGATAGTGATAGGCCCGTCGGGGGCTCGGGTAGTCTGGCCGCCTCCAGATGGGACCGGAGTCTTGATGATAACAGTTCCGGGTTGCCCTTGTCCACCGGTCATGGTGATAGTTGTGGGAGCCGTAACAGCGTCGGTACCAGTGGGTCCCTGAATGATGGTCACCATGGATCCTCCCGAACCAGCTGGGATTGTAATGTCATTGGTTCCCGACTGAGGGGCGGGAGTCTCAATAATGATGGTTCCTGGCTGGCCGCCGCTAGGTCGGATTGTCCTGGTTGTAGCGGCGGTGATGGGATTCTGAGGTGGCTTTACAATTGTGATATAACCACTGTTGGGATCGGATGGAAGAGTGATAGCATGCTGTCCCTTAGGCACATTCGGTGTCTCGATAATGACTGTACCGGGACGAGTACCAGACGGGGGTACTGTATAGGTCACAGGTTTCGTTATCTGGTCAGAACCAGCGTGAGGCCGTAAGACAGTACAGTATGGGTTGTTGCCACTGGGTGGAATGACTTGGGGTTGGTTATCAGGCCAGTCTTCGTCCTGATTATCGCCCTTTCGCGTGCTCGACGCGGTGGGAGTCAGGATAATGATGGATCCATCTCCGCCAGCCGAGGTGGGGATCAGGGAGGTAATTGGAGTTCGAATGGCCGAGGTCCCTGTGTATGGGGCAATGATTGTGGTGAACCGTCCACCGTTACTCGGACGAATGGTAATGGCACCATCGGGGTTTGTGTTGCTTGGAGGGACCTGGATGTAGACGGTGCTTGGACCACCTGCATAAGCGGCCTTGGTAGTAATCCGTGGCTGAGTGATGTAAGTGGTTCCAGTGAGCGTTTCGATAACCAGAACATTTGAGGGAGTGGTTCCAGCTCCAGCGCCAGCTCCAGCACCAGGGATAACACCAGCTCCAGGTCCAGCGCCTGCTCCAGGGCTAACACCAGCACCAGGGATAACACCAGCTCCAGGTCCAGCGCCTGCTCCAGGGCTAACACCAGCACCAGTTCCAGCGCCAGCTCCGGGTCCAGTGCCAGCTCCAGGGCTAACACCAGCTCCGGGTTCAACACCAGCACCAGGTCCAACACCAGCACCAGGGCCAATACCAGCGCCATCACCAGATCCAGCGCCAGATCCAGCGCCAGATCCAGGGCTGCTTCCAGCTCCGGGTCCAACACCAGCTCCAGCACCAGGATTAACACCAGCACCAGGGATAACACCAGCTCCAGCACCATCACCAGATCCAGCGCCGGCTCCAGGGCTGCTTCCAGCTCCGGGTCCAACACCAGCTCCAGCTCCAGTGCCAGCTCCAGCACCAGGGATAACACCGGCACCAGCGCCACTATCAGCTCCGGGGCTGCTGCCAACACCAACAGTGCTTACCGGTACATCATTCCATGCTGTCTGAATGACAACAGTCGCCGAGGCAGTCCCCGCCGCGAGGATCGTCCTTGTAGCATCACCAGTGATCGCAACACCACTAGGTATCGCAGAAATAACTGTAGCCGTCGGATTCTCATTGGAAGGCGTAATCGTTAATACGCCCGGTTGCCCTGATGAGAAGGAGGAGTATGCTGTACCAGGAACATCCACGATGATCGTACCGGGATTCGTCCCACTCGGCTCGGCAATTGTGATTTCCTGGTTCGTTGTGGCATCGGCGCCTCCTGTGTATGCTTGAATGATTCGTTCGTATGGGTCGTCGCTTTTCGCTGGGATCGTAATGACAGGATGAGGAAGGAGCGTTACAGGGAATAATGTCCCGTACTTGGTATATGTGGCGACGGTTGGCTGGGCGTTGATCGGCTGTGTAACGGCATTCTGGTTGGACTCGCCATTTGCCCCAGTCGCGTCCAACTTCTCTCCCGAGTCTGCATCGTCGGCGTTCCCGTTCAAGGTCGTCATAGCATGTCCAATGAGGGATGCTTCGAATCCCTCCGCAACTTTTATTGCGGCATCGTTGACGGCATCGTTAATACCACCCTGGGATTTGGCGCCCAAAATGAGCGTCGAGGCTATTAGCCCCCTCGATAATAACATGATATAGGTTGTTGCATAAAGGTAAGGAGTGAATTAGTTAATGATTAAGAGATTCGGTGTATGTGTGTCTGTGTTTGTTTGTATTTGGGTATTCAAGTTCTTGTTCGGGGCCTCTCAATTGCTTATAACCATTGGGAAATCATTATATGATTGCTACACTGTCCGGTTTCGTCTATCAATCTGATGGGTCCATCTTCAACGGAATAAGAGGCGTCACCTTATTCTACAAGCCTTTTCCACAATTCCTTGTTTGCACCTAAAGTTCTGATTTCTGCTTTGGTACAGCTGGTGTCCTGGATGAAGACGAATTGCATTTGCGATGATCTACCCATTCGCCCGATTTTGATTGATACATCTTCGGATCTAGCCCGGATTTAGACATACGGCTCCTGAGCCGAGCCACAATAGTAAAGTTAACCCCTGTAAACCACACCTGTTTACAGAAAACCCGCGGCTGGTAAGGTCCTAAGTTTGGGGACCATTCCACCCATGCTTGTTCCCGTGACCAATCGGAAACTCTCCATGACGCGTACTAACGGAAACATGCAAGGCACCAGGGCCACTAGCGGGATTAAGACTTTACACGTCCAACTAGGCCAGGCACCATGCATGCGTGCTCATCGCATCAGATATCCTTCAGGCACCTCCATCTTTCGATTAGCTCGGGCCTGAATGCCAAGACCTGTTAGACTAGCTGTTTTCGGCTAACAACTTTCTTGTTAAACCTCAAGCACACACGCTTTTTTCAAATCGTTTAGGTCATCTAAAAACTTGTTTGGAATGCTGTTAAACATGGTTGGTATCGAATCGGTAAAGCTATCCGTACAACGCACTCAATCCTTTTCTCGTAATACATAGCGTGGCGCAGCCCCACAATGGTATTTTATGATTCGTTGATGCTGAGCGTTTGATCTTAGTCAGCGGACAAATTCTCCGAGAACTGAGTACATGGTCTCCATCAGGAATGCGCCATATACTCAATTACATCATCAACCCCATCGTTTGGGGAAACATGTACTCAGTTAACGGAGGATTTTGTCCGCTGAATAAGCTCAAATGTTCAGCATCAACGAATCATGGGAAGTGACTGACGCTCTAAGAATGTGATTGTTAGGTCTGCTTCTGTCGGTCTGAATATTTTCAATCCCAAATCAAAGGTAAATGATCCCAAAGACACACATTACATATGATTCCAGACGGCCTTGGTAATTCACACATTTAACCTATAGTACGGAAACTCAGTCAAATACAATTATGTGTAGGATGTATTGATTCCTCTACTAGATCATGTTTTGATACGAATGGTACAGCATGTAATTACTTCAACAAGGCTGCTTCAGCTGGCATCTGCTGTATAATAGGGTAATGTATTTAAATTGCTCCAATCGCTCTACCGGGCAAAAGCTAGAGTAATAAACTCTAGACCTCTACAGTTCATAGGCAGTATCTTATTCCAATTCAACAACATTCACTTGTCGTTGATGGATAGATCTGTTAGACTATGCAAATTAGTTGTTCATTGCCCAGGTGTGTTCACTTGTCTTTGTCATTTGTGTTGGCATTTCTACTTTACAGCCCACAGGGGTTTATCTTCAAACGGGAAACTTCAACTTAACTGTGGCCAGCCAATTGCCACTTGTGTATTGACTTGCAGTGCAATGGGCGAGATAGAGGCCAATAAGAAGGTCCCGATACAGCCGAAATCGTGCAAATAATCCTTCTGGGCTGTACGACGGCCCTGCATCCATCCCCCGCTTTGCTAAGAATCCGAATCGGTGGAGAAACTGGATCGGATACAACTGATCCCGTACCTAGACTGTAAAGGCGTACCTGAGCTCCGCGTGGGAGGAATTTAAACGAAGGCGACGTGTCTTTCTTTCCTGTAAAGGGGCAATGCCATCGTTACCACACTCCACTAAAATGAAAACAGATTCACCCAGTGTTAGGAGACTGCTTATTGGTGTTATTTTACCGCGACCAGATTGCGAGGAATGAAAGTACTGTCAGTATGTGTAACCAAGGGGGTCCAGGGTAAGGTCATGATCACAGCAGGAAAGCGCGTCTGAAGCGCGTCTGAAGCGCGACACCGTTCATGGACCTTGGTAAGATAATAGTTTTGTGCAAATATATTATTATTGTTGAAGACTCTAGAGATACGATATATATTTGTTGTTCCTGTTCCTACTCGTGAGAATAATTGTTAGGTATGGGTGATAGAACAGTTGGTAACACCATCACTCAATTTGCGCTCCCCTGCTCCATCAAGTTTGATCAACTCGTGACTTTTCCGATGAGTCAATACATTTAGTGTGATCTTTGTCACCTCTACAACCCCCAGGGGTGTAAGAGGGCACCCGGATTACCTTTTCTCCAGCACCTATTGTATTGCCTTCTGCATAGTTACTCAGTAAGGGGGATCTGGGCGAATAGCGTGTCTTCATACAGCGGAAATTGTCCTCTCACACCCTTGTCTGCTGTACCATCAAAGTCTCAAAGTGGACTAGTGCCTGTGGAAATAACACCGTCTTGGTTGAAACGCTAATCTCGGCCCCAAGCCACCCGAGCATCCTAGATTAACTAGCACGTACCCCGGAACTAAGACACAGCCGTTACATCATGATATCTTGCGACTGACACCGGCAAGTCCCGATAACAAAAATGGCCGTTCAAGGTTAAGACTCATCAGGCTTGTAGGCCCACCATCAACCATGTGTCGCTCACCATCTCCATAGCAGATGCTTACTGTAATTCGCTCGCACAGGCACTACTCAATTTCGCCAGTCTGTAGGGTAAGTTAATAAGTATTTTAGTTAAATTCTTCAACATATTGGCGCAGCTCTTGAGACATCAAGAGCTTTATTTAATAAAAGCAGCAAGAGAAAGCAGAGTATATATGCTCTTAAAGGACGTTGTAGGTCTAGCATTTTCAGTTTTAAAAGAATGTGGTCAAGACACCAGCTACCAGCACCCATACACTAACGTTCTCCATCTAGTACTGTTTTCTATTTCTATAAATTATAACAGAAGATAAAATAGCATACATTTTAGAATATTAGCATCTTGTTAAGTACTAGTGAATCAAATAGTAGACATGGAAAAGGTAACAGCTAGGTGATTTTAAAACTTACAAGTCGTGTATTCCAGCCCGAGCCATGGCATGAATTTTCCTACACCTCTGAAACGTCCTGTCTATGTATGTCCTAGACTTCAGATTACCAAGATGAATATAGGCATAAGAAATTGAGACAATTGTCTTCTCTCTCATAAGATCCTACTGATAAATCAGTCCCTGTGATTGCTTAACGATGGAGATCCAGGGTATGCATGGCAGGGGTCGTTCAAAAACACAGGAAGGTAAAAATCATGTTCACTCAAAGTGCTACTTAATACAAGAATCAATAATGCAAAGTTGTCGTTAACACTCAAGTAAGTGCATCGAGGCCCTGGTCAATGTGCAGACGTGACATATTGTACCAGCTGCGGATTATGCCAAATGCATGCGATCAAGACTTTTTACCTGGCGTAAACAAATGCCCCAAAGATAGAGTTTCTGCTTCCCGAACATATTGCCTTTAGCTGCGCGATGTTTGGACTGGCAATTTAGATAGATGAGTCCATTAGCCATTCTTTGGAGTCGATTTGTGGCAATACTCTAATCGATGCAGCCTGGCGGTTTCATCCTTTTATATCTTATATCGAAATATTGAAACGCGCAATATTGCACTCCACATATGAGCCATCCCATCAGGCGAAGTTCATGCAAACCCCTTGAGGGCGTGGCGGGTTCCAATGTCGAGGGACGGGAGTAAGTTCATGATAGTGGGCTACCTAGATGTGTTCTTTAAAGCTTACAGTCCTTCAGATAATTACTGCGTTTATCGCTGTCTTCCTCCTGACACTTATTGACGTCGTCTCAGCATATCTTATCCTTACCATACCTACAAGTTGATAGTCGCCAGTTCAACGAATATTCCTGGGGATGATAGGCATACAGATTCTAGATACTGCAAAGACTTGCAACCGCTGTAAAGACGACGGAGATTATAGGGAAAATATTCTCTAAAGCCAAATCCGGACTTCCCTAGGCACCGTAATTGACATATCAACTTTTTCTTCTCAAGGGAGGCACATACTCAAAAGTTCCAGTGTTGGTCCGTTGGCCCTCGTATCAAAAGTGCCTCAACCATACATCAATCGACCAATAATAACACTAGAAGCCATTTAGAATGAGGCCACTCAAGTCACTGTTGTAAGATAGTCGTGGGTTACCAGGATCATTGCGGGGTTCAGGAGGAGAGAAGACCACTGTGACCAGCATGCCGTTTTTATAATAGGGACTTGGCATATCATAACGACAATTAAAGCCGCATTATTTGCGTATGTTGTGAAAAAATACGAATAATGACGTTCCATCCGGAAAAACACAAACGAGACCTTCCCAAACCAGCGAACCGCTCTACAATCCATATTTAGCCATAATATTATGACAGTAACAATTGTAGCAAGCTAGAAAATACAAGGTTCCAAACGATATTGACGCAGGCAAGTATTGATAGTATTATTGACAAACTTTGATCTATCTACCTGGACAGGTATTTTCGCAGGAGAAGATCGGTTTTGATCCTAACCACCAGTGAAGTGTCGATAGGGCTGTTGAGACAGTCATCCAGCTGATGGCACCTTTTGTAGCAAAGACCAGCTAGGTAGTCTCCGCCGTCCAAGACCTTTGCCTCCTGAATCATATCCACACGATCTACATATGTACTTCGACAGCAGGTACCTTCTTATTGTTGGCGCAGCTACAGAAAATCTCGCAATTTTGTAGAACACCCGGGGGGCATGTGTTACCATCCCCTGCGCAGTGCATGATATCGCCCCAGCAGACACAAGAACAATTGGTCTCGCACGCCTCCTCGCTCGCGCCATCAGCGCAGTTGATTTCCTGGGAGAAAACACCGGTGATGAACACGGCGCTGGTCAAGGACACGATCACTGTTGTTGCAGAGTACTTCATGTTTGCTGATTGCGTGAAGGGTCCTTATTCCTTTGACGTCGCGTTAGAAGCTTCCTTGTATTTGTCTTGGATATTCACGCTTACCTTGATATGGGGCTCGTAGAAGTGACTCTTATAATTCATGTTTCGATAGTAAAGGTAAACCATATCGGACGGACGGATAAGGCCTTTTTATACCTTGTTATTGCGCTCTCATCAGTCAATTTACGGAATCATCAGACATGACTGTACATACCTAAATAGTCATGTTCGTCTGAGCGTACCTTGGCGACCAGGCGTCAGCATCGCTCATGGGTTCATTTGACAGTGTTTTATATTGCGGTATACCGACGACTGCAGATCATCCACTTTGTGGTCTACCTCATACCATACTTCGGATAAATGTGCTGAGACATGCCCGCGAATGTCGGCGACTCCCAACCACACCCACGGAAGAAACTGCTCCGTTGATCGACAAGTTGGACGTCATCGCACGCCTTATCTAGAAGGTGCCTGACAAATTGGAACATGTGATATCTGGATTTTGATGATATCATTCTAGGTCATTCCGAGACGTTCCATACTAGGTATTCCAGACAAAAACCCAACGAGTTGTTGCGTGACTCTCATTGTAAGTAACCTAGAAGGTAGCATCAGTTCCCAACTCTTCCCTTCCACTTCTACGTTTCATCGACCCCTCGCAATAGACATTTCAATATCATGGAGTCGAGCGATGAGCTTTCACTGAAGGACGCACCCTTTACAGCGACATTATCAGAGAGTCGCGTTGTTATCACAGCGCTGCATATTGGTCATGATTTTCTATTAGTCACCTCTGCGAGTGGATGCGTCTATAGAGTTGACCTAGTGACGGTGTCTGTCGAAGTCCTCGCGCAAGTGAAAGACGTTTGGAGTCTTGCTTGTCTCGACAGCAGTGTCATCTTTGGCAGTTTGAATGGCGAAATCCATGTTCTTGACATAAACAACCGGTAAGAGCCCTGTCAACGAACACTCTCCTGGATCAATGGAAAGGCGACTAAAAGATAGTATTAGAGCAAATTTGAATTCGGTCCAAGCGCACGATTCGGCTGTACGCTGCCTTGCCATTCTTGAAAGCGGTATTATCGTTTCTGGCTCCCGAGACAGTACTATTCGACTCTGGACTCTTGAATCCGGCAAACTCGAGCCACGCAACGTTCTCCGTGGACATACTGCCGAAGTGCGAAATGTCCAAGTTCATGGCGACGTGATTGTATCCGGCAGTTATGATGCAGATGCTCGGGTATGGAGTGCTCAGACAGGAGAGTGCTTGCACATTCTTCACGGTCATGGACGTCATGTCCATGGCCTGGCATTTGACGGGAAGAGAGTTGCCACCAGCAGCACTGACGGTGACATCCGCGTGTGGGACTCGGAGACTGGGTAGGTTTTTACGTGAACTGAGTGGACAACCTTTCATCTAATTCGAATATCTTGTTTTAGAAGCTGCATAGCCACATTCGTGGGCCACGGAAGCAAATCTAAAAACGTATCGCATCTTCGTCTAGTTGGAGATACCCTCATCTCAGGAGGGGCGGATGGGTCTGTTAGAGCGTGGCACTTGTCTCCTATGGACGACAGTCCAAGGGAGCTGGCAAGCTCCGATGGCAATGGCACTGCTATCAGCGCAATAAAGGTTCAGGGGCGACATGTCATTGCCGGCACCACAGCAGGATCTGTTAAAATCATCGACCGTCAGTCCTATGAGATGCTGGATTCATGGACAGACGGGACCTGTGGCATTGCCGTATTTCAGGTCGGCTTTACTCTTGAGCACAGTCCATTTGCGGTTTACCTGAAGGACGAGTCTGTTCTGGTGACTGTGTTCTAGCGGCTGGGTAGCTATTCCGTAACTATTTACACTATCTTACTATACTTTGTTAGGACTCGGTGTTCAGATACGTCATTATTGAATTTGATGAAAGATACCAGCTGAGAGATACTCATATGCTAACAGCGATGTCAACAACTGGTTCCATCACGTGCATGTTATTCTTGCCACTTTAGAGTTCGAACAGCCGAGTTGCGCAGATTCTACACCTCCATTTAAGACTTTATTAAATGGAGTCATTCTTTGTCCATTGCAAGATTCTCCCAATGGATTTGTCCTTATGAACTAAGTGACAATGAGAGTCCAGGGGCCATTGAATGGATCAATCCAAATGTCATTTCCCACCCAGGGTGCCTTGTAGGCAATTCTCTGCCAATGCATTTTACTTTTCCCTGTACCTTCTCAGCCACCAGCCCGTAGAAAGCCTTACAATTGAGTAATCTCGTATGAGTGTGGCAACACAATCATGTGGTTCTACATGATTTTTCACTTAATACGTAACTTAAACTAGCTGTCTTTGAAGTGCAGAGCTCGTCGCATCCTTCATTTTGCGAGTAATCTGCCCCACAAGGCCGGTAGCAGCGTCGGCATATTCTCTGAGGCTGGATGATCCGATTGATTGTCTAGACCGTCAGCTCGTAAAGACTATCGGATTCTTAGCTGGATCATAGACTTAGATCGATTGTACAGAAAAGGCTTGGGTGCCTACGCCGTGGTTGTTGTAGGACCATTGTGTTCGCGAACGGGTTTATGCCTCCACTTGGTAACTGTTCTCAAGTTCAAATTGGAAGGGACAGCTTATTAAATAGAAGGATTAGAGTTGATCCGTACCTACGATTTTTACTTAAATATACATAAATTGCCCTACGTAGTTAGCCCTAGGTGTAAGGTATAATATAGGTCCAGTTACCTTTAAATGAAATATGTGGTGGTAGAGGGGTAAGAGAACATGGCAAAATACATAGTCCATCATCTCTTTCAGGTCGGTCATAATGCTTGATGGGGACCCTTTACTAGGACGTATATATTGATGAAGGAGGAATAGTCTACAGAAGTTACCACCTGAGCCCTTTCTATTTTCGCTTCGTGTGCACGTAATCACGGCTCATTGACGCGATTGGATGCCGCAGTCTGAATGCCAAGTTGCGGTCTAATCAACATCCCTACCGTAGCATGCTAGCCATGTTTAACTAAGAGCACCGTTAATCCTGACTGGTTCTCATTCTAGTGACTAAAAAGAGACATGCAACGCTGGTTCTAATGTTCAAATCCCCACTTATCACTCCTCTTTACCCCATTATCGGCCAAGTAGTTTCAAGGCTAGACTCATCCTAAATTATTACGGGCAGAGATGAGCGCAATAGAAGCATCCAGATATTTGCAGCAACCAAGCCTTATTGTGTATGCAGGTGACTGGACCCGTGTCGGGTAATGGGGTAATGTCAGCTCCAAGTACGTGGCTTATATGAGTTATCACAATGTGAGATGCACTGGCCAATGAACGCACTTGGCCCTGGGGCTGACCCACATATTTTCAACCTTACACAACCTCCAAGAACAATGAATTTACAAACACCAATCGATCTTGGCGTACTAAGATTGTTCAAAACGCAGCATGTTACAGATCGAACATTCACCCATCAATACCTGGTATGCCAGCTTGACACCTTACCGTCAATTCATATGAAATCCACTGCAAGTCCAGACAACTATACTTCTTCGTTCTGCGTTACTCATTGCACAAGGAACCGAGAGTCACCTTCCAATATCATATATGGTCGCGATGGCTGAAGCCTTAGGTGCTGTTGGTGCAGCGGCCAGCTTCGTCCAGCTTACAGACGCTTCTATTCGCAGTTGCTTATACCTTTACTCATTCTTTTCCTCGATCCAGAAAGCACAGGATGTGTTCCAACGTCACGTAATTGGTGAGCTCAAACAAGCTATAGTATGGTAGATGTTGACCCTGTGATAGTGCTTCGCGACGTGCATGATGCTATTCAGCTTCTACGCCAGCGAAGAGGGCTTGCTAAAAAGGAACCTCCTCAGTATCACCCATGAGCTGTCCAGTCTCAAGAGGGTAACAGCTGGCAAGAATCCAGCTAAATTGAGTGTACGATTGAAGTGGGTCATAAACTCTACGGAGACGGATCGAACTTTGCAGCAGCTTGAGCGCCGAAAGACTAGTCTCGTTCTTCTACTGCAAACAATATCCTTGTAAGCCGGGTCGACCTTACCGTGTGCATCTGCTGACTGACCCACTAGGAGACACTCGGCACAGTCGCACGAAAATCACGATGCCCATCAGACGATGCTTGACTCATTGGTCTCACTTGTCGAAGACCACAGAATCGCGACAAGATCTGAGATTTCCAGCCGTTTTGATCGACTAGATATAGAAATGGCTGCCAATAGTCGAATGTACAAGGAGAGTCTGGCTGAAGGTTTCTCTACGCTGACTAGAGACCGTGAAGTAACGTTCCCAGAGGAATGTATGGAACAGGTCCTTCGACGCGTTCTGGACAGTTACATATTACCTCGCGTTGAAGAATCCTTTTCGAGAACATCCGAATTGCAAAACGCTGCCACTATTCGATTTATCCATGAGGCTATGGGTCAAGCCACTGAGCAGATACTGAGTCGAGTCGCCGACATAACCAAGCATGAGGACGATTTAGTCCCGCAGCCTTACCAAACTATTCGGAATTTTCACCAGGAGGATCAGACGTCAGCCCAGAGACTGGAGACCGAAACGAAGGCCCAGACCACGCCATACATTTCTCTCCCAGGTGACAACGAAGTCAAATCAACAATCACACGACGCGGTGCGTTCCAACCTCCAAAAAGAAAAGAATGGTCGTATTGGACTTCCGTCTCGGTTGTAGGAACATTTCTAATTCAATACGGAAGTCAAATGGGTGATTTCGGTCGGTTTTGGACGATGCAAATCGACTTTTGGCCTTCGATCACATTCTTGTCGAGGAAATGCATATCTCTCAAATACGGAAACAACTACGACCCACAAGGCTACATGGCTCTTTTTCCTTCGCTTGCCGTCTATCCCATTATATCCAATGATCACCCCATTTGGCATATGATAAAGGCTGATGATATAGACAGCATAAGGGTGCAATTTCAAGACCACAACGTTGGACCTTATGACCAGGATTCGCATGGGATTTCACTGTTGACGGTTAGTCCTTCCAGTTTTTCACCCTCTTCACTTGACTAATAGGATCCAGTATTCATTCAGGGTATGCCGTTTAGAGGTGGCCCAGTTTCTCCTTATGCAGGGCGCTGATCCTACAAGAACTACAGTGTATGTTACTAAACCCTTCCCGTACGCTGGAACTAATTCTGTGACTTAGCTGTAATCGCGATGGTCTCCAAGACCTTATATACTACACCATGAACAATCTCATCCAGCCGCGGACAATGTGTTTAGCATGCCACCTGCGCTACTGGATGGATTTCTCCTTGTTCTGTTCTATATTCCATGATCTTCTCGCTTCAGGATGCGACCTGGATAACTGTGATATCAACATTTTCCGTTGTCTTGAAGACAGCAGATTTGCGGATCTGGAACTGAACCAGTACGGTAGAGCAGATCCCGAATATTTGCGCCTTCGCGAGAGGTATGATGAGCCAATGAGAGAGAAGGAAGGCGAAACTTTGGAGATCACTTATGAAGATAATTCTGCGAAAGTTTCGGCCGACTCTGAGAAAATGTCTCTCTCCCAGGAGGACTCTTATCTAGCAATAATTCGTCGTGTGGCAGAATTCTTAAGGCGCCAAGGGCTTGATTTAGCTCAAGAACCAGGCTCCAGCAGGGTCCCTGAGCTTTTAAAGGGGGCACAGAGAATGACGTTGCCGGTGCTGTTAGAGTGTGGGTTGGATGGTGACTACAGGGACCCATCTCGCGACTATATGGCCTCGATTCTCTATGATGGTCTATATTGCTTCCAACTGTCCAATAGCAACTTTGCCATGGAAAACCTAATAAGTATGATTAGACATGGGGCTGATATCTACAATATGGAATGGGCTGGTGAGGACTGGCTTGATAAAGTGGCTGATGATGGAGTGATGAGTGTCACTGCATGTGCAAAGGCAACGGATTGTGCTCCGTTTTGGAGGCATGCACTGAACCATTCCGGCTATGATCCCGATGAGGTATTTCTGGAAGACGAGAGAAGGCGTCGGGAGTTTCGAAGACTACATGGGGCAGCCTCTTCTGCTGTGGACATGGAAGATCCTTCGACCTCCACCCTACGAAGACGCCTAATTTAAGCTTTGACCGAGGAGTTGTCTTCGCTTTTCGAAGGATTGGTAGTTGGACAAGCACGCTGTTGATAAATTTTACTGGGTCGTGTATCTCGTTATCTTTTCATAATGTATCACTGTAAGAAATGTTACCAGTTATTTAAACTGAGAAATCACGATGTTATTGTGCTAATGGCTTGAGACGCCATTGATCACTGAGAACCCATGCCGGTCGAAGATATTGTCGTAGCCCAATGTTACTGCGTTGGTACCATCGTATCACCAATTCCTTACACCAGCCCACCCTCTTTTCAATCCGACGAAACGACTATTGCAAGAACAGTCTCAATATGTATTGCTTGTCTAAGCTTTAGAGAGAATTTATACGTTCTATCTCGGCAAGTAGAGAAACCTAAATAGTTGGATGCGCCAAAGATGTCTTCTCAAGCTACGGAACACAAGAGGTAGGCAGTGTATAACGTAGATTCATAGAAATCTAAGCTCACTGGGCGGCCTTCTCAACAATCTCAACCACCTTGCCCATCGCCTCCTCACCCAGGAAAGGAACGTGCCCTGAATGAATAGTTTGAATGTGGACACCCTCTCCCATCGCTCCAGCCATAGCCTTTTGTCCCTCCACAGGGATAGCATGATCATCATCACAGACAACGTACGTCCTTGGTACAGTGATGTCGGTTGCGACAAAGTCTGCTGCAGTCTCAAAGCTTGCAGTACTGTGATGAACGCAATGGGCTATGGCCTTGTCGGCTTCGTCGGAAGGAAGATCGTTGTAGAATGCATCCTTGGCGCCATCGTTCAGAAACAAAACATCTTCCTAGTTATGGACAGGTTAGCGTGGTATTGGTGGCTTGGATGTGAGGCGCACAGTTCTATCCAAGAAAGGTCCATACTTTCCACCAATAGCAGTCAAAAGAGAAAGACCCTTGACAGGCAATGCAAAGGACGCGACATAAACAACGTGAATAATACAACCCTTCAAGCCCTTTGCCTCTCGTTCATGAATCTGGTAGCCCTCAACGGCAGTGGATCCCGGGATACCGCCATAACTGTGGCAGACCAGAACGATCCGCTTTCCTTCATCTAGTGAAGGCTGCAGGGTCTTCCGAATAACCTCAACATCATCAAGGTGCGTCTTTCCCTTGATGGCCTCAACCTGACCAGCTGTGACGTTGTCGGGTTGAAGAACAGTGTAGCCCTTGGATGTCAAGACTTGGGCGAAGGCTTCGTAGTGAGGTCTGCGATGCCACGCGCCTTGGATAATGGCAATGACTGGCCTTTCGATGCTGGAAGACATTTTGAAATGAGGGTGATGGACGAGAGCTTGGTTATTTCGGTTGAGTTGGTGACGCCAACGACTGGTTTTATACTTGGTATTCTAGGTGAGCGCTAGACTAGACTAGACAGGTTAGGCAATTGCTGATCACAGTCAGCCTTATGGTGATCCTGTGCCGTAGAAATACATAGTCTGTCAGATCGAATCATTGTTTCGCCAATGAACCCGCTTTGTTAATCGCACCAAACCATTACTAGTTAGCTGAAGGATCATCCATCATCGTATAAGCCTTGCAACGTCAGATAAAATAGCATACATGTCAGCCGATGCTTCAACAAAGTGCATTAGCCATGTTGTGGCATCTAATGTCTGCCAGAGTGGAAAGCAATACTTTTTACGCTCAACGCATCCTCCTCTTTAAGAGCACCATCCAGAACCTGAATATCCTCGGCAAGGCTAAGCCAGTGATTGCGCATCCTTCCCACCGCATCGTATAGTCTTAGTGGCGATGCTGCGTCGTACTTTGCAAAATCGATCTTCTTTTTATGTGTGTTGAGCCAGTTGAGTAAATGAATGATATCGTGAACGTCGGATTTGTACTTTGTCACGGATTGTGGTCGTGTACTTCCGATGTACTGGACTGCACGCTTCATCTTAGTGAGGATGAGGACACCGGGGATAAGGATCGGGATGGTCCCTATAGACTGTCAGATGGAATGTATTGCACTACAGAAAGTGACTCACCATCTTCTGGGTAGAAAATAGAGATCGTGCGAGATAGACCAAGAGATCCAAGCGCGAGAGTCTCGATAGGAATACGTTCCTTTCCCTCGCCGGGAACAAAAACCTCAAGGCCATCTACAACGAATCTGGAATCGGCTGTGCAGACAATGTCTTTGAAGCGGTCTCGGATGGTCCTGATGTCCATATCGACATAAACATCGATATCCAGAGTCGAGCGACCACCGCCCAGGAGGTACACGGCAAAACCACCGATAAAAGCAAACTCGATGTTGTTCTGGGTGAGAATGTGTGAAAGAGCCTGTGCGGCTACTCTCATGTCCGCGAATTGCGACGGGGTTACAGATTCCATGTTTGAGGGCATTGTTGTTGGTTGGACAGGGAATGATTAATTGCTTGAGATATTGAGAATTGGCATTTCTGATCAAGAGGGAATTTATTGCATCTATAGAGTTAGAAGCTGAGTTTCTAAAAGGTTCAGTTGTTCAACCTTTCATATCTGCAAACCTAGTGACTCTGATTCATCCCTTCAATGATTCTCATTGAGCAGAGCCTTCGACATGCTTTTATGGCGCAAGGCAGCATAACAAGCCTTTCAGCCACTGGTAACACATCGAACTGGCAGCACCAACCAGAACTTGTGCACGCATGGGGCGCTTTCAAACCTACAGTGTCTATTTGACTTCCAGTATGACTCATCCTCTTCGGTGGGTGCACTCACCTCGTCCCTTTTGGTTTATTAATTTCTGTCCTTACTCACTATCATGGACCCAAAATAAAATTGCATTGAACACAAAATTAAATTCTGTCACCCATGACACAGCTTCCCAAAGATACCTCTTGATATCTGACTTGGTCAATGTAGACTGCCCGTCGAATTAGACTTTCGCATCGGCGGCCATATGTTTTCCTTCAGTTCCATGCCCATGATCGCCATCCACATCCTTGTCCACTCCAGACTGGCCAACTGAATCAGTGAATTGTATCTGCTGCGACTGGAAAGGATTATAACTAGTTGCAAAGACGGCGTCAATCTCTTCAAGTGCCCGACCCTGTTCAGTTAGCCACAGGTCTATCAGGGAGACTAAGTACAATCTTACCTTTGTTTCGGGGAGGAAGAAGAACGTGAAAAGGAGTGCCACTCCCGACACACTACCAAAGACCCAACCAACTCCGAAGTGGAGGTCCCTGATCAGGTATGGGATTATATAGTTTGTCACAAAAGCCCAGATAACATTCCATGATGCTCCCAAGGATTGTGTCTTTTCACGAACGGAAGCATTGGGAATTTCACCGCCGAGAAGATATGGGATAGACGCACTACCCATCTGTGTGAGAAAGTATTAGCATCACAACGCAGCTGAACCTTTCCGGCTTTACCCACATTATAAGAGAATGAGAAAAGCATAAAGGCAGCTACAACAGTGTTCTTCTCGGCCTCCGATTTATTGGATCTTCCACCAAGACCAGCCAGCATGAACAACCAGAACAGCTGTAGAATGTAGCTAGTCATCAAAGTGTACCGTCGTCTGTAGAGATGTTAGACGACTACTCGTGTAGGAGAAAGGGCTCTTTTTGAACTTACCCCAGCGTGTCGACCAGATACATGGCCGGAATCACCGCAATAGTGCCTAGAACGCTGGTAATTATGGGATAAAGGAACGCCTTATCAGCATAGCCATTTTCCTTGTAGAAGACGGTTTGGTAGGTTGAAGTGAATGCCTGGCCGGTTGTCTATTCGCTTCTGGTTAAACACAAACACATTGTAGTGAAAAAAAAAAGCACGAACCTGTTGAAAAAAGTAAAAGGCAATAACAATCAATGTTCGGCGAAGATTGGTTCCACGGAAAACATCTAACCAGGGTGCTTTGTGCACCTGATCGCTCAAACCTTCCTTGATAGCACGAATTTCTTCATCGGACCGTCCTTCATCGTTGTCATCTTTATTTCGCAGGCGACGTAAAGACAGGATAGCATCTTCCTCACGGTCCTTGGAGAGAAGCCAACGAGGAGAGTCAGGAATGAAGAATACAAAAATGGTAAGCACTGTAGAATGTGTTAAAGGTAGAAGTATCAAAGCGATTATGGATTTCTTACAAACGGGAAATATGAATTGGATCCCCGTGACTGTTTTCCAGCCCACACCATTGGTATATGTGGAATATGCTTTGTTAGCGCCTGTGGCAACTATGGTGCCCGCGGTCAAGAAGAGTTGTAAGGAAATCACGACAAGACCACGAAGAGGAGCCGGGACAATTTCCGCTTGGTAAGTCCTGCGTTCAAGTCAGTAATTGAACTATCAGTCAAGGACATGATGCTTACGTCACATCAACCTCAACAAGGCCGATCGAGATATACACAATAGTACGCCCGACAACGAACTGCGCGAAGCGCCCAGAGCCGAATGATGAGTCGGCAGCGGTAATTTCCACTTAGTCAACAGTAAGTAGCTACCCTGACTATAATCAAGCGGACTTACTAATAACCCCAAGGCATGATATTATAGAAAGTATCACAAAGACCATACGGTGACCATATTTTTCAATCGTCGGACCAGCTAACAAACACCCGAGAAACTTGCCAAGGAAGGGTACTGATGACATAATCGAGGTTTGAGACGCTCCGAAGGCATAGGTTTGCGACTCGGCGTCGTATGTTCCAAATTGGTTGATGAAGCCCTGTATCCTCATGTCAGTCTTGTCATGTGAATCTGGGTCAGAACATAACTTACTGGATTAGCCAGGATACCGCCGAAGCTACCCGTGTCGAAACCGAATAGCATGTCGCCAACCAGTAGACCGAAGCAAGAGAAAATGAGCAGAGGGGAGACAGACCCCCATGAAGAACGTTGACCCGCCATTTCAAGGAACCAGCCAGTTGATAGAAATAAGAGAACTGAAGAACAAAGTATCTAGCAGGCCATTTACTCTCATTTTGTATATTGGTATCTCTCTGATAACGAGACCTTGAAGATGTGGGTCCATCACTCTGGAAAGTGGAACACCCTGGTATTCATAATACCGAGTGTGCATTGCGCCATACACCTCCTCGCCAATCATCTCACACTTTGATCGGAATGAAATGATCTGTACCAATAATCTGTGAGTTTGCTCGGAACAGAGTGGATTTTACCAATCATCCAACGTTTCGTTTCGCTCGGAATGAGATAGACTGTTCGCTGCCGTTTTATCCGTGGGTAGTATCACTATTATAAACAGTATGCATATCATACTGTACCCTGGCCCTTATCAGTCGCCCTCGGTTCTCTTCATTGATGCAACTGCAACTCGTCAGGCTTTCTCTTTTCACAACGCTCATCTATACATCCTTCATCATGGGTACTCCTTCGCCCAAGCGTCCCAATTTCCTCTTTATTCTCGCCGACGACCTGGTAAAATTAATACCGCAACTTCTTCAACAAGGCACGCACTAACCTAAACTACAGGGATTCTCTGACATTGGCTGTTATGGCGCTGAGATCCAGACCCCCAATATTGATCGGCTAGCCTCCGAAGGCATCCGTATGCTAAATCATCATACCGCCGCAGCCTGCTCGCCAACACGTGCAATGCTTCTAAGCGGCACCGATGCACACCTCGGAGGCTTGGGCGTCTTGATAGAGTACAAAGGCAGCGAGAAAGGAGCTAAGCGCTATAGTGGAAAGGCCGGTTATGAGGGTTATCTGACCGAGGATGTTGCAACGATCCCTGAAATTCTGGGGGACAATGGTTATTTTACCGCCATGTCTGGAAAGGTAATTAACTCATCAAGATGGGGATAACAATTCTGACATGATGATAGTGGCACTTGGGCATGCGTGCGAGCCAAGGACCCTGGGAGCGGGGTTTCCAGAAAGCCTTCGCTATGCTTCCCGGATGCTGCAACCATTATGGTTGGGAGCCAGTGCAAGAGAAATTCCCCGTCGGCGGTCGTCCGATTCATGCTGAAGAGGGTAAGAAAGTGGACATGTGAGTTGTGATCCCCTCAAACATAGCATAAATTGACCAAATCCAAGAACCCCCAACAAGACTGAAGATCCTGAGGGTTTTTACTCGACTAATTACTACACCGATCGTCTCCTCGACTACTTCCAAGAGAGGGATGAAGAAGAAAGAGAAACCCCATTCTTTGCTTTTCTTCCCTTTACCGCGCCTCACTGGCCTTTGCAGTGCTCTAAGGAGCAGCGCGACAAGTAAGCAAACCCATGCAGATTCACTTTGCAGAAACTTACTCCTACTCCAGGTACAAGGGAGTGTACGACGATGGCCCATACGCACTACGTGAAAGCCGTTTGAAGAAGCTCGTGGAGCTCGGTATCGTCCCTGAGTCTGTGGTCCCACATAAAGTCGAGACCGAAACGGTAGGTGTTGGAGAGTGGAATGAACTCACACCTGAGGAGAAGAAGTTATCGAGTCGAGCTATGGAAGCTTATGCTGGAATGGTCGATTCTATAGACGTCAATATCGGCAAGGTGGTGGATTACCTCAAGTCGACCGGAGAGTATGATAACACGTTTATTGTGTTTATGAGTGATAATGGGGCCGAGGGAGCCGCGTAGGTTTTATCCTCTCCTGATATCTTATGTGACATAACTAACCTGTTTCAGCATGGAGGCTATCCGTAAGTAGCACGTTTGCTTCATATCGACTGTCAAATTAACTTGACTCTCACAGCCGTTATGGGAGACAACATCAAACGGGCCATTCATCAATATTATGATAACTCCTATGACAACATTGGATCCTGGAATTCGTTTACCTGGTGAGTATCAGATATCCAACAACAAATCCAAGCTGACATTGAAAACCTAGGCTTGGTCCCCTCTGGGCTCAAGCATCCACCGCGCCGTCGAGACTGTTCAAATGCTTTCCATCCGAAGGAGGCATCCTTGTACCCTGTGTTGCAAAGTTCCCAGCCAACACGCTTTCACCTTCGTTCAAAGCAGGATCTTTCGACCGTTCCTTCTCAACAGTTATGGACTTTGCACCGACCTTTCTTGACCTGGCCGGTGTGTCTCTCCCTTCCGGAAGTGGTGCCAAGACTTCCTTCCGGGGACGACAAGTACACACAATCCGCGGAAAGTCCTGGGTCCCATTTTACAGCCAAGGAAAGGCGGTAGAAGATAACCAAGTATGGACGATACACTCTTCCGCTGAACCAATAGGATGGGAACTTTTCGCACGCGGTGCTCTTAGAAAGGGCGACTGGAAGATTGTGCACATTTCCAAGAAAGAAGGCGGTGCGGGTGATGGTGACGAGGGCTGGGAATTATTCAACATTGCTCAAGATCCTGGAGAGACGAGGGATCTGGTTGAGAGCAACCCTGAAAAGCTGCAGGAGTTGAAAGGCCATTGGGAAGAGTATGTGGTTGAATGTGGTGTTGTTTGGGGAGAAACGGCCGAGGCTATGGGCATTGATAAGAATACTGCGCCGGAGTTGTGGGAGGATGATACGGAGCTACAGAAGGGTTGGATGAATACGGGGGTGGGCACATGTCCTGTCTAAACAATATTAATTAAACAATGTTCGAGATCTAACCATTAACTTTTCTTATCCTGTCGAGTCCGTTACATTACAACCACGTCAAATCCGACTTTCCCCCGGGCATCATAATTCTCAAAGGCCATCCCTTCGCAGCATAGATCTCCCCCACAATCCTCTCCAGCCAAATCGTCGCCAGTACCGGAAACACAAACTCGAACCGCTCCCTCATAGCGACCTCAACAGCTGCATCCCACGATGCCCTCCCACCCTCATCATCTCCCAACGCTATCTTTGCATGGGCTATTGAGAGATGGATAACCGCTGCTATCCACCCATGTCTGGAATTGAATGTTGATAGTGTTTCCATCGTTTGGCCGGCGAGTTGCCAGAGTTGTAACGCTTCGGGGAGGTTGCAGCGCTCGTGTTGAATTCGTGCTTGGAGGATTAGGCGGCGCATCTTGATGACTTGGTCGTTCAGATCGTCCAGCTCGGGTGGTTCAACGGTGATTAACTCCTCGACCAACAAAGCCGCATCATCATATTGTCCAAGCCCGATATATCCCTCCGCCATAGCCATACACAACCGCCTAAATGGCCTTCCCTTCCTCGCAGTCATTCCCTCCAGCTCAGCTTGTAAAACCTCAATCGCTTTGTCAAATTCATGCAACTCGCAGTGAATCTCCGCCAGTCTCGTAACGATCAACAATTTGGTGTTATGCCTAATCGGCATAGTAGAATTCAGCCATAAATGCTGTTCTAAACTCGCTCGCGTAGTTTTAAAATCCCCAATCGAATGAAAGAATTTCGCCGCAACACCCTGCAATCGTCTCGTAACTTCAATCTCAAAGGTCGAGAGTGGATGGATACCTTGCCATGTATATATCGTCGCAGCAACATCCTTATCATACCGATGGATCTTATTCTCGATACTAGAAATATGCAATCTTCCTTTGAGCGCATTATCAGATCTCGTCGTCGCCTCCATCTCCGCGTCCAAAAACTCATTGATGATAGTATCCGAGCGCTCAAAGTTGCCGTCTTTGCCAGAGATGATACTGTCGAACAAGGTGACTGAGGCCTGGTAATAGAAGGACATGTTTTTGCGAAGGAGGAATTTGGCGCGTGTTATGGCGGCTAGACGGATTGTGAAGAGGTCGCGTTCGCAGAAGAAGAGGAGGGCTTCGATTATGGCTGTTCTAAGCGATGAGGGGATGCGTTTTTGGGAGGTTAGATTGTCGAGGAGGGACCATATTGCTTTTTTGAGTGGGAGGGTCCAGTTGACTTTTCCTTCGTAGCAGGGTGGACAGGCGAAGCAAAGTAGTCGAAGAGCTGCTGTTGCCCAATCTTCTATCGTTTGTGGTGATAAACGCTCTGAAATTTCTTGTTGAGCTTGAAGATGGAGAGATAGTGTGATCGTGCCGTCTTCTAGAGTTTGTTGCGTGATATCAGGTCGTTGTCCAAGCTGCGACAGCACTTCATCGTTCGACAGTACTCCAACCAAGTCGGAGCTAAACCCAAAGTCGGTAGCAGCAATACTTTGTATCTCTCCCTCATCAGTCCAACGTCGCATAGGAATCTTGACAGTTTTTAGAAGATCAACAGGAACATTACTGCCTCCGAGGGCGAGAATGAGAAGAAGACCTTGTTCAGACGGTAAGAAGCAATCGCTATAATCTGACAGCAAATTGCGATATGACAACGTGAGCGATGGATCTGCACCGTTAGTCTAGTAAGCGAGAAGCGGGGTACCACTCACCATTTAGCTGCTCCGTAATGAGCCGCTGCACGAAAAGCGTCAAATCAGGTGCGTCGGCTCCGATACCCTGCAGATGATCGAACGCCTCGTTATCCTCCATGTTGAGATATCTCTCATATCTAATCTGATTAGCATAATCTCTCGGCTTCATCGGAGTAACTCACGTTGAAGCGGGTACTTCTAAAGGCAACCAAAGAACAGACCCAACACCACCGAGTCTCCTCGCAATCTTGATATACTTACTCCCAGCATATCTCAACTCGGACAACGTCCTTCCTTTGACGACACCAGCGACATCTTCTGCAATCCAAGCATCATCATTAATCTTGGACCTCAAAAATATCGTCACGCAGGCAATTCGTCGTCGTAGTTCCTGGAGAAGCCCATCACCCTCTGCAGTCCAAAAGCTCTTTGTATCACTCTTGAACCTCTGAAACAGTATCGAAATCTTAGTAAAAGTAACAGCCTGCAACGACAAAATTTTTGCAGTGCGCTGATTACTCGGAATAATCTGATACCGAACTTCCTTGGCGAGGGCTTTATTCCTGCCAAGAATTGCGCGGATTGCTTCGAGGTGTTTGTTCAAGGATGAAGCCGGTACTGAATCGGAGTTATCAATCTGTTTGCACAGACACGCCATGCTGATCCGAGAGATAATGTGAGAGATAATGTGTGATGATCTTTTCACAGTGAGAAAGGGGAGGATGAGGTTGTTTATGGAGTCGTTATCCTTGCACTAGTGGGTCGTGGCGTCTCACGGTGAGAAAATTTGGTTGGAACGGGCGCCGATGTTCGGGGGACTAGCTTGTTTGAGGTCTCGATTGGGGGATACCGACTGGATGGAGAAGTTCATGTCATTAGACAAGAAGTCTTTCTGTTAGGAGACTCTCATGATATATATTCATCTGAGCTTTATGTTAAGCTTGTAGAGTACAGAGAAAGCACCATCTTGACAACAAAGCCCGTTAGTTTTGTGATGGTTTTTGAACTGATGTCGGGCCGAGGGGATGATAGAATATCCAGTGGTTATATGTCTCACTCTAACATCTTAGGTACCTCATCAGCTCATCTCAGCTCTCCTGACATCTCGCACTAAGTGGAGAATACTGATAATCTAGTGGGGCCCAGACCAACGCCCTCAAACCTTGTTAAAAATTCCATCACGGTTCCACCGAAGTTCGATCTGATAAAGAACCTGACATCCTTTCCATCTGATAATCTTTTCCATCTCATCTCATCTCTCCATCTTATCTTTTTCCCCAGCCCAGTGTCTCATGATGGACTCTTCAAAGGAGGCCCGAGACGTCACCAATGTCGCAGCATCTGACCAATCAGACAACGAAGACCATGGCAAGAAACCAGTACCAATGAGTATGAAAATACTCTCGGTCGTTATCGTTAGTATGATTGGTTTTGGTGGACATTGGAGTAGTGGTGTCACTGGTGCTTTGAAAAGTACTTTGAAAAAGGTATGTTGACCCATGTGTTTGATGACGTGTGTTAGCTAACCTATAGCAGGAACTTCACATTTCGAATACCCAATATGCCGTCCTTGACACAAGCGAGAATTTTATCAAGACTGCTCTCATTCTTGTTAGCGGTGTTCTCACAGATCGTTATGGCGGTGCAAGTAAGTACCCAACTCAATCAACCTCTTGATCTCATCATACTGAGACATTCTAGGCACCATGCTTTGGGGAAACGCCATCTTTAGTCTAGGAGCCATCCTCGTCGCCGCAGCCACAACAGTCCGCTCCTACAAATTCATGATCGGCGGCGCCGTGATCCAAGCCCTTGGCGACGTAGCAACTCAAGTCGCCCAATACAAAATCTTCTCCTCATGGTTCCCGCCCTCCTCAGGCTTTGCTTCAACACTTGCATTTGAACTCGGCATCGGCAAGATCGGTTCTTTCGTCGGAAAAGCGACCGCCAACGTCATCGCGCAAAATCTAGGCGACTTTAGCTGGGCGTACTGGATGGCTGTGTTTATGAACTTGTTCACCAACGTTGCTACCCTATTCTTCTGGTGGTTTACACGCTGGTGTGAGAAGCGTTATGCTGGCACCAAAGATCCTGCTACCGGGGAGAAGTTGACAGAGAATAATAAGAAGTTTGAGATTGGAAAGATGTTGAGCTTGCCGTGGTCGTTTTGGATGGTTTGTCTGTTTTCACTATTCCAGACTTCCACGGCTAGTGTCTTTGCTTCCAACTCAACCGAATTGGCTGAGCAACGATTCAAGATCTCAGCTGTCAAGGCAGGATGGTACGCGTCTATGTCTCAATACCTGGGCTTCTTCTTTGTTCCTTTGATCGGCGTCTTCGTCGACATGTTTGGTCAACGACTTACACTCATGCTTGTCTGCGCGTGCGGAATGCTCTTGTCTATGTGTCTAGTTGCATGGGGACCCACCGTCTCTGGTACCGCGGCCAGTTTTGGAATCTTCGCGGTTGCTTCATCTTTCGGACCAACAGTTATCATCGACAGTATCCGCACGAGCATGTGGTACCAAGAAGTATTCGGCTCAGGCTACGCGATCAAGATTGCAATCAACAACAGCATGACGATTATCGTGGGCGTCATCTCCGGCGTGATTCAGGATCGAAACGACAATAACTACGATAACGTCACGATCTTGTACGCGACAATGGCCGCTGGGTCTGTCGTCGTGGGCTTGATCATTCTAGCTTTGGGTTATGCTAGTGATGTTATGGGACATTTGCAATGGAGTAGGAAGAAGAGGGTTGAGAATGGGCATGTTATTGTTGCGAAGAAGGAAGAGGCTGAAAGTGAGGGACGAGCTGAGTGGAGTCGAAAGTTGGGGATGGTGAATTTTGGGGCTGTTATTGTGCTTATTCTTGGTGCTTGGGTTGCCTACTTTTGGGGGTTGGCTACCAAGAATACTTATAAGTGAGGGGATTATTGGGGATTGACAGTAATGGAGGTAGATGCACAGAGTAATGAGAGAGATAACGTGTTATGCATCATCATGGCTTCCATTGATGTAATGACGAAGCTTGGAGTTGGAGACGCGACGCGTTCCTTGTTCTGGTGAACTCAGCTTGTGATTGGTGGATTAACAACCAACCAATCAATACGCGTCAACATTACCAGCAACGAAACCAGTCTGTGATAAACGGCCGCGCAATTCTTCCATCATTGAACCGGGGAGTCAATTACTTTAAATAACTCGTCCAACAGTCACCGCTCTTCTCCCCGTATCTCCCTCACATGATCGGAGTCACGGCATGTTCTTCCTTAGCTGTTCTCCGCTTGACCCCAGACGCGATGCAACAAGAAAAGCACAGATCTCATGTACTTCTCCATACTAAAAGACCCTGCATATACTTATGCGCGGTCCGTTGATTAGCCGTTGGAGCGGAATCGCCTGATGTTCCACTTTATTATAACCGCCGTGATACTACCCTGCAGGCCACTCTCTGTTTCGAGAAGGAAGGTTAATTTGAGCTTATTTTAGTATTTGTTCGGTTGGGGAATGTGGAGTGAGACATGTTCTCTTGCAGAGGCGGTCAGACCTCTTCGCTACTGTCCCTGGTGCAGTCTCGTGTATCTGACTCAGATGACTTGATGGAATAACAGATCGTCAAACATCATGTAGTTTCATCCAACGTGTAACGAATCTGCAATGTCAATCATCATCTGTTCTGTACAAATTGCCACAACTGGAGTTTGTCCATCACATCATCCCAACATCTTACCCTTCTGTTCCCCTCAACGAAGTGGAGCATCCACCTCCTTAAAACACCCAAGGTTGGGGTTCCCCCACGACCTGAATCATGAATTCCAGCAGCCAAGACTCCAAATCCTACCATCCCCGGTCTTGTTATATCGTTGCCTGCAGCGGAGCCGTAAAACCAAGGCTTCTAGATTTCCCGAATGTCCCCGCATGAGAGGCATTTTTTCGCAAATAACATCTGTACTCCGCAACCATCCAGCCATCGCGTACATACTCCATCTTGGCATGACGTACCCACTTGTGTAAAGGGTCACGGTTTCCCCGAGTAATCAGCAAGGTTGTGATTGGAGAGCCCAGCATCGTCCCCCAGGAATTTGGGGTCTTGGCTGCTTCGTCTTTCGGCAGTTAAAATGGTCGCCGATGGATGACCACAAGCATTGCTACTCACAATCTGAGAGGAGGAAAATAACTCGCCAAGCGGCCAAGGTGCGTTATGACGATGGGGAGAATATGGGGGATTGGCATAGCTAAAAGGCTTAGCGCGACTGGCGCGACTAGTAACTTGGGGCAGATTTGGGGCTTTCTCCTTTATTACCGTACAAAACTACCATACTGGAGATAAGAAAACATATTACCTTATTATTACTGCGGAGATTTCGGTCCTATTACTCAATTACCCCAATCCCTTGCCCCAAAATCCACAGTCTCAAAATCTTCTCCGCTGGAAATGGTACATTAGCTGACCATTGCCCAGACTTTCCCCCACAATATAAGCCATGGCCCTACGTCTTGGCAATTCTCTCTCTCCTCTTTTTCTTTCTGTTTTTTTTCTTCTTTGTCATCTCTTGGCCGTTGCTTGGCTGCGTAAACACACAACCATGCGAGAGAGAACAGCCAAGACATCCGGCACCGTCTTTTCCAGCATGCGAGTAAGGTTCCCCGCAGTCTTGAGGCAACACCCTGTCGTGCGATATGGGGTCAGTGGAGAGGTATAAGAGAGCAGAATTTCTCTCTCGTGAGATCAGGTAGACAGACAGGTTCACTCTTCTGTCCCTCCTCTCTCCTCCCTTTTCTTCCTCTTTCTCTCACCCAAAATGTCAGACACAAAACATCAAGACGACGCCAAGGATGTGGGAGCTCCTCTGGACGCTACCGCCTCCTATGCCCAGGAAAAGCCCGACGTCGTCCCCGAGCTCTCCAACGTGGCAGCTCTGGGTCTTCCCAATGCCCCAGAGCTCGAGAAGAAGATTGTTCGCGCCTTGGATTTGTGGATGTTGCCCCAGCTATGGATTCTTTACATGTTCAACTACCTCAACCGCACCAACATCGCGCAGGCGCGTCTCAACACGTTCAACGAGGATCTTAATCTCAAGGATGGAGATTATCAGACTGCTGTGGCTATCTTGACGGTCGGCTACATGCTTGCCCAGTTGCCCTCGAACATGTTGATCACCCGAGTGAGGCCCTCAATCTATCTTCCTGCCGCTGCTTTTATTTGGTCTACCATCTCGGCTATGACTGCGCTTTGCAAGAGTGCTGGATCTCTTTGGGGTGTGCAGTTCATCCTGGGTATCGTCGAGGCTCCTCTCTTCCCTGGTGTAAGTCATTCATTCCGCTCGATTCTCATCATACTAACATCTACAGGCCGTCTTCCTCATGTCCTGCTGGTACACCCGTCGCGAATTCGCCCTCCGTGTCGCCCTTCTATACTCTGGTCTCGTCCTTGCCCAGGCTTTCTCTGGTCTCATCGCCGCCGGTGTTTTCAGCGGTCTCGATGGTCCCATGGGTCTTGCAGGCTGGCAATGGCTCTTCATCCTCGAGGGTGCGCTAAGTGCTTTCTTCGCCATCACCGCTTACTTCACTCTGCCCAACTACCCTGACTCTCAACACGGTGGTGCTATGTGGTACATGACTGAGGATATGCGAAAGGTCGCAGCTGCACGAATCCTCGATGATCGTGTCGAGATCCACGAGAAGTCGACTGTCTGGGTCGGACTCAAGCTCGCTGTGATTGATGTCAAGCTGTACATGTTCCTGTTCATGAACATCTTCATCACCTCGTCTTACGGCTTCAACAACTTCTTCCCCACCATCGTCAGCGGTCTTGGCTTTGGTAACAAAGTTACATCCCTCCTCATGACCGCTCCTCCCTACGTCTTCGGTACCCTCTGCACCTTCTACGTGTCCTGGGACTCAGATCGTCGTCAAGAACGAGGTCTTCACATCATCATCCCTCTTTCTTGCTCCGTCGCCGGTTTCATCGTCACTGTCGCAACTGGTAACGCAGCCGTCCGCTACGCCATGACCTTCCTCTATGCAGCAGGTTGTTTCTCTGCCAACACCCTCCAGTACACATGGGCCGTGTCAACCATGAGTCAAACACCCGAGAAGCGAGCTGCTGCTGGTGCCATTGTCAACATCTTTGGCCACTTGGGCAATGTCATCTCGCCTTACTTCTTCCCCGACAAGGATCAACCTCGTTACACTATGGCGATGATTCTGCAGATCGTCTTCGCCGGTCTCGGTATTACCCTTGCATCTACTATCAAGTGGTTCTTGACGAGAAAGAACAAGAAGATTAGGTCTGAGGCTGATCGTCTTGGTGTTGACTACAACCCTTTCACTACTTAATGGATTGGAACGATGGAATATGGTTTACGCAATGGCTCAATGAAGCTCTGGTCATACGAATAGTATAATGAATGAACAATAATCGAATAGCAGTATTTGCTTACTAAATGCAATCTTTTGCCCGTGAAGATAACACGTGTTGTAACTGCATGTAGATCTTGATTGACGTCAATAAAGAGCAGAACAAAAAGTGGAACACCTGTCTGGGAGACATGAAATGCACTTCAGCAGTCTAATCAATGAAATAATAGACAGAAATACAAAAGACAAAAAGGAAAGAGCGACGACCGCGGCAGGAGTCGAACCTGCAATCTCTAGAGTATTTGATTTTGGTGAACCGAAATCTAGCGCCTTAGCCATTAGGCCACGCGGCCTAATCTTATTGGATGAGAGGCTCGCTGCAACTAAGTTCTATACAGCAAAAATGTTTCTTTTCCCAAGAACTCACCCTAGACTGACGACAATCAATCGTCAACACGTTCGTGTATTAACACAGTTGACACTATCTAACTGAGCTCCTCCATCACAAAACAAATAAGTTTAAATCTAGTTGGCCGTACCTATATTTGTGCATTGCAATGTTTGCAAGTTATCTTTGAAGCATCCTCCGACACCAATTCTCGTTTTCTCCCAAATCAAACGATTGGATTCTTCATCGTTGAAATATCTTTCACAATCACAAGGATGCAATTCCGCAAAACATGTTTTCAATGCAATATCCCACTAACAGGATTAATAATTACGCGAAGACCGTGCGACGTATAACATCTGTTGGTCGCACCCTTGTCGAGCTTACTTTTTCTTCTTCTCTACACTGACCCATCGTTTCGATTTTCAAGCAGAGCATATTGGTCGCAAACCCAATTCTCTAATCAACATGGACAGCATGATTAGAGAAATGCTTTCAAATACCTATACTCCCAAACGCAGAAATGGGAAACCAACAGGAGGACCGAAAACCCGCAGATGGGGTTTCACAATCTATCGGGCCTACTACGGCGAGGAGTCCGAAGGAGCCTGGCAAATGCTCCTGCACTCTCTCAGACACCAGACCAAATTGGCCTTCGGGGCCTACAAAAAGGGAGCGGACGTCGAACATGACGTGAAACCTGACGTCATCCAACGACTCAAGGACTTATTCGTTGTCGATGTTCGCGAGGATCCCTCTCTGCTCGAAGGCATCGACATTCGAGGGCTTCGCAAGTTCGTCAAAAACGAAAAGGAAGAGCAGATCGACATCGTGGAACGGCCAGGCTTATGGCCGCATTATATTGGGCCTGAGCAGGATGAAGGAATGGCAGAATGGACGCTTGATTATGTTCTTCTTGCCGACGAAGCAGTCTTGAAGGATGTTGCGACCGGCGAATTCATAGTCAAAGCCGTTTCATCACAGTGGAGAGACGGACACTTGGGGTGGGGTTGGATGAGGATTCCCACGGGCTATCTGCTGGAGTTGTGGCATCATGTAATGTTTTATAAATTTTACACTGAACGTGCATTGTTCTTCGATGGAGACGAGGATGAGCTTGAATATCTTATCTGGGCTGGAGACATGGCCTGCGATATGACGGGACTTTACTCTGAGATTCGCTATGGACCGCATCCCTATGAAAATCAAAGTTTGAGATGTCTCTCGTGAGAGTCAAGCGAATGCATTTTCGCTCCATATTCACCCTCAATTAAAGACAATTGAGCTATCAGCGTAGCATCTTTAGATTTCAAGAGCTATTAGATAATAATCGAAATTCAATTTGTGACTTCTGTTTATTATTGATGTAATCTCTTGGTAACAGGAACAATAGTTTACGCGGAGGCCGTGCGGTGGATGTAAAACACCTGTTGGTTGCAACACCGCCAGACTCATCTTTTCCTCTCTTTCCCACACTCGTCCACTTTCGACTCCACCTCCAACACGAACCCAACCGCCACCACCAAAACCCTGTGAGAATGGCTGAGTATATCAAAGACATGGCTAACAACTGCCGGTATTGCCCTACTCGGTATCCTGGAGGAAGCAAAAACCCTAACAACGTTTACTACTACCGTAAATGGGGTTACACGGTCTACCGGACATACTACGACAAGGAGTCTGATGAAGCTTGGGAAATGCTGCTGTACTCTCTGGAACATCAGACAAAATTGGCATTCGGCGGCATCAAAAACAAGGATTATAATGGAGACGAAGTGCATGTTGACCCAAATGACATTCAACAACTGAAGAATTTCTTCACGATTGAAGGTCGTGAGGACCCTTCACAACTTGAAGGCCTCGATCCTCAAGGTATTCGAGATTTCTGGCATGCTGAAGAACTGAAGATGCAGCAAAATGTGGTACAAATACCGGGTCAAAGACGCCGCTTGACATCAAAACCAGATGAACGCCGTGGCATGGCAGATTCGGTCCATCAATTTGTGCTACTAGCTGACGAGGCTACTCTGAAGGACGTCGCAAACGGCGAATTCGTTGTCAAAGCTGTCTCATTGGTTCTGCCGGGGGGGACCACTTGGCCGGGAGCCTGGATGCGAATCCCGACAGGTTATCTATTGGACCTATGGATTCTGCTTTGTGATTGGCCTTGCAGTACAGAAAAGGCACTGAGGTTCAATGGATACGAGGAAGAGCTTCACCTATGGGTCTGGCCTGGCGATGATAATCGCTGTGGCCTTACTGGGGATTATTCTGAGATTCGAGATTTCCCACATTACAACAACCAGACGCAATATGAGTCATTGTGGCGGTAAGTACCAAGACAGAATGGCCGAGTTATCAAGAGAAATGTGGAATTGTTAAATCGGAATGCCTGTTGAGAAACAGAACGACCTTAACATCTTACCTTTCTTTTCTATCTTGCCCTAGCGAACCAGGTCATCTGGCCTGATCTCCCTCCAAGAGAACCTATCCTGGAACATAACAGCGGACATGGCTAACGTAACTTAGCAAACGACGCGGTGCGCCTCCCCATCCAGTTATTCGACATGTATATTACAAGAGACTCAAGTTGCGGAGATCTCGAGATCTCTCACCGTTCTTCTGCCACTCCTCGGACGAGGATGATGAGCCTTTACGTTGTAAACTAGGATTCGCGACCCGGAAAAAGAAAGATGATGCTCCTATAGAAGCTGGGGAGGATGGGTCTCTACGTCGCGTACTACGATCCGCGACCCGGAAAAGGAAAGAAGATGCTTCTACAGAAGCTAAGGACACGGATATATTTGCACTCGGATATGTCAAGGAGGACGACTAAGGTTATTTGGAAAGTGAAGAAACGTCTCCATCTCGACGCTCATATGGCATACCATCGCGGGAGAGGGCCGTTTTCAAATATGATTGGAGGACAAATCAAGAATGTCAGGTGGAACTTGAGGTACATACAGTATTTTATATCTCAAATACTTACGCCAGGTGGTTTAATATCATTACAATGGGCTCAGTTTGTTACTTATATGTGTCCCAGAAATGACCCCTTCCTGCGATGGTACAGAGAGTAGTGTGCATGAATATGCATCAAACGAGGTTCCCGGAAGGTAACATATTAAAAGAAACCGCAGAGTAACTTAAGCGAAGTCTGTGCAGTATTATGTCCCTGAACTTTCGACTTGTTCCTTTTCTCTTTCTTGTAACCGTAGCGCAACGAGGTCAATTAGCTTTTTCCTGCGACAACTCTATCATTCATTGACGCCAAATCTTTAGGAATGTCCGACATCGAAAAGACCATACAACTTACCTACCGCCCTAAACGAGGGACTAAATCAGAGCCTGGTGGGAGAAAGAATCCTGCCAATGCTCATCTTTACCGGCATTGGGGATACCCTATTTATCGCACATACTACGGTCCCGGCTCTGACGAAAGCTGGAACGAGCTTCTCCACTCGTTGAAGCAGCAAACTAGGCTAGGACTCGGAGCTTTCGAGGAAGAAAACCAAGAAGACGTACAAAAGCTGAAGGACCTTTTCCATCTCAACTCTTATGAAGATCCCACCACTCTGGAAGGACTCGACGTGCGAGGGCTCCGAGAGTTTTGCAACAAGCATCAGTTCGGCATATCTACAGCTTTCGCAGATTGTCTCTTTCATTTCGTCTTGATGGCTGATAAGTCAGTGCTTGAAGACATAAAGAAAGGAACATTTGTGGTCAAGGCCGTTTCACTATTGTGGGATGAACATCCGGGGTGGGGATGGGTAAGACTGCCGACCGGCTATCTGATAGAGCTTTGGCAACAACTCTCACGTTATAGGTTCAATACAGAAAGTGCATTGCACTTTTTCGGACCTGAGGAAGACCTTAATACTTACATTTGGGCTGGGGATCTAGCTAACGAGGAGACGGGTCGGTGCTCTGAAATTTGTGGTTTGCGTTGTCATTATGGTAGCGAGAATATGTATGTCATGTTTTGACGAATCAGAAGAGATATGCATAATAGTGAATTCACGACCATTTGTGTCCTGGAACAAGTATTTCGTGATTCATTTCTCAGCACCCTTGTGACAAGCAGCGTGAAGAAGTTCACGCTCGCCCATGATCAGGTTAGCACTGACTCGATAAGCGCATAAACTACCACAACCCGGTCAAGGAACCCTGTCTAGCGTGGCCGGTTCGGAACTTTTAACCAACACAGCGTTACATTGTGGTGGAGACGTACTACAACTTAGAACCAACAGCTCGGAATGCTGGGTGAAATGGTGTTGGTTCTGCAATCTCATACGTAAAATAATGAGGACCAACATATGACCGTGAGTTTCGATGGAAAATTCACGCTCGCTTCCTTGGCAACTGAGCCGCTGTAACCGCTGAAGCGAGCTTGTAATTTAACATGATGAGTAGTGCAGGACCCTCAACCGGGAGAATTCCCCTCTAAGATTGAGAGTTCCGTGTTCTATTTTTGGGCTCAGGCAGGCACTCTCCTCTTCCAAGGTGATAGGCATAGATTGACTTCTCTACCTTGCAAGGTACGCATTGACGGACATCTTATCATCGGACAAGTCACTCGTAGACCCTAAATAGTTTAACAATAGGCACTGTATTGACAAAGCTATCTCTACCCAACATCCATCAGTTTATGAACTTGGCACATCATCGGTCTGGATAGCCATCCAGGCATTTTGGACTACGTCAGAAGAGGACAATTACTCTTCTTCATCATTCTTTATCAGCTGGGGAATTGGAGGACCGTTCGCGCTGCTGAACTTGATCCTGGCGTAAGTCTCGTCTGGATCCTGAGTGCGCCAAGCCTGCCAGGAACCGGCTTCCTTTTTTCCATAGGCTCCAATACAAATGGGCTTGCCGTAAAGGTCGGTAGCTTCGTGTAGGTCGCTACAGTCAGACTTGATCCACGAATTGAAGTCCTGAACCTCGTCAAACATAAGGCCGTTCTCCCGCTCAATTGATCTGCAAGTGTCGTCCGGCTGGACCACGTGAATAGGGCATGTCATGGGCAGACAGAGCTTGGTACCCGCAGGTATTTTGCGGCAATCCGCTATGAAGTCTCGGTTGCTCATATATAAGAAATGGCCAGCGACACCTGGGTAGGCCTTGGCTATCGAATCGCATGTGTCGTCCTCTTTGGTCGTGTAGTACTTCTTTGTCAGGCAGAACCTTTCGCGTTCCTCGACAAAAGGTGGCGGTGGGATCTCAGTTGGACCAGAGCCGCCGCATTTCTTATACACCTCCTCTAGTTTGCGGCGGTAGAAGCTGTTGTAGATGGAATACGATGAGGATTGCATCATTTCGAGTTTGCGGCGGTTGCAAATGTGGCAGAGCTCCTCTTCATATTCCAGCTCCTCAGAATCGTCCAGGATGTCTAATAAGCAAGCATAATTCCATCAGCCTTTCATCCCATCAATCCATTTGTAAGACTAACCGTTGCAGTATCTGTCGGTGTTTTCATCTTTAAAACAAGTCTCGTTCCAGCCGGCCCACATGTATCCGCCATATAACTGAGGCACTCCATCTCCCATCGTTTCATTTGAGCAAGCACTGACAACGGTTTCGAACCAATTTTTGAGCGATGCAGAGCAAGCGCTGGTGCAAATCTCATCGGTCTCAGTTACGTTGCCAAGTGATCCGCGATAGCCCGACTCATCGAAGGAGCGAATATACGCGTGACAATCGATGTTTGCGGACATTGCTTTCACGCAGGCGTCGCTGACGTTTTTTCTCTCGAGATCCGTAGCATCGTGGATGCTGAAGGCGGCACTGCTACCGAGGCACAGACTCAGCAAGGGGACAAGACGTTGGATGACAACCATTGTTACGAACACTTGCAGCGTCGGCAACAAGGGACGAGCTATGATCTTTTCCCTCGACGTAATTCTGTGTTGGTCGTTGGCCTCTTGCCAGGTCCGGTGGTCTTATTTGTACGAATAGAGCACGGGCTGTTGGTCCTAGCAAAACCAGGCAGCAGTATCCATAGCACGAGTCGTCTAGTCGGCCCACTTCCATGTTACGGTCTGTTGGTAAAAAGCTCCAGCTTCACGGCGCTAGCAAGGGTAGTCAACCCATAATCGCCGCTTTCTTCCTCGGCAAAGCACGCGGTGCTCGACCCCAAAGCCTCGATACTGTATACCAGAAATTGAGCAAACTATTGACAACTAAGAACAAATCACTTCCAGAAAACCGCTATTTGTTCACCTCTGTACCTTTGTTCTTAGATAGTTTCGTGTTACCATCAACGAATACCAGAACATTCTCCAGTCGGGCGTGCAAGTAGATCCAACTACTCTGAAGTCAACTGCCCAGGGCTTTACACTGATACGTTTGAAGATGCATGGAACGGGTATCTGACAAAAAAGCAATATTGGTAACGATCACATGACTCCCTGAAAGTCGGTGCTCATTCCATTTTGTAGTTTTTCGATTATGTCGATAGAAAAGTCTTCAGGAAAGTCTTCCAGGGAATTCAAATAAGCCCAGTCATATTCCTTTTGGGTATCGTAGTGCTGAAATTGACGAATTTCAGAAAAGTTTCCAGTGCAGTCAATTGCCGCATCCCCATTCCAGATATGGTTCTCAGGGTCCTCTTCAGATTCACGGAAGCGAAGACAGCCCTCTGTCTTGTTGTTCCACATGAGGAATGTCCATAAATCCAGAAGATAGCCTGTTGGGATTCGCATCCATCCAGTGAAAAATGTCCTCTGAACGTCTGTTGCTCCAAACACGGATACTTTGGTGTAAGTCACCTTTTCATGGGCTTTGACTTGGACCCGAAACTGATGTCTCCAAGACCACCAAGGAATTCTGTGGATCGAAAAAGGTCAAGAAGCCGTCTTGCGATAAGGATGGTGACCTCAATCGAGTCATTGGATATTTCGAGGGCTGGGCGAAAACTCGTCCTTGTGAGGCCTTCTCCCCAGAACAGATCCCCATCGGACTTTACACCCATATCAATTTCGCCTTTGCCACCATTGACCCGAAAACCTTCGAGATCAAGCCGGACAAGGAGTCTGATATCCGGATGTACAAGCGGGTCAATGAACTCAAAAGACTCGATCCAGATCTCAAGGTCTTTATCGCAGTTGGTGGTTGGACGTTTAACGACCCAAGCCCGACCGCCTCTACGTTTTCTGACCTCGCCGCATCCCTACCGCGTCAGAGGGCGTTTATGAAGTCCCTTGAGTCTTTCATGAGCACCTACGGCTTTGATGGTCTTGATCTGGACTGGGAATACCCTGTCGATTCAGATCGAGGCGGTCGAGATGTCGATTACGCCAACTTCCCCAAGTTCATGCAGAGGCTGTACAAGATGTCGTCGGCAGCTGATAAAGGACTGAGTATTACTCTCCCTGCATCGTATTGGTATCTGAAGCAATTCGATATTAAGGCACTCGTGAGTTTAGTGGAACGCAGATGACTAACAATCGACGCTAACAGTTGCTTCTAGGAAAAAACTGTCGATTTCTTTAACATCATGTAAGCTTTTTGAATGCTATGTCATGGTCATAATGCTGACAATAATTGAAGGTCATACGATTTGCATGGTGCTTGGGACCATGGCAAAAAGTACACCCAGCCCTTTCTCAACGCCCACAGCAACCTCACCGAGATCGACCTTGCTCTAGATCTGCTCTGGCGCAACAACATTGACTCGAAGAAGGTCATCCTTGGCATGGGCTTCTACGGACGTGCCTTCTCAGTTCAGACTGGAACTTGCACCAAGCCCGGGTGCCTATTTAAGGCGGCGGGTAAAGCCGGCGAGTGCAGTCGTGAGAAGGGCATCCTGTTGAACTCTGAGATTGTTACGACTCTGAAGAAGAACAACGTCAAGCCTGAGCTTTTCAAGGAGGCAGCTGTCAAGGTAGCCAAATGGGGCAACCAATGGGTATCATACGACGACGAGGATACCTTCCCACTCAAGACAGACTATGCGAAGTCTCGGTGCCTTGGTGGCGTTATGGTCTGGGCCATCTCGCATGATACCAAAGAGGCCAAGTTCAACAACGCATTGGCCGTTTCGCTGAAACGGGAAGTCTCATCTGGTATCATTGACTGGAATGAGAAGGCACACGAAATCAAGAAGATTCACAATGAGCAATGTCGCTGGACCAGTTGCAAGGAGGGATGTCGCAAGGGGTGGTCGCCTGTCTATCGAACTGACAAGCATGCTCGCAAAGGTGAGATCATGTTCGATGAGACCGGCTGCGGCGGTGATGGTGGCCATACCTTCTGCTGCCCTGGTGGTGCAAAGCATCCTGAGTGCGGGTGGTATGGACACAACAATGGCGCTTGCCCCAACTACAGCACATGCCCCAAGGACATGACGGAGATCGGCTCTATGCAGATTCACTGCAATGGAGAAGGGAACTACCAGACAGCCTGTTGTAAAACTGACGTGGTTGCTATGAAGGTTTACAATACCTGCGAATGGGGTCAGTACCCGAATTGCAACGACCAGGACGGTTGTCCCAACCCTCTTGGTAACAAGAACATGGGTGATCCCAAGGCTAGTTCTGCTTCGGGGTCAGGAGGCGGCAAGTGCAAACCGTTAAAGAACACCCTTGGCTTGCCGGTTTCCGGTAACCAGTTCCGCAAGTTCTGTTGCGATACCAGGGACAAGCAACTTCGCTTTGGGGACTGCAGGCCATACAGGAGTGAAGGCCCAGGACCCGATCCCGAGCCAAGAGGCTTCTGTCGCAGTGGTTGTCCTACTGACCGCGTCCAAGTTGCTATCGACACCGAGATTGACACCTGCTCTCTCGTAGGAGTCGGTGGCATGGCCCATTGCTGCAAAACCGACTATTATGAGGAGTTGGATTGGGAGAATCCGAAGCTGGATGCTTTCAAGAACCAACTCAAGTCATGGATGAAGAAACCCACTTGTCCTTCGGAAAAGGAAGAACTCTTGTTACGGCGTGGAACCTTGCTTGATAGCGTAGGCGCCAACGCCTCGTCGTCCGTGGATGTGGCTCCAAGGGCAGCCAAGGGGACCGATGACACTTGGGACCTGGAGATTCTCTTGGCTAGAGTCATTGCTGGTACTCTTGCCAAACCTCTGCTGGAGGAGATGTCCAGGATTTGGAGCGATACGGTTGAGGATGAATATCCTCACCTAGTCTATCGTTTCTTGGCTTCCTTGAGAAAGCTCATTCCGGAGTGGGAGACTGAAGATCCTGATATCATGGCACGCTTCATCATCTGCGACCCTAAGACGGCCAGCGCCATGAGCGCTGGCGTTCAGGGTCTCAAGAGTGATGGCAGCAAGCTTGTTTTCAACTGCAGCATTCCTCTATGCGAGGCTGATGGCACTTGTAACAATGAGGTTCCGGAAGCGCTCAGGGTACGTCGCGACTCACGACCCAGTCGTACCACTCATATGTTGCTTCATAAGCATCACCTGTTACACATTCGCCAAGCACCAAGACCGGCCGAGTCTCAGATAACCCTTACGGACGCCGACGGTAACCAGGCCACTTGGGAATACCATGTACCAGCGGTATGATTCCTTTTGCACGCGTTTAGATAGAGTACATACCTGACTAACGACTATAACCTAGCACCCTCCTCCAAAACAGATGGACGAAAATCACCTAAGTTTCGAACAGGCAGCGACATTCCGGAACAGAGGCGATTGCAGTGATCGTCTGATAGCTGGAGTCCCTTTCTATGTGGAAATTCCAATGATGCAAAGTATGTGCAGAGTTCAGAATGCCGTCGTTCCGGTCCCGCTAACTCGCTTAACAGCCGAGCATCCTCTGGACAAGATTACTATGAAGCGCTTTATGGGAAGGTTAGCCTCAGGACGGTAAGAACATGAATGGCCCATCTCTGTTGCCCTTGAACGTATGCTAATACCCTTATTAGCCTAGAATCTCAAGATCCCAAGGAGTTGGATCCTGCGTCCCGGTATGGTCCAATACCTATACAATTCTTTGAGGAAATCCTTCGTTTAGGTGTCGACTATGGCGAATTCCCCCCAATTCGTGGTAACCGCCGCTACGATGACCCTAACCTTTGGAATCGTATCTTCCAGATCATGGGTAGTTATGACAATCGCATCAACTTTGTCATCGCGCATTCAGACATTAACACTGTCAAAGGCAGGGTAAGTCGAGCTCTAGCCCAACTGGGAGTCGACAGGCAAGGCGCAATGTCCAGCTAACCACTTTCCTTCTAAGTTGATGGATTTTGCCGATCCTGTTTCTCTGAAAAACACGGAACTTGAAGCGAAATTAGTCGAAGATCCGACATGGGTTTTGCAAATGATCCGAGCAACGTTCGCACTTTTTGATTATCTCAGCATGGAGCCCACACCGTCAGACCCCGGAAATCCCAACACCAGTGGCAAACTCGAAAACATCATCAGCGAAATTATTGAGCAGCTTCTTTATGCTGAGAAGCTCTACGAAGATCATCATCCCGGGTCGAACATCACCATAGCCCTGTTTTTCAGGGAGTGGCTGACGGATTATTTCGAGACAGTGACACTAAAGGCTCAGACGTGGCTCAAGGAAGTGATGATCAGAGTCCTAGCCTTCTATGAAAAGAAGAAAGGCAAGGAAGCCGACGACGCAAGAAAGATGATTTACAAACTCAGAGAGGATATTCCCTATCTTGTAATCCATACGAACTGGAGGACTATGTTGGAAGACGACGTGGAAATGGGTGGAACAAGATGACCGTGGTATTCAGTGGTTATGTTTGACAGTTGGTTCAAATAGATACATATGTGGTGGACCACTGGTCCCAACGCTAATTGCCGCTCCTAATCAAATTTGAATCCTGCTGCCCCTACCCCCCCTTGTGCCGTTTTAGCTTGACTACAACGTTCAAAACGAGGCATAGACAGGTTCCCGCCCCACAAGTAACTCTCAAGGCCCTCTTCCGGACCCTCGTACCGGAACGTGTAGTATTTCCCTATACTTAATTCATTAGACTCCAGGAGCGTTCCCCAAAGCTCCAGCAGGGAACCTGTTGAGACTCTTTCCCAACCCCAACCACCATCAACCTTATCCCAGTCGTAGCCAACTGCCTTGACAACGAATTCGCCGTGTGCGATACCGTTCAGAACCGCTTCGTCTGCCACGAGCACGAAGTTTAAATCCGCCCCAGCCATTTTCTCTTCAGCCTCGGAGTGCTCTTGCATGCATATTTCTCGTACATCTTCAATCGAGACTCCCGATAACAAGGATGGATCTTCCCTTGGAAAAAGGCGAAAGAGGTCTTTTATGATGCGTAGATCGCGATCGTAATCTGCATCACTGACATAGCGTCTGCTTTCCCATGCTCTGTCGTCTTCCCGAAACCATTCTGTTTCGTGATAGCCGAATGTTAAACGGGTTTGTTGTCTAATGGCACCGAGGAGTGTCTCCCAGTGCTCATCAGAGGAAGGTCCATAGTAGGTTCGGTAGATTGTAAAACCCCAGTATTTATAATACTTGAGGTTTTCAGGTAGCGTCTTGTTGGGTGCAGGTCCCTTGGTCCCCGGGGGTCGTCTTGGGGGACTCCATACAAAGTCGATCATCACTGAGAGTTCGGTCATATTGGTTGGTGACAAGGTTTGCTTGAACGTATATTGATGAAGAACGAATACCGAACTTGATGAAGGTGCCGAGCTGAGCCTGTTATACGTTTAAGGAGTGTGTACGTAATCATCATTCAGTGAGGCAATTGGACGTCGTATTGTCTGAGCGCAGCGTTATAGTCCAATCAACACCCCAGCCAGATGGAAGTACGTACCCATAGCATTCTACAGAGCTGGCTTGGCACTAGACCTGGCGCTTAACTTCGGGACGAGACCAAGGGCAGCCTCAAGGTCGGGTTCGCACCTCCTTACATTACCACACATACTTGTCTTTTAAGATTAATTCGCTATTACAGGTATCCTACGTAGCGGATAGATAGCCTAGAGATAAACTTAATATATAGTAGATATAAAGTAATAACGATAATAACAAAATATTTCATAGTTGATATTTTAAAGAAATATTCCCCAATTCCTAAAGTACTTAATAAAATTCTCTGGAAGCATCTTAATAAGCGGGCGGCGTTTGAGTCCGGGGGTCCTCTTGGGGGTTTCCATAGGAGATCAAACATGTCTGAAACGCGGATAGACATTTCAAATAGTTAGGTCTTTTGTAGTATTGATTATTTAAATAAGAGGGAATATGGTTTGGAGTGTAAACAATTCTATAGGATTAAGAATTCTCAGAATACTTTAATTTGGTCGCTTATTGTGTATGGAAGCTTAATGCAAGGATGTCATTGGACAGCTGTGCCACGCTAGGACTTTGCATACCCTGGACCTCGTCGATTTGTTTTCACGAGGTATAAGGGAGATAGGGAAACAATACACTTAAAGTTCTTTTACTTACTTTGTTACTAATTTGAAACTCCACGTTTATTATCCAATCTTGAAATTACTGCTTTCAATTGAATATAGTTGTAACAAGCTTCACTGATTTGAGCTTTGAGACTTATAATTTCATTGACTTGGAAAACATGTATCTTGAAATTGATTGAGTTAACGGAAGCTGCCAACATATTTGTACTTTGGCTGCATTGAAGATACACAAGGGAAAAAGTTGATAAGCATCAACTTCTCGGAAGTGAAGAATCGCCAATTACCGAATTTAGCAAGTCTACACGTAAACTGACCACTTGGCTGCAATTAATCTGGTGATCTTCGATACAGTACGTCGAGTCAGGCAGTGCGACGCTGTATGTTTCACTCAATACAGCGATCTGATAAAAGATAGTCTGAAACCTTACCGTTGATCTCCCGGACTCTTGTTCCGTCACAGAACCATGACGTCCTATCAGGGATGGATCCGGCCGTTGGATGTGACTTAGCGTAGATCTCAAATAGTTGTCTTGCATATATGAGACTTTACTGTCCAGTCGTACCTCTTCTACCATTCCTAGTTCATGAAAAGTTTTGCCAGGTACCGGACCTACTTCTTCTCAGCTCAGTCAATTACTTGATAACCCTTCTTGGGCACCAATTTTCATTTTGCCTGCCGAATACTGCATACCCTGAGCTGTGTGGGTTCTCCCCAGACTCCGTCAAAGATTTTACACCGGTGGAAACCACCCTTAGGTGTACGGTGCTTCTTCTGTCTTGGAACAGTTTCATCATAATAAGCTTAAGCGAAAATCCAAGCACTAGAAAATGCCAAAACAAGGCGGAAAATTAGCTTTCAACGGTGTAAATTACCCACAATCTGGATCATCGCATTCACAACCCTAGTAAAAAACCAGTAAACCCCACTACCACGAGACAAAGCAAAGACCCTCTAACCCTTCATTTACAGACCGCCGATCACGGAAGAAATAAAACCTCTTTCCGAAAAACATTAATGGAGGTTGCAAGTTTAGTCGAAAGTTCAAAATCGGCAATAAATCACGGCATCTTCAACTTCGCCGTAACTAACCTGATCCCAACTGGACTCTAACCTCTTAAGGGAGACCGTTCCGACTACGGGTAAACCGGGGGTAAATACAACCCCAGATTGGAAAAGCGGAGGTGGAGAAAGATGGGGATATGGCCTGTCACTTTAGTAATGCTATTCCCGAGGCAGTTAGTGAGGCTATGGGGATGAAGAGACTAACGTCAGTTGACCCGTAACTGAAAAGAAAAGGCCCGAATGATTATTAACACGATGCTACCATTGCAGGAACAAGTTCCATTAAGAGGGAGAGATCCATTATACATTCTCGAAGAGTGGCCCGAGGCTATGGACAGGTGACGGAATGATATGTCAAGTTCGCCGATGGGCGGGGAATTACCGGCGGAGTGGTTTGATTGAGATTAGACGACTGTGCGTTCATGCAATATAAAAGATGGAAACCCAACTCAAAATATTGTTGTTCGGTATCGAGACCAGACAATTCATCTCTCGTCATGTATCCTACTTCTGTCTCTGGCCTTGTGGCCTTGCCCTTCTTGACTTTGGCTCTGGCTGCGAATGTTATCACTGATGATACTCATTTCTATGGGCAATCCGAGCCCGTTTACCCAACACGTGAGTTGGTTGTTATCCTTGTATGAAGGTATTGCTAACATGATTCATAGCCGAGCAAGCTGAGATCGGTGCTTGGGCTGATGCCATCACAAAAGCAAAAGGCCTAGTCGCCCAGTTGACCCTCGAAGAGAAAGTCAACCTCACAGCAGGCGGCCAATCAACAACCGGCTGCTCCGGCTTCATCCCCAGCATTCCCCGCGTCAACTTCCCCGGTCTCTGCCTCAACGACGCTGGCAACGGTGTCCGCAACACCGACTATGTATCATCCTTCCCATCCGGCATCCACGTCGGCGCCAGCTGGAACGAAGAATTAACGTACAGTCGGAGTTACTACATGGGTAATGAAGCAAAGACCAAGGGAGTAAACATTCTTCTTGGACCCGTGTTTGGACCGCTTGGTCGTGTTGTCGAGGGTGGTAGGAATTGGGAGGGCTTTTCTAATGATCCTTATCTTGCGGGTCAGCTTGGACGGGAGGCGGTTGTTGGTATTCAGGATGCTGGTGTTATTGCTTGTGGAAAGCATTGGCTTGCGCAGGAGCAGGAGACACATCGTCTTAATGCTGCCATCACCCAAGCCCAGCCCGTCTCGTCCAACGTTGACGACAAGACTCTTCATGAGCTTTACATGTGGTAAGTACCTAAGTCCCACAGTATTACGAACTCACTTACTAACTTCAACAGGCCCTTCGCCGATGCAGTCCACGCCGGACTTGGCAGTATCATGTGCAGCTACAACCGCGCCAACAACTCCCAAGCCTGCCAAAACTCCAAGCTTCTCAATGGTCTTCTTAAGGGCGAGCTAGGTTTCCAGGGCTTTGTGGTTTCCGATTGGGGTGCGCAGCACTCTGGTATGGCTTCTGCTTTGGCCGGTATGGATATGGCGATGCCTACCAACAAGCTGTGGGGCGGAAATCTTACTGCTGGTGTCAACAATGGTACTATTCCTGAGGCTCAGCTCGACAACATGATCACACGAATTCTTGCTCCTTGGTTCCAATTCAACCAAGATGACTCATCCTTCCCCTCTCCCGGCCACGGCATCGCTGCCAACCTTCTTGTCCCTCACCCCATCGTCGACGCCCGTAACGCTAGCTCCAAGAAAACCCTCTGGGATGGCGCCGTCGAAGGCCATGTCCTCGTCAAGAACACCAATAAGACTCTCCCCTTCAAGCCCAACATGAAGATGATCTCCCTCTTCGGCTATTCTCATAAGGCACCCGACAAGAACACCCCCGAGGCCAAGGTCGAAGGCGCCATGTTCGCTCCTTGGTCCGTCGGTGCCCAGACTGCCAACATCACTGAACTCAACACTGGTTTCATGGGTAACTTGAGTCTTACCTACTCTGCTATCGCGCCTAACGGTACTCTTTTCACTGCTGGTGGTTCTGGTGCTAGTGCTGCTAGTTCCATGAGCGCGCCATTTGACGCTCTTCTTTATCGCGCTCGCAAGGTGAATACTGCTATGTTCTGGGACTTCGAGAGCTGGGATCCTGCTGTCAACCCGAACACCGAGGCTTGTATTGTTGCTGGCAATGCCTGGGCTAGTGAGGGGTGGGATAGACCCGGTTTGACTGATGACTACACTGATAGTCTAATTAATAACGTCGCTGACAAGTGTGCCAACACCATTGTCGTCCTGCACAACGCTGGTACTCGCCTTGTGGACGGGTTCATCAGTCACCCCAACATCACGGCTGTTATCTTCGCTCACCTCCCCGGTCAAGACAGCGGTGAGGCTCTTGTGTCTCTGTTGTATGGCGATGAGAACCCATCTGGTCGTTTGCCTTATACTGTTGCCCGTAACGAAACAGACTACGGTGTCACGCTCAAGGCTGACTTGACCATGGCTCCTCACGAATATCAGCACTTCCCCCAATCTGACTTTACCGAGGGTGTATTCACTGATTACCGCCACTTTGACGCTAAGAATATCACTCCTCGTTATGAATTCGGTTTCGGCCTTAGCTACACTACCTTTGAGTACGCCGACCTCAAGATCTCCAAGTCTGACGCTAAGTCTGACGAGTATCCCACCGGCACTCTCACCGAGGGTGGACGTACCGACCTTTGGGACGTCGTCGCTACTGTTATTGTCAAGGTCAGCAACACCGGCGATGTCGACGGCAAGGAAGTTGCACAGCTGTACATTGGTGTTCCTGGCAAGGAGAACCCCGCGAAGCAGCTTCGTGGTTTCAAGAAGCCTATTATCAAGGCTGGTGAGGCTGTTGATGTGACGTTTGAGCTTACGCGTCGGGATTTGAGTGTTTGGGATGTTGTTGCTCAGGAGTGGCAGCTTCAGCAGGGTGATTATGCTGTTTATGTTGGACGAAGCAGTCGGGATCTTCCTCTTGAGGGAACTTTGTCTATTGGACAATAGATAAACGAAGGTTATGGAGTATATAATTGCAAACAGGTGTAAATAGGACTTTCACGATTAATGTGCATCAAATCTATAATTTCTTATAAATGATATCCCATTTAATAAATGCCGATCATTTCTATTCATGATTATTAAACAGTTGCCTGGTCAACTTTAAAACATGTAGTACAATCTTTGGAAAACAGCAAATTGTCAAACCACACGATCAGATCAATTCGAGTCATTTCTTTCCTAAAGCACAAATGCGCTGAATAAACCAAGAGTAATAGAGAAAATAGAGCCTGCGACACCAACTACCTTGGAAGCAGTTGGATCATTGATCTGATGGATGAGGATAGCAGACAGAGGAACCGCCTCGTCAGCCTCAGAAAAGACGTTCTTATACTGGCTAAAGAAGGCATCTCGGTTGACCCATCGCAAGACGGCAGGGCGCCGAATAGCAGATGAAAGGGTCGGATCCTGGACTTTGTTTTGAAGAAAGAACTGCTGTTCCGTATGAGAGATGAGCGAAACATTTGTGACCTTTTCCTGAGTTTAGTTCCAATTGAACACAAAGTATTTACCCGGTAGGCTGAGTAATCAAAACACCCCACCTGATTGGTGAAGAATCGAACCCAGACCCGCGGGTAAGTGGAGGATGGAATGCACTTACACCTGATAGCGTGACAATAGAAACAACAGGTTTCTTCAAAAGGATACCCCGGTATAAAACTCGCTTCACACGATTGACATGCTGCTTATAAGCGCCGGAAATGTCAATGGCAAGTTTCTCAGGGTGGTCATCACCTGCGAACGTGAGGTGGGTCGCATGGAGGGCTCCGTTGGGCGATTCGAAGATAACCACACAAAACATTGAGTCTTCAGTATTGGTAGACGTATGTTCACTCATGGTGGTAAGAACAGTTGGAGTAAGGCAACAGAAATAATAGAGAAGATGATTCGCATCTTGTAAGGCGGCCAAGATGCTGATATAAATGTGCAGTGAAAGTCCGTGGCTAGTGAGAAATAACGACTTTAACGGTTGTGGCAGACAAATAGTCCTTATCCACAGACAAAGAAAGTCTTAACTGCAGGAGAAAAGTGCTGTCAATTGAGGACACCAAGAAATTGCAATTGCACCTGAGGCGACGTCATTTGTCGGCAGGTAGAGACAAAAGTAAGCGGTTTCTCTGTTCGTGCGGGGAATCAGGGACTGGATGTCTCTGGTTACAGACAACTGGCATTGATATAATTGGCTGTTCTCAGACTTGGCAGCCCGGATTCAGCCCCTCAGGGAGCCTACCGGTTCTCTCGACAATTTGTCTGCAGCCACAGACAAATCCAGACCGTGTCTATTGATAATGATGCGGACATGCTTTCACTATTAATTGGCCTTCTCGCCTTGTTACATTTTACTTTCCCCATCCCACCCTCATTACACTCGTTTTTCAATTTGTCATCGGCGCAGCAGATTTCGACCCAACACGATGAACCTAACTCACGGTATGGAACAGTACATTCGTGGTAGCAGCAAGCAGGTAAGCCAAGCCCCTTTTTCGCGAGCCGTGTGCCGTGCCGTCCCACAAAATCCCGCAAGTTGATGCTAAACTAATACCAGTCTCTGGCTATCGGCGACATCTTCGCTACCCTTATCTACAGCAAAGATCCCGCATGGGGATCGCATGACGTTAACTTGGATGAACTGGTTGTTAGACTCGAGCTCGATTCCTTGAGGCTTAAGGCAGTAGCACAACAACCTAACGACGTAAGAAGAAGCGCCACCTCAATTCTAGCGGACGATCCTAATCTTTACAATGGCAGGAACTACCTACTCTGGGCCTCCACGATGAAACCTCCATCAAACCTCGTTTGCGGGACCAGGAGACCAGCTCCCAAGCGGCATTTTGGACTATAAAGCCCCAATGTAGCTCGCCTATGGGTGCCCTCTCGGAATTCTGCCCGTCACTAGAAAGTGACCATGGTGGCAGTAGCAATGCATCAGCTGATGGTGATGTTTGCAAATTGCACCAGCTTCTACCTACAGCGTCCACAAGTTCCGAACCCTCACTACCACAGGGTGATCCCCCGATATATGACCATATCCGCGACGTCCTGTCCTCCGACCCAGTCCTCGCAGAAGGGGTCATCTCGGCCATAGAAACACTACCGCCCCACAAGCGCAATCTCCTTATCGAAGATGAAACAACCGATAATAACGAGGGTATACACACATCATCGTCAGATCAACCTAGTTCGTACGACGGACCCTCTAAAAGAAGCCGCACGCCAGATAATAATCCCCGGGGAGGTGGTAATGGTGGGCCCCCAGACAATGGTCAAGGAGTTGGAGGCGGTCATGGAGAGGACGACGGGAGGGACAAAGGAGATCAACCGTCATCTTCGTCTACCAAGAAACGTAAGACCGAAAAGAAGCGACGGTGGATATGTCCATTTGATCTTGCATACCACGAAATCAGCGAGAACGCTCACTTCGGTCACTGTTCGCCCGGAAACATGATCCACAAATACCTTTGGAGGTAAGTTTCGCCTTTCTTTTCATGCTCAAAAAAGCCCCCAGCCTTTCCATCTCCCTCACTGAGACACTAGACGTACCTGTGGCGAAGTGCCTGTGTTGATCTGATGCAGAGACCACCTCGTAACTCACCACTCTCCAAAAGCGAAAGCGAAAGACCGAAAGGCAGAGCTGAATGGGAGGTTCTATATGGGCCAGGGGACGCTGGACGCTGCCCTCGAGGCAATTGAGAAATATGAAGGAAAGCCTCGCGGCGTAGAGGGAATCAAAAAGTGTCTAGAGCTCTTCCTCAAAGTCTGGTATCTTATCTTTCCAATGGAAAAGTTTCCTCAGTTCAAAGAACCACTGTCTGCATGTAAGTTCTTGAATGTTGATTCCTCTTCGTGGCTAACCTAGGTATAGTTCATCCCGAAGATGGGGAAATGGTCCTTTTTAAGACTCATCTAGCAGACCAGGCAAGGATTCTAATAGGAGCTATACATGATGTCAAAGCTAAGCAGGCAGTTAACGCCGGAACCATCACTTCAACAGCCGACTATCGGCCCACAGCTGCGGATAACGACAAAGTTCTGTCACAAGCTATTGCCATTGCACTACTCAAATCATCTGATCCCACGGAAGCTACACATTGGCTCGCTAACGCCTCTCCCGATACAATAGAATCTGCCGGCCGGGGATACAGCTCTCAATCTCTTCCTCGATCGGTGACGGCACCCGTGGACCTTGAGGCAGAGAGCCATGGAACTCTGACCCGACCGAATATTGTGGCCGATCCGCCTCAAATTGCTCCGGCTGTCCATATTATACCCGTCCCAATTTACCCAAGCGGGACACACTTTGAGACACTGCCTTTCCCAAACCAAGTTCACAGCGGTACACAGATAGGATATATTACTTTACCACCAGGCTTCTACGTAATAAACACATCAGCAGGTGCAAGCATGGACCTTTCTATGATGAGTTCGGGACTTGATAGCCCTCTACAGTTCCCCCAGTCGAACGTAGCCTCAGAGCAGCCGGTCGGCTGGGACGTATCGACTCAGCTGGGAAGTCAAGGGATATCTCCACAGACAATTCAAGGAGGACACACAGCGCAGCAGGAGTTTAGTCTATAATAGCTTGCTTTGGAAGAGTCCGTATCTGATGTGGAGGTTATATGGGAGTGCTTGATAATAAAATAGGGTTACGATTTTGTAACAAGAGTTGAAAGATCAGCCATAGACATGAGGTAAAAGCAACATGTTCACCTTGTAGATATTCACATAGTATCGTTTCATTTTTATACACTTTTGCAATGAAAAATGCGAATTCATCTAATAGTGTAAAGATGGTAATCTGGCTACTTAACATGACGATGATCGGCGAAGCCAAGTCTCTTGAGCGGGCCCCGTACCGTCCCGTCCCGCACTTAAGCGCCTGTTATTGCACCAAACCAGGCTCTTGACCCCTGATAAGCTTAGTCCGCTCAGTGAAGCTGACAGGTCATTTTCGTCCTGCCCTTCCGGCCAATAGAGCATCAGAAGCAAAGTCATTAAATAAACCGCTCCAATTCTCTGTCCTCTCTATGGTCTGATTTGTCAAGGTTCTCTGCCGCTCGTCAGGCGGGGATTTTCTGCCCAATTCCTCAGCACATTCTTTATCAGGCATGCTTGCTCCAAGCATTCGAACGACGATACTTTTTAGAAAGGCATGCGAGGTGTTGGTACAAGGATGATGAAAGACAGTACAGTAAAAGGCAAGCTTCGGCGGTCCTATGTCCGTTTCAAAAGAGGATTCCGGGGTCCTCAGTCAAGCTCAAACGGATCTGAATCGTTGGTATGACTTGAGGCAGCGAGAAACAGAGGGTTCAGTGGCTAACTCGCATTGATATCGACTAGTTGGCTGATAACGCAGGCCCTTCTGAAGAAGCCATATCTGACTCCCAACAGGCGGCCACGGGAAACATCCAAGAGAAGCAGGTAGAAGTCACGGCAGACCCAGAGGGTATCGCCTCTCTTATGCCTGCGGTCGCATCCAGTGAGAGCCATAAACATTCCCCTGTACGGAATACTGTGGATACATCTGGTTGGGACAAGATCTGGATCGAAGCATACAAGAAAGTGAAAGAAGACCCAAAGGATTCAAAGCTCCTCGCAAAGCTGGAATTGTTCCTTGAAAAGGGCGAGGAACTAAACGGTATATATCCATCCTCAGAATACGCATCTTACTGTCATGAAACTGACATCGATAACGGCTTCAGATGAAGATGACGATCCCGCTGCGGCCGACAAACCTGCCCAGCTAAAGACCATCCAGAAGATTGCGGAAGAGAAGCTTGCTGCATTCGAGGACGCCAGGCTTTCTGTCACCATCGGTGACAAGCCGATTGTCGTTCGAGAAAGTATCATCAAAGCTGTTGAGGTAGTCAACTCCTTCAAAACTCTCATCAGTGGTGCTGTTGCAGCTGAGCCAACTGCCGCCTTGGCCTGGGCAGGCATATCGACTGTTTTGCCCGTAAGTAAAATACGAGCTGGCTGTTAACACGCGCTCTCTTAATGTTTACCTCTACAGATACTGGAGAATATCTTTCAGCAAGACGAGAATGCAGCTACTGGCCTGATCGAGATTACCTTCCTTATGACGCGATACCAGAAGTTCCATGAGGCTGAATTTATATCTGTGCTCCAATCGACGACGTATGTATTTAATCTCCCACTGCTCCCATCGCTGATCCATTCCCAGCCTCTCTATGGACTCGCGAGAGCAGCTTGGCCAAGTCAAAGACGAGTTCATCGGTGTCTATGCCGATATCTTGATTTATGAAGCGCGCTTCATCCTCCAGTATGCAACACGAAACAAGATGCACCGTGGCTTTAGGAACGCCTTGAACGCAGACGAGTGGAAGAAATTGCTATCAGAGATCCAGTCTAAGTGTCGCCGCATCGATGCTGGGGTACATGATCAAATCGATGCCAAGACCTTGGAGGCATGGAAGAAGATTGAATCCATCGAGAGGAGTACTGGCAGGATTGAGTCTTTACAGCAAGATACGTTGACAGCAGTAAAGGTTGGTCTATCTCGGAGGCAACCGTCCACTACGGTCATTTGATAACCTGGACATTAGGATATTGATCGACGACAACTACTTCAATCGCTGAAAGTCACTGGAAACGCTATCTTTGACTCACGCCAGACTTCGAACATGGAAGTCCCCTGTTTGCCAGGTACCCAACTTCAAATACTTAAGACCATCCAAACCTGGGCTGAAGACCCCGACGATACAATGATCTTCTGGCTCGAGGGAATGGCTGGGACTGGGAAGACGAGTATATCAATGACTGTTGCCAGTTCTTTGAAGGATGCGAAAGGTTTCACTAGCCAGCTCGATCTCCCACACCGGGCATTTCTTGGTGCTTCTTTCTTTTTCAACCAGGTTGATACCACCAGAAACAGTACTGTTGAGTTCTTCACTACTATTGCATGGTCGCTCTCGGCTATCTCTCCAGACAATGGATCACCAATCATCAAAGCCATCAGGGACAACCCAGGCATTGAGACGAAAAGCCCTCAGGAGCAGTTTCGAAAACTTATCGCTGATCCCCTGACTTGGCTCGATAAAAGCACCTTCGTACCCTTCCAACTCCTCGTCGTCATAGACGCTCTGGACGAATGTGATGACAGTGATGCAGAAATACTACTGGGCATGCTAGAAAATCTTGACCATCTCAGTCAGGTTCGACTTCGTCTTTTTGTAACTAGCAGACGCGAAGCACATATCTTAAGAAGCTTTATGGACTTGCCTGGCCACCTATATCGCACGGTCAGACTCGAAAAGGTCAAGACGACGCTCGACCACGACAACGATATCACTTTCTACCTTTCGAAGACTTTGGATGACATTTCCAAGAGATATCGCGTCAAAGATGGCGGTGTAAGTAATGCCGATATCAAGAAGCTCACTGCAAAGGCGGACGGTCTCTTCATATATGCTGTGACTGCTTGTCGATTTCTGAATACGAATGAGTTCGCCAACAAGATTATCAGAGATCTACGACTGAGTCTTATCCTGGAAGAGGATCAAGGCCCACAACAGGAAGTGGATGGCATCTACCTCAAGGTTTTGAGGTTCCCTGATCTTGAGAATGAACACGGAAGCGTCAGAGACCTCTTCTACTCCAACATTAGCCGCCTGATCGGCTTTATCGTCGTCCTGCTTCGACCAGCTTCTGTGAACACACTTTGTAACTTACTTCCGAAAGCGAGAGAGGAGATCGACTATTACCTGGGTTACCTACATCCAATTCTCAACATCCCTGATGATTCAAACGTCCCAGTTACTCTTATTCACCTGTCGTTCCGAGACTTTATACTTAGCGCCAATCGATCGAAACGACTTCCGTTCTCTGTGAAGGAGCTGGTGATGCATGATGACATATTCTTTCGTTGTCTCGAGGTCATGAACTCCGACCTTTGTCAGAATATTTGCGGTTTGGAACTCCCAGGGACGTTTACCTCTGAGGTTGAAACTAGTCAGGTCGAAACCAGCATCCCGCAATATCTGCGATATGCGTGTCGTCACTGGGTTGAGCATCTGGGCAAGATGGATCGCAATGCCCTTGCGGAAGATGTCCTCGACGAGGAGGGCGTAGTCCATATATTCCTTCAGGGGAAGCTGCTATTCTGGTTAGAAGTCTTGGGTCTCATTGGAGAAGCACCCTCCATTATTCCAATCATGATCCAATTGGAAAGTCTTATTCATGTAAGTTCCAAAATACATGCTTGGGGTGGAGTCCGCAGGCTAACAATTCTACTCTCCAGGCATCTGAAAAGCCAGCTTTTTGGGCTTTGGCAAGTGATGCAAAGTTCTTCATACTAGAAAACAGGTGGATCATCGAGCATGCTCCAATGCAGATTTATTGCTCTGCTTTGCTCTTCTGCCCAAGCAGAAGTAGAGTTCGATCTCATTACCATCATCTGATACCTAAATGGTTTGTGACAAGACCGGACACTCAAGGAAGTGAGAATGCGGAATTGTATACACTCCATGGTCACAGTGACTTTATTGGAGGGGTGGCATTCTCCCCAACAGAAGCTTTCCTTGCATCGGTTTCAGTTGATAATACCACAAGAATATGGGCGTACAATACAGGATCAGAACGGTACAGATTTGAGGATCCAGGCGAACCTTTTTGCGTGTGTTTCTCGACGGATGGTCTAAAGGTTGCCTCTGGATGTTGCAACGGGACAATATGCGTTAGGAACCTTAAGAAGACCACCTCTGTCAGCCTCTCTTGTCACTGTCTGGTAGAGGAGCTTTCGTTTTCGCCAACCGCCAGTAATATATTGGCAGGCTTGTGCAACGACGGCACGCTTTACATATGGGATCTCGACGACAAACAAGTTCCTGTCAAGCATACCTTACCAGTCTGGCACCCAAGGAAATTTGTCTTCTCGCCTGATGGTTTGGCTATTGTGATTTGCCTGGGCGACCTCATTGTCATATATGATGTTATGAAAGCAAAGGTAGTGAATCAGCTTAACGTTCTCTCGACGCCCTCCGAGATGGCAATGTCCGTTGAATCGAGCATCCTTGCTGTGAGAGGCAAAGACATCATTGAATTTTGGAATATAGCTTTAGACGAACCAAACCGCTTCAAATCGTACGACACTACTTGGGATGATCGCTCGTTTCTAACTCTACGTACAGACGAAAATTTCATTCTTCGTCATGGCCCCTCTGGAACAGTTGAGCTGTTCGAAAAGTCTACTGAGCTTCTAATTGGAAAGTTCCGAGCCCATTCTGGAACGGTGTCTTGCGACGGTGCCTTCTTAGCAGACATATCAAGCGATGATCCTGTGATTAGAGTCTTCCCCGCGTCTTCTTCTTCAGACATGAATCAGGAGCGGTCTACTCGCCCTGGCAACATTGAACTCTTAGATGAGAATATTGCACTTAGCTACGGTCGTATCAATGGTGCTAAAATCTGGGATGTGGCAGATGGGGCAATACAGCGGGTTTTCGAACGTGTCATGACCGTCAAGATCTCCCCAAACAAAAACTTGACTATTTTGCGTCAGAACGGAGGCGACGAATTTGAAGTTTGGAACAAAGACCTGAAACAAGTAAAAGCCACATTCAACAACATGGCCGATATTGCATTTGTTCCCGATACTGACCATTTAATCACGCTGTCCTTTTCAGGAGAGCTCCGGTTTCTGAAGTGGAATACAGAAGGCTGCAACTATGACCCGGCATGGAGTTTCGGACTTGAAGATGTGGTCCATACAGATAACCCATATCTACCAAAACTTCACATATCACCAAGTGGACAGGAGGCTATTGTAGTCCGCGATATTTTCAGGGATGGGACTAACCACGGAGCGGTATGTCAGTTATGGGATCTAAGAAAGAGGACGAAAGTGAAAGAATACTTCTCGCTGCAGCACCCTACTATCACGTTCTCACCTGCAAATGATTTCTTCAATATCAACTCTAAGCAGGGCTATGAAAATATGTTGTTCCATGTATCAAACGGAGAACAAGTTGAAGGCTGCGACCTCTGGCGCGACCAATCCTCTCTGATATTCCATCCTGTGGAGTTGGTCTTCGCTGCTAGGACTAGAAGAATCAATAGCTTTACAATTTGGGAAGGCCTACCATGGAAAGAAAAGTTTCGGTTGTATGTCGCTGCGAATATGGAGGTGAGAAACATTGCTCTATCAGCAAAAAGGATTGGGGCATTGTCATCCTCTGGGTGGGCTAGGGATGCAACCATTGACATATGGGATCTTGCGACTGGACAAAAGATTTACTCTCATATTTTTGAACGTTTAGGGTACCTGAATTCCTTAAACTTCTCGACCAACGAGAGGTGGTTGGAGACAAAGAGAGGCCGCATCCCATTGCCCGTTCAGCATACCGCCAACGGCGATCTCAACCATCAATGGGAGGGTATACACAACTGTCTTTATGTACTGGATGAGTGGGTTTTCCAAGGAAATGAGCGACTTTTGTGGCTCCCAACTGAATATCGACCGGGGAATATTTTGTCGACATATATTGATGTCTGCGGCGGGATGATTGCTCTTCCCCACAAGAATGACTCAGTTGTCTTTGTTGGTATTGCACTCGAAAGAACACCAGTTGCGGAGAGATATGCAAGGTTAAACCACCAGAAGCTTTAGGTGTAGTTGCACTGATGTAAATCTATGAACGAATCTGCACTTTCTTTCAAGTACCGTGGGATCTCTCCTACCTATCAAGGAACCTTTATTCCTTTTGCTCCGCCCTAGAACAAGCTTTTAGCAGTCTATAAAATGCCTTCGTTCTTTTCTTCCAGCCTTTTTCTCTTCCTCCCACCAAAATCAACCACCAAACCCCAGCTCATCTCACCATCAACAAGATGTAAGTAAATCTACCGATTCCTTTTTCGCCCGCTTTGGCAGCTGCTAACATGCTTTGGTAGGCCTGAATTTACAGTCGCTGAACTCGGCTGTGCCCTCGCCGACCAACAAGACGCCCTCCATCGTTGCCAAGCCACCGCCGGCCGAGCCATTTAGCCGAATGGCAGAAAGCTCTGGCCGACTGGCAGGAAGCACAAGCTACCCTTGTAGCCATCCGTCAAGCCGCGGACAGGGAGGTGGAAACATTGAATGGAAAAGTTCAAGGCATAAGCCTTATCTGAAGGCAAGGCAAGAAAGGTCTTGTATGTGCAAAGCCCTGTGGGAAGTCTAAATTTCTGCAAATTTTACAATGATAAGTTTCAGCAAGGGCTCGACCACAGGGAAAGTCTATTGCTGGATATTATGTTATTGGTCTCTGCTGTTTTTTTAAACTTCCTAGTGTACTCGACTGAACAAAACTTACCTCATCGATTAAGATTAAAGGTTCCGGGCTTGTATTTTGAGTCATAAGACGTTATTGATGTATTTATTCTTTGATAAGTGCTTTGTTTGTCTCAAATTTGTAGCCCGTCGTCTCTGCTTTGCCTCAACCCTCAGTAACAGCGAAAACCTGGACTTCTAAATCTACCAACCGAACTAGATATGACTAGTAAGGAAGTGCAGCGAGCTTGCCACAGTTTGCTGGGCTTGGCAATCGATCATCGAACCGATCAACTTTGCAGAGATCACCCTGACGCTACTACGTGTTTGGGGTTCCGATATCACTGACATTCTGTTCCGAAAAAGACACCTCGTGCGCTATATCTGGTTTCGTCTGGACCTAAAGCGGTACGATTGCACACGATGCACCGGCGAAGATCACAACCTGTGGGGCATGGATTCTGATGATAATGACATCATTATGGATGCATTTTATACTTTATTTACGGGTCTGAGCACATGGGAGCCTCGTGGTGACTTGGTGCTAGACATTAGTGTTTATTCACCCAGTGACAACAAGCACTGGTTCAAATACCTCACCTTTTGCTCAGATACCGAGGTACCCAAGTGCCCATCCGAACACGAGTTACATGACCCGGATCATGGCTGGATTGACGGACGTCAAACTAAAGCTCCTGATGATGACGCTATCGAACGCACATTCGATGAGATAATGGATAAAGGACCCTTCCGCGATAGACCGTCCGAGATGGAATGGTGGAGGAGTCTTCCCTTGGTACCCGTCGTCGGCACCGTCCTCCTTCGCCAGCAAACGCGTCGACGATGGAAGCCGGTGGCGCTCGCCAACATGTTCACACGGTTCCCGAACATGAAGGATCTCTGTTATGAGCCCTGGAGAGAATGGTATGATGATTTTGGGGGACAAAACAATGAGCGTAAGTGCTTCGTCAATCCCAGGTAACGCATCCGCTAATTGACTTGCAACAGGGACCCAGACGCTGATTGAATCGTTTGCTCCAACGCGATTGTGCAATCTGACGATAGTCGAGAACTTCAACGACGCCTACCCAGAAATCTAATCAACGATATTCTTCACAGCTGCTGCTGTCAGGGTGCCGGACCCGGACGTGGCCCAAAGTCTCGCCCGCGCTAGCTTGCACCTCACGACACTCTCGGCCTCTTTCATGGTAGACGCGAGTGACTTCTTCGCAGCGCGTCGAGACTATTGGACGTGGGATAAACTGACTTCTCTGGCGCTGACATCAGAGACCCTGACCAACGACGCGAACCCTGAGGATATTAACAAGATCCTTCATGCTGCCGCAGAGACAGCGCTCCAGATGCCGAAACTTAACACGATGGAGATATGGAATGGTAGACGGGGTGTGGCAATGATCTTTCGATATGAGAGGATTCGGGATCGGCAACCGGCCATGATCGCCGTACGAGGGACGTGGGATCTTAACCTATCGCCTGCTGTCAAGAAGGCTTGGACTGGAGTTGCACACGAGAGGGTCGCTGTAGAAAAGTCGTTAATTGATCCGGGCTTGATTCAAAGTCATGGTGATGCGATCCGCGAGTTGGAATTATCAGCCGAGGTCGTTCGACCTGTCTCGCAGCGGCAAATCCTCATTGAACATCGGTTGCAGGCAAAGTAGTATTATTATCACTCTTACTTCCTTTGCTATTCTTGAATGCACTGTCAAAGTGGTACACTCCCATAATGGACCATTAATGACAGCAGGTAGTCTGCTTTCTAAGTAATAAAAGTCCGCGAAAGAAGTCTGCCAACATTTTTCATGTTAGTCTAATTCCTTACCTCAGCCCAAGGCGGGATGAAGTAGTAACAAAGGCCATGTACAATACAAGCAATACCATCAGCAACCCTAAAATAGTGATTAGTATACCGCATTAAAGAACTTGAAACCATATACGCATACCAGTGAATCCAATGCCATCCTGGAAATCTGCTACCAACAAAAGCACCCATACACCTGGCAGGATTCAGCCCTGCGCCGCCGTACCCATATCTCGTAAAAGCAGTAGCGAAACTCATCGTCCCAACACTGAGACCTACAAGGAATGGTCCCAGCGAAGGACCAATGACCTTGGCCTGTCTCGGGTCTAAGCCCACACCAAAAGCAAGGAACAAAAGAAGTGTAGCAGACACGAGTTCAACAACAAAGATCTCACGCGGCGGCACCACATCTGTGTATAACCAGCATCCCCCAACCTTGAAATCTCTACCTCCCCAACTTGCTCTGACCAACAGCCCAGCCAAGGCACTACCCCCAACTTGGGCAGAGATGTAAAGGACCATACGCGGAAGTGAGCATAGTCTGGCACAAAAGGTCGCAAATGTGATCAGAGGGTTGAAATGTGCGCCTGATACGGCGCCAAAGGAGGCGATGAAGAGTGTTACAAACAAGAAATTGAGGATACCGCCGATCAATGGCCCCCAAAAACGCAGCGTTATCGAAATTGCCCAATTGAGCGGTCGGTCTAGTGGGAATCACGTCGGGTGAAGCATTAGCCCATGAAGTGATGTACACAAACATCAATGTGCCTGTAAGCAGTCAGTTAAATTTCGAAAAACAGAGAAAATAGGTTTTGGGTTACCGATTCCCTCTATCAGAGCTGCTTTCCACAAATTGATATTCGCTATCGGGCGCATATCCATCAATTCGCCGAAAGACATGTGAGGTGTAGCATCGGGTTGATGTTCTAATATTTTTTGATCTTCCAACGTGGTGCCATCGACCACACATGCTTGGTTGGCACCAAGTCTTCCGGCGAAAGGCGGGTTATTGCTCTGGTATCGCGGATTCAGAGGCTCGATGCTCGGCCTCGATTCGATGTCGCGGCCATCTCTTGAGGTTTGGCGAGCGGTGATTGCCATGTTTGCAGCGAGAGTAGTGTTTGAAGGTTAATTACCTTCTATCAGTAACAGTACGGCTCTTGAAATGGTATATACTCTTTTTGCATTTATCGGTAAGGCTGCATCAGGTGTTAGCTGAAAGGTCAAGTTTTCGAAAGCGGTTTGGAGCCTTTAAGTTATTATATATTATATAAGATTCTGTAATTCCGACTACGGAATTACAAAGACTGACTAACTACAGGCTGGCAGCTTACATTTGCTAGGTTAGGATTAGTTCTCTACATATGGGCGAAATTCGTCGGCCGCCTTTGAATTGGACCCCACTAGCTTATAAAGCACCACTCCGCATACAGGCCACAGTAAATCATTCCACTAAGTGCTTCACTTCTCAAGTTGTCTAGAAGCTTAGCATTTCACCTTTATCAATGGCGTCAAATGGAGAATAGAGTTAAACAATATCGACGAAGTCATTCATGGAATTGATTCTCGTTGTTGCGGAGAATGACCATGAACAGGATACCGTTGACTACTTTCAAGTAGATCATCGCCATCCACTCCTACTGAGCGTTTACTTCCAACTTGATACATTAATAGACCCCAATAGCTTCACCGACAACACTTCGAAAAACACCCTCCGGATCAAACTTCTCACGGACAGCTTTAAATCGAGAAATATGCTGCCGCGTATCAATTAGTATTGTTCCTTGACACCACTGGAAATAATCTTACATCAGGATCCAGGTTCTTAGCAGATCGCTCAAAGACCTCTCTCGTATTCTTAGTCCAATGCGGCCGACAAGGAAACTCATCAATCAGTACTTCCGCAAGTTTGTGATCTATATTTATCAGCTGAAACACTTTCCCTTCGTCGAGTCAACTTACAAAAGGGTTCGTTGTATCGCAATCCATCGCCGATATTCGGTTTATACGATGGAAAGTCCAGCATGATAACTCCCTTATCCCAGTCCGCACCATCAGCTGTGCCGTACGTAACCTGACCAAGAAGATCAAAGTACGGTTTTCCGAACTTGATGTTGATGCCGCTTCTGTATGTAGAAGCCATAAACTTGAGTTTCTTAGCCTCAGCGTCAAAAAGCTGACGAACCCGTTTCAGCATCGCATTAGCCTGTGTGATAGGAAACGCGAGTTCAAGAGTATACCCATGGATACCGTATTCCCACACGGGTTTCTGGTCAGGGTACAAACCACCGATGAGAACATCATAATTCCACCCGTATACTGGCCATTTGGTGATGGGTTCGTTAGTCGTCTTTTCTCGAAAGTTGGGGTTTTCCCATTGTCCGAAAAGGATTTCTTCAGCGATAAGATTTGATAAGGAGACGCCCTTTCCGGTATTCCATATAGCTTGTATAGCGCCGGCCTCAAGCTTCGTTATGGAGAATGTATTTTGGAAGCCCTCCTGGTCGCTTTTGTTGCTGGGGATGACGTCGTAATAACGCCAGTGGAATTTCTTCTTGTGAGGCCACCACTACTATAATCAGCATAGTTCAAAGCGACGTGGTCGATACTCACCCAGAAGTTTGCAGTGGCATACGGAGCAATCATGCCGTAAATATCGCCATTCAGAACCTCAGACTCGTCAAGTGTCTTCTGATCGGCGTAGACTTTAAAGTCGGGATAGATCTTGAACTTCATCCTCACGATAACACCCAAGAGTCCAAGAGATGTCGAAGCAGCCAACCACTCGTCGCTATCGTCGCGCTCAAGGTGTCGCAGCTTACCGTTACCATCAATTATATCCATAGCTAAAACACCAGCAGCGACCATAGAATCCTCCCTAATAGACGACCGATGAGCACCCATAGCCACACATCCAGCCAAGGTAATGTTCCAATTGACAAGCGTATATCCAGCCGACGCACCACGCTCATGCAAGTACTCGGCGAGTTGGAGGAAGGTCACGCCAGCTTCTATCATGACAGTACCAGCCTCTAAGTCCAGATCGTAGATGTCATTGACATTCTCTGTACGTACAATGACAGTGTTTGGATCATCGGAACACATCGTGTCGTACCACATGTGTGCTTTTCCAGAGGCTCGAACTTTCTGACCTGCTTGGATGGCATTTTGGACGATGTTTTGGATGTCTTTTACGCTGGTGGCGTCGTGGACTGCGGATACGTTGTTGCAGGCTGGGAAGCCGGGGCCATCGAAGGTGTTGTATGGGACGGCGATGGAGCCCACGACGAGACTTAATGCGGTCAGGGATTTAACGAGGGCCATGATGATGAGATGGTCTCGGTTAGAGACATGAGGACCTACCAGGCTCGTCTAGAAGTGATTGAGGGTATTTATGGTATTTATGGTATGCGAAGTCTATGAATCCAGAGGCACTGCAATTCGCCATCACTTACCATGTGAAATAAGAGCCGAGCAAAAGTCAAGCTTCCGCGCAGGGTTGCATTTACGGCGGTTGGGGTGTGATGATCAGCAGAATCAGATGATAGAATAAACTTCACTACAACTTGCTTTAGGCAGGTACATCGGTTAGAATGTTACATTACGCGGGGCATGCACCAAGACTTGCCAAAACATCACTTCATAGATCGAATTCGACAGAGCTGTGCCATAATGTAATCCAAAAAGAGTAACCGTTGGGTAGGAGTGTGTACATGACCCTGGCACTATATGCCGCTCTGATGATATTACCCCGCGTTTTAATCAAGGCACAAGCGACAATGTTGCATTCGACGATAACTGTTCGTATTATGCCCTTTCGTTTCAATCATACCCTTGTGGATCAAAGCTCGATCAGATCCCCCAAGGCCCCTCATGTCTAGAATCCCGCCCAGAAGATCGCGCGCAAAAACAGTTTCTTCGCACCCCTTAACCCTATTGAAAATCACACCGCAGCTAATTAGTAGCAACTACAAAAGGACCACACCTCGTCTCCCAAAGCTGCTTAGCTCTCTGTACAATAATCCTATCCCCTTCACCACTTATATGCATGGCATTCGTAACAACCCAAGCGTGCGCAGCCATGGCTGCTCGTGGGGAATTGGTCAACCCCGGTCGTGGCGCCGTATCCCTCGTGATCAAATTCCAATCCGCAAGATCATTCGTCACTTCACTAAACAGAGTCGCATAATCAGAGCGCCCTCTCCCTTCCCAGTCAGTATTATACCAAACCTGGTATAAATCCTGAACGAAGTATGAGTAAAGATCTGTGGCAGTCTGAGGACAGTCCAGCCCATCAAGAACAGGTCCTAGGCTGAATGCCCACATGCCGTTTGTGAATGCAACGAGCACCTCTCTACCGTATGGGCTTATGTCGGCTATTTCATTGTGGTTGAATGTATTTTGAGGGAATTTGGATAAGAGTTTCATGATTGGTCTCCAAGCTGCGGCCGAGGTGCGGACGTTTTGGGAGTGTTTTCGGTATATCTCCCTTGCACTGAGGGCTCCGCGGATGAGATTATCAATATCCCTCCAAGTTTGGTCGGGGAGGGAGATCGTCATATTGACGATCTTGAGTGACGTGACGGAAAATGAGTTTGATTAAGCGGCAAGGTTACGGCCCGTTTACAACTGTTCAATGAGGCTTTGAATTTCCAAAAGAAAGGGAAAAGAAACTGAAGAAAAAAGGAAGAAGAAAAAAAATACAACGGGCGCGCTCTGTTCTTTGAATTTCTAGGCTCAAGCAGAGAGGTGTGCATTTCGGTCATCATGGATGTTCAGCTTTGTTTCAATCATACCTGACTGCCAATGGAAAAGATATCATTGTCAACCATCAAGCTATAGGGTCGCAAAGTAAGCATAACTGCCTTGCTCCACCAATAGGCTAGTTCCACGATAGTCTAACCGCATTTCAGCTTAGCGCCCAGGCCAATGATAAGCTTAATCAGTTAGAGTTGGAGGTGGTCAGCAGAGCCTGGTCTTCTTCATAGATAAGGTTACTTACGCCCAGTAGCTATAAAATGCAACAATTAAACCTCCTTTACATGTGACAGCAAAGATAACTACGCGGAGTTCCGACTCCATCGGCGATCTGGATGGGAAAATGAAAATATCCATAGGAATGGTCGGATCCTACGACCGTTTATCCGCCTTGGCTGTCTTGGCAGACCCAGATTTCATCATGCACCCGAGTATACATTGGTTCGCCATTGGAGTCTGATCCTTCGCGTAGAATTATCATCTCACCTCTCCCTTCCTGCGGAGTGTAACCAGTAAGAACCGTGTTGTTGGTAGAGCCGCATATTCGAATTCCCTATTTGGACCACAAGATGAAGGATGAAGGATTGAGATATCTTCCACTCACTTGTGATAATTCGCTAAAATACTGAAGTCCCTTTGCCTTGACGATGCTTATCTGTAGCATGTATCCAGGACGTGGGGCTGCTTGAGAAAAAGCCATTACCCCGAAGATTTGAAAGAGATGTTATAACCTCTCGATATTGAATAGCAGATGGAACCTCGCCACGGTATAATCATACACCGGAGCTTAGAGAAGACCTCGCGCAGTCGGACTACATATATCTGGTGTTCGGTACAGTTCGTGGGAGGTTCCGTTCCAAGTGGCTTGTGACAGCCTGAAGGATCATCTTGGCAGTGACTCCTGTTCCTGCAGTAGTAGGAGCCTCATCCCAGAACTGCAGTTTAGCCAAGATTACAACCCCCAATCACAGCCCCAAGACCTGCCTAATTGAGACTTACTTATCTTTCTTCAAAGGAAATCTTCAGCCGCTACGATATAAAACTCTATAACACTAACACGAAGAACCTAAAATACCACTCTCATTCATAGCTTTCTTACAGCTACAGTCCTTCTTTTTATCATACAGTCACTCATTACTATTTTCTTCTTTCTTCTTTCTCTCCACTATGGTTCTACTGAACCATGTGGTAGCGGGTCTTGCTATCGCTGCTCCTCTTGTACAGGCTAGCCCTCTGGGTCTCTACGATGAGGTACTTGGTGTCAACAAGACTGATGACCACTCGCCTGGTATTTTTGCTCGGACTGACAAAAATGTCGAACTGCGGATCATGCCGTTGGGTGCTTCCATCATGGAAGGTCTCAAGTCCAGCACTCACGCCGGGTACGTGACCGTCTTTTCCCATCGACTCTTCATTTGACTAACCAATTTCAGACTCCGTCGACCTCTCAGGGAAGCCCTCCGTAACGATGGTTGGAAAGTCAACATGGTAGGAAGCAGGAACCACGGCGATGGTTTCAGAGATAACGTACGTACCACCACCCCCATCAACACCAACCACTCACCAAGCCTCAGGACCACGAAGCCGTATCAGGTGCCAAACTCAAAAACGTCCTCGCCAACTTCAAACTCGGCAAACACTTCAAACCAAACATCGTCCTAATCAACGTCGGGACCAACAACGCAAACGACAACGACGGCGTAAGCCAAGCGTACAATCTGATGAACGACATTCTCAACGAAATCTGGACATCACCCGACATGACCGATACATGCATCATGCTCTCTACTCTTCTTCCCACCAATCACGGAACTGGCAAGGCGCATAGACTTACTATGAACGATGATTATCGACGACTTGTGCAGGATCGTGGTGTGAGGGATGGCAAGTGTATCTTTTTGGCGGATATGGAACCGACCGGGCCGGGGAAGAACTTCCTTGGGCTTGATCAGGACGTTTGGGCGGAGGATGAGAAGGGTGGGACTGTTATCCATCCTAACGTAAGTGGCTCTAACGAGATCTGAAGATTGGGTGCTAATTGGTACAGGATGAGGGCTATAGACGTATGGCTTATGTCTTCTATGCTACCATCAACAGAGCTATAGTAGCTGATCGTATCAAGCCTGCTGCTGATATGACTGCTTCCGAGAACAAGTTCTGTGACAAGGAGCCTGGAAACGGTGGTTTCGCTGGTAAGTCGTTCTTCCTCCATATATTAGACTTTACTGACCTCTATAGCCAACACACAAACCGGTTCTGGCCATGGTGATGGTATCTACTATCACAACTCCCAAGGCCCGGCTATAAAAGCAGAGATCGAAAGTCCATGGGACCGCAAACAGTGGAGATTTGCTCGACTGTTCAACCCTCTTTATGACGATCTTCTTGGTTGGTACGACTATACGGAGAATGATCATCGATTCGGTGTATGGTAAATTTAAACCGTTCAAAATGCAGCACATCATGAATTAACAGTCTCGTAGGAAGAACTCAGCTAACGGCCAAGGAACCTTCACCCGCATTGGCGATCTTATTGGCAACATCTACTGCATCCCCCGAGGCCTTCACTTCGCCGACGTCAACGCCGATGGTCTCGATGACATCATTTGCGTGTCACCCACCGGCGACCTTCATATGTCCCTCAATCAAGGCAACGGCAACGGCGACAAACCTCCTTCATTCAAGTACATCGGCCTTATCAAGTCCGGCGAAGGTCACCAAGATCGTGTCCGTCTTGCAGATATCGACGGCGACGGTCGAGTGGACTATGGTATCGTCGCAGATAATGGACATGTTACTTTCTGGCGAAATGGAGGCAATGGTGAGAAACCTGAGTTTTGGCAGAAGCTTGGCGTAAGGGCTACTATGGCGCCTACGCAGAGTGGTCTCGATAACCTGAAGGGACTCAGGTTTGAGGACCTCAATGGTGATGTAAGTGGGATCCTGAAGTTGAAGGATGTTAGCTAATGTGTCACAGGGCCGAGATGATTGGATGTACATGAAAGGAGACGGCTCAACAACAACCTACACCAACACCCGCAGCTGCGTCAAAGGCAAAGAGGGCGACGGTCTGAACGTAGCATGGCGGCAAGCCTTCTTCACCGGCAAATCCTCCGGTCCAACCCACGGCGGCATCGGATATCTACAACCCAGCAAGCAAGACTGGCAAGACAGGATTCACTTTGCTCGTATCTACGGTACAAGACCTGCCTTTGGCAATCTCGGTGTTAAAGATTATGTTTACATTGAGAGCACGAAGGGTTCTGAGAAGGCTTTCAAGTTCAAGATCAATGTTTGGAAGAACCTTGGGTCTGGTGGAACAAAGCTTGAGGCTGATGGAAATAAGTATTGTAATATGCATGGATGGGATAATGGACGGTCGGATTATGTTTGGGTTTGGTCTGATGGTACAATGGATCGTGAGTACACCCCCACATTTACTGTGTCACCTCTAACGTTGTTCAGTCTTTCCTCATGCCGGAAACAAGTATGTCTCCGCTGGTAAACCCTACTGGAAGGCCATGGTTGCTGGATTCTGGAAGCCACCCGGCGGTGCCAACGTCGATCGTCGCAACTTGCATCTTGCAGACTGGGATGGTGATGGATCTTGTGATATCATCTGGGTCGATCCTCAGCGCAACAATAGGATTCGGGTTTTTATCAACAAGTATAAGCGTGATAAGAAGTGGACCTTTGAGGAGACTGCTGCTCCCGATCTTCAGTGTAATGAGAAGGATGGTATTGGTATACACGACGGTACGTATAGTTGCTCGACCTTTGGTTTCATCTGCTAATGTGTGTCCTAGTGGCTGTTCGCTTTGCTCAAATCACCACCAGCGGCAAGGCTAGTTACCTCTGCATCAGCCCCAATGGTCTGGTCCGAGGTCGTATGCATGGTTCTGATAATGGTTTCAGTGATATGTGGCAGGTCAAGTTTGCCGACGGAGCTGATCGTGCTAATCTGAGATTCGCGGATGTCAATGGCGACGGCAAGGACGATATCATCTGGGTAGACAAGTTCAGCGGTAGCGCATCAGTATGGTAAGTTATCTACCTTCTCCATCTGCTCAGGACTAACGATAGCTAGGTACAACGAAGGTCTCGAGAGTAACCCCGCTGGCAACAGCGGTTCCCACTACCGATGGCGCAAATCCAAGGGGGATGCCTACTCAGGCAGCTACGCAGGAACGTGTCAATACTTCACCGATCTCTCAGGCAACGGCCGTGCAGACTTGCACTCTATCATGGGAACATGGACGAACAAAGCCGAGACCTGGTATAGCCCTGACTGCGGCTGGTTTGACAACCGAGGAGATGACGACGGTGGTGTTCGCGATCCCAAACTTCCAGTCCAGCCTGGAAATCCTCTTCCTATGACTAACCCACCTTGCACTGCCATCCGTACCTTTACACACAATGTTCCATTCGACAACGATGTCACCACCATCGATCTGTGGATTGCAGGTAAACAAGTCTGCAGTGAGCGCGGCTGGGACTTTTGGGCGAGTGATGAGGAGTATTACGAATTTGATTGTTCAGACGATCGATACCCTGGTATAACCTGGAGAGTTGGATCCAACGCCATCGGAAAGTCACTCACACTTTACAGTAAGTATCACCTACCACACTGAGAACTTGACACTAATTCTTTTCTAGCGGTTGCTGAGAGTGGGCAAGTTATACAGCGCTTTGACGTCGCGTTGCAGGATTACAAGGTTACGGATTGGTGTTCGCTCGAGACGGAAAATGGATGTAAAGCCAAGGATTCTTCGAATGAGAGTTGTGGTTTTGTGGAGGGTAATTGTGATAATGGGGAGACTTGTAGTCTCTGTGATGGTTTGGCCGTTTGTCGAAAAGCTCCTTAGGTGAGATGGCTTTCGGGCTTCTTCCAAAGAGGGGCCTGCTTGCTGGGGTATCACTCCTCTTGTGTTTCCGCCCTCAGTGTTAAACTTTCTTTCTACATATCTTAGCATCTATCTCTGCATCATTCTGTTTATCTAGATATTATTTCCTTCTGTTTGACGTGCAGCACATCTATCATACTCCAGTTTACCTACTGTCATGACAAATTGGCAATACTTGTTCTCCATTAATATTGTCGGGGCCGGTAGTTGAATACCGAATGCACTCCGCGCACTCTGCTATTTGTGTCAGGGACAAATCTCGCATACCTGATGTATCTCTCTCCTGTAAGATGAGGGCCTGATTACTATTGGCACACGATATTCTACGCCCCCCGAGAAGTCTATATCCTATTAGTCCATTGCTTATCAGGCGCCAGGCAGCCAAGCCCGACAATGTCCTTTGTAGCAGGATGTAACGAAATGGTTACCAGTTTGGACAAGTGCATCTAGAATCAGCCTCCTGCCGATCCCTCACCAGTGTGGCACACCTTCTCCTTACCTTCCAGACGGCAAGGGTCTTGTGTACCTGGCCCAGCCGGCAACGACATGCCGAACAATTGCCTATCGCCTGGTAATTAGCTCCCAACTTCATTCATCAATTTGATTAATCATACACGGAAGATACCTTTACCCATGACTCGGTAATAACACTTGGCAGTCCCGTGCAAGGTTGCTTTGGCGCCTCTTACCTAGCTCACGATAGTGTAGACCAATAGACTGGACAACGGCAGCACTTTGTACAAAAGGAGGCCTGTGGGGGGGGATAAGCCGGCTGCCGCGGCGGGGATGGACAGTGTATGCATAGCTTAAATCCAGTGGCTTGGTTAAATGATCTGCAGGCCTGGACACTGGGACACCAACTTGGTGGTAGATGGTTCAGCTGCGGTACCAATCCAGAAAGGGCATTTTGAGGACAAGGCTGAGAAGCAACATGATGAACTTCTTGGTATTAAACCATTGCACTAGCCAAGTCTTGTTGGATTGTATATCGGCCATGGGTGTACATTCTGCAGATCACATTTTACTGTGGACGAAGTAATGTGCATGGTCCGAACTCTTGGTAGAAGTATTGAACATGGCTTTTGACTTAAATGATGTCTCACAACTAAAAGCGAAAGCTTGGTGCCACCGTAAGGCTGTCTAGGTTCCGGCAGGCAATTTCTGTTACCTCAACGGCGACCTATGCAGTCATTTAACCGTCACTATTGACAGCAGATAATAATTTTGAAATTACCAGTAAATTCATTTTAATGATTGCAGCAAAACCAGTTAATCTCTCACGTGCGACATCGCACATAAATAAGTAATCAATGCCCATCATATCTAGAACAGGAACCATGGACCCGCAGTGTCATTTAAGGGTGATCCACATGAGGCTACAAGATCGGTAAAGTATGCGAGTCTGGGTTAGAACTAGTCTTGGCAGACATCCATGCAGGGTAATGACTAGGATAAAAACACCGACGGAGAAGATTGACCGGATTTTTGGTACCCGAGAAGCCATTACTAAGAGAAAGACAGAGAGAGACAGGGGTTGGGGGATGTCATTGTGGCGAGCAATGATGGTGCTAGGAGATGACTGTGGCTGAGATCTAGGCTATGTCAAGTAATTATTCGAAGATCAAGAATTCTGCGACAGTAAAACACGTTGCAGAAAGAGATCGGAACCTGAAAATAAAACCCTGCACAAAACGTTTAACGATCCAACCGTCATCTGTGCGGTGCAGCATTCCGATGATCATCTGTGCGTGCGGAATATCGATCTCATCTGAGCGGAAGCATAAATACGAAGATCTGTAGATTTGCATCGCCCGGCAAATCCCTTTCCCGACATGTCGGTACGAGAGATCGTCATTGGAGACTAGGACCGGGGGTTGTTCGGAAGTCAAAGCGTAGGAGGAGACTCCGCGGAGAACTAAGCACGTTTGGACTCTAGCTCAAACTCTGAGGCTCAGAGCTACGAGATGTAGGCAGAACACGCGTCTGCCACGTTTTTGTTTTCATTTCTGGAAGGACAGCCTTACGGTTTGCTGTCAGTTTCTCGTCACTCTTTATTTCCTTCTTTTGTTTTCCTGGAATTGGAAGGTAGAAATTCATAGTGAAGGATTGGGGGATGACGCTAATTACCGGGTGACGGACCGAGAACGTCTACCGAGTCATGTCTCGGTACGTACTGACCGTTGGCTTCAACACCAACAATGCCAAGATTTCCAGTGAAAATAAGACTTTTCTCGGCATCAGAAATCAGCTCATGGCGTTTATGCATGTTGTCTGTGCAATCTGGGGATAAGGTTTCGCCTCAGTTATGACGTTTCGGTTTCAACGGTATTGTCCCATAGAATACTTGATCTCTCAATGTCTCAGAAAGTGCCTTGTCTCTTCTTGTCTCATACAAGTTTACAATTGTTCTGTATAAACCGCAACAATTGTTTCCTTATCGGAGATGTTCTCACAGGAGAGGAGATACTATTTCCAATTGTGAGCAAAAAATAACGAGTCGAGATATGATCGTCGCCCCGTAATCCTTCGGAGTTTGCCAAGTTCAGCCACAGCACCGGTAGCCCTACGGCAGACTCGGCATTCATGCTTGTGCTATCAATGCTCTGTTCGGTTAGATACCAATCTCACAAGTCCAGGGGGTTACAGGGTCATTCTCAGCCTCCAACTGTCCTGTTTATTTTCAGTGACTAATATGTAAGCCCCAGAATTCTTTAGCGCTGTCTTGTAAATTGTAGTGGCTGCCAGGACTTTGATGGTTGTGCGGGTGTTTCAGAATCCCCGTCACATGCATTCCAATATTCTAGACGATTGCAAGTGGAAGTCAATTTGATACAGAATATCGTTTTGTTGGAACTTTGTTGTTTCTCCAGCTGACTCGGCAATGAGGCCTCAATAAGATCTGCGTTATATTATGGAGAACTGATCGTGGTCATTTGTGACTGATTCTACCCAAGACACTAGCCTATCAAAAAAAGGGGCCCGAAGATCTGGACGGAGGCTTGGCCTATCGGGGAACTGACTCGGTGGGTCTACACCGACTGATCAACATTCAGGTTTCAACGCGAGAGCCTGTTGGTTTGTGAATCTTGGTTGGGCACTGACTCTTTGATGGGAGGGTTGAGAGGCTGAAACGGTTATGCCCAGCTTCGCCGGTTTCCCAAGTTCACCAACTTTGAATAGTGATATTAATGAGATGCACCTGACTCTGCTTGGTATGATACGCCAAGGAAGATTCCTTCCAGGTAATTAACCCGAAATGTAAATTGTACCGACATACGAAGAACATATCAACAACTAACTAGAAAGCAAAGATTCCACAGTAAATCCACTAGTAACAGGACCCTTGAAGTGTCAACCAAACCACTTCTTCGTAAGAAGGATCTTGGCAAGCGTTGCACACAACACGGATCGAAAGCCGGAGACTTGTAAAATCTTTACGACTCAGGGGCGCCTCCAAATAGAGTTTGCTAGGCGTTTGTCCACCTCGTCTGGTGTCATCTCTAGCCTCCAGTGGCTGAGTACTAAGTGGACAACATCGCGATACCATCCCCTCTTAGCTCTAGACTCAATCTCAGCTAGTATACTAACAGTATCGTGCCACTAAGCCTCATCTGGTGATTAACCACGCAGCCACGCCACTGATTCGAGAACACTGCAAATTGGAAATGCCATGAGTTTTTAAAAAGATCGGCAGTTTGAAGCTAGTTCACTAGTCGATGAAGAAAAAACAGGGGTCATGCTAGAAGGAATATGCAGTGTTCTGCAGATTCTGTGGTCCAGGCTCCTGTCTTGTTATATCCTGCATGCACTCCGCCAAATCCTGCTCCTGGTCCATCCACATTCCTTGTCTTTTCTTTTTCATTCTCTATTTCGACCCGTGGTCAGTTCAACGCGACAATGCCAGGCGATCACAAGGGCTTCCTCGTGCCCGATAACTACGTCGACGACCTTCCCAATGAAACCGACATGAACATCGCCTCCATCGCCTGGGGTTTATCCCTGGGCATCAGCGTCTTCAACATCGCCAAGGCCGTTCGACAAACACAAGCATCGTGGCAGCGTAGAAAGAAGCTTACTAGTTATGTCGCTCTCCTCTGGGCTGAGATTATCTCGAGTTTTCTGCTGGGTATTATGTGTTGGTTTTATCTGAGGGGGACTATCGAGCCTAGCATGCAGTTCTTTTTCTTCATCAGTAAGTGGCTCTCTCCGGTTGTGGTGATGTTATCCTAACGGCTGCAGTTGTCTGGTGGTCTACTCAAGTCCAATGTCTCATTCAAATCATCATCAACCGAGTTTCTCTATTGATGGTCGTCCGATCCAACGGTACAAAGCTCAAATGGCTCTGCTTCCTGATTCTTTTCGCCATCAATATCAGCGTTTTCTGTATCTGGGTCCCCGCTCGACTTCAGATCAGCGAAAAGTACATCCACCTGAACGACATCTGGGATCGATGCGAAAAGGTTATCTTCGCTCTCATGGACGCTGTTCTCAATTTTTATTTCATCTACATCGTCAAGCAGCGCCTTGTCGCCAACGGTCTTCAGAAGTATACTCGTCTGTATCAGATGAATATGTTTTTGTGTGGTATCTCTATCGCTTTGGACATTCTTCTTATCTGCATGATGTCTCTTCCCAACGGTTTTGTGTAAGTCAACCCAACACGGAAGCCTCTGCAAAATCTAATCTTCATAGTTACATTCAATTCCATCCCCTCGTCTACCTTCTCAAACTCCACATCGAAATGAACATGGCCGATCTAATCGGCAAGGTCGTCCGAGCCGGCAACAACGATAACCGCGGCGCAAACGACTACAGCTCTCGATCCCGAACAACCGGCGCCTCTCGCGCTCACGGCACACGCTTCGGCAACACTCTTGCCAGCGCACACCACCGAACGCATATCGAGCTTGGAGAGGATGACGAGTACGAGCTTAGGGAGCGCGAGAAGATTGACGGTATCAAGAAGACTGTCGTCACCAAGATTGTGCATACGGGCGAGCAGAAGCAGATGGATGATAGTGATTCCACGGTTGAGGATCATAACAATGATGTTGCTGCTAGTGAAGCTAGCTCGACTAAACATCTTCATCAGCGCAAATATAGCGTTGTCTAGAATTATTTTACTACAGAACACCTTGGCGAGGGTATACCCCTGAGCTAGAAACCTTACATAGATTTTCTTTTAATGTATAATGACGACCAGATGGTTTCGTTAATCTTTCTTTAATGGCCCTTGTTCTGAAACGTGAACTCGACACTTCTTCGTATATCTGATCTCCAATGGCTCTCTGTGGTCTAGAACGTGCTCGACTGCAAAGATCTACCGGGCCTCAGCAATCTAAGGTTTATCTCGGCGGATCTAGGACAACCAATATCCTACCTCGGAATGTCCCGTATAGATCCACAGAAAACTCCTCACAACGATTCAAGTCTTCAGTGGCGTCCAGTCCACTGAACTCTATTGTCGTTCAACTCTTCATTTAGTTAAGCCTTGGCGGCCGCTACACTGGAACTTATCTAAGGTCGTATTCCGAGCAGGGTCTACCCTCCTCTACATGACTCTTGTACCCGTTGGATCCGCGTGTTCTGACCTCGACCCGAAGCTAGTTTCGTTACATCGGCCAATCATGGCTGATGAACGTCCCTACGCTCTGATTGGTGGATCGGGATACGCCCTTGCGCTGGAATACGCTGCTTACGTATATCGCTACCCTATAGACCCGGGCGATGCAGCGTATTCACAGCCTCAGCCTCAAGACAAACGACGGTAAGCAGGAATCAATCATCAATTCATGTGGCTGTGATCAAGGCATTTTTGCAATACGCGATATTGGAAGTTATTAATGTTGCAATTGTATGTAGTCTCAATACGCGCTCTGATGCTTGCAATTCATATAAAGTCGGTAGCCAGAAAACTGGAGTAAACATTCGAACCAATCTCACAAACATCACAAAACTTCAACTATTATCTTCACAACCTCCTACGTCTCAGAAATACCTTCCTCGTATCAAATCACATCAAATACAATGGGCCTCTTCAAGTCATCAGATCTTTCCACAGAGTGTGAGAAGAGCGCTCGGATCCTCAAAAGCTTCATCGGTACGTACCTCAACCCGCTAAGCTAATGATTCCCAGCTAACAAAACAGACAAAAAGAAAATCCCTTCCAACGTCATCTCAAACGCCAAAGGCCTCGCAATCTTCACCGGCTTCCGAGCAGGAATGTACTTCGCCGGCGCAGGTGGATCAGGTATAGTAATCGCCCGCTTACCCAACGGTACATGGTCATCACCCTCTGCCTTCTCCGTGCGCAGTGGCAGTGTCGGTCTCGTCTATGGCATCGATGTATACGACTGTATCTGCGTTCTCAACACTACCGAAGCTGTTGATGTTTACAAAAAGGCCGAAGTCAATCTTGGTAGTGCTGTCGCACTTGCCGCGGGGCCGCTGGGTGGGAACGTCAATGTTGGTGATGTCAAGCCTGTTTGGACGTACACCAAGTCTAGAGGCGTTTATGGTGGGCTGACTGTTGATGGGACTGTGATCAAGGAGAAGAAGGATGTTAATGCTGGGTTCTATGGGAGGGAGGTTTCTTCGGAGGAGATCCTGGAGGGCCAGGTGCAGGCTGGGTGGGATGTGAGGGTCCAGGAGCTTTTTGAGGTTGTCAAGATTGCTGAAGGAAAGAGTGCCGATAAGAAAGTGTTGGAAGGGATTAGTGGAGAGCCCACTCCTGGAGACTTGACTGAGTAGTCTCAAGGCTCGATGTGTTATCTCTATATGAATCATCGAAGCTGTTCCTGTACATAGATATATAGATTGGTCGGAAGAAGTTGGGATTTAAAAGATGAGAGGATTTATATTTGAATCTCAAGACGTCGATTTCATGGTTCCGTCGTAGGGCGCGCACTGCATGATTGACTTCCACTGTTCAAGCTGTGTCTTTAAATGGTGGATTTGTTGTAGAAGTTGAATTTCCGGTCTGTTCCTGGTCCAAGTAGACTTGTAGCAAGACTGTCTCCTCTCGCATTGTCTACAATCTCTTTCCAGTCGTTCATCCGCCCATCCCGATCCAAAGGTCAACCAAAAGGCTTGCGATCAATTTGTCCCTGGTATCGTCGGGATTGACTCGGCATCTTAACAGCCTCCAAGAACCCACCGGGCAATATAGTATTGGGCAACCCATAATACAAAAACCACAAACAGAACCGGAAGCAGCAAGAGATAAAGACCGATCAGAATAGCGTCCTCCAGATGAACTTTCACCATTTTCCCGATCGATCGTCGATAATGGTAATCGCGAGGACCTCGGCTGAAAATGTGCGGGAAAAGATTCCAGAAACTATGCGAATGGCCAGCGGCAGTGCATAGTCGACGCGTAGTGTGGTAGACGTCGACTATCAGCAGTGCGAAGATGGCGATAAGAAAGATAGTTGCTGAGACGATGGCTTGTGTCGCCGGCTTCAGATATGTTAGTCAGAGTGTAGATGTGAACACTGATGTACTTACACTATGCCAGAATCGAGATAGGTAGAATGATGCGAGGTTAGGCGGGTGTTCACGCTTCATCTTGGGCGATCGAAGAGGAGTATGTTGAATTAAAGCTGGTCGGATGACGAAAAGAGAGGTCTCATTTCGCGTATTTAAATGAAGGAATACAAACTTTCGTGGGCGAAAGTCACAAACGCTGACAAAATTTGCCATCATTCAAAGTTCCAGAAAGTTAGATAAGGACAGGCTCTCAAACAGACTCTCAACACTTCAGCATATGATTCGTCAAAGACAACTGCATTAAACACTGAACCTTCCAATATCCACATGTCAAAAAACCGTGACACAACAAGCAGAGTTGAAGTCCTGAATGTCCCTGTGGACTCTTATTCGTTGATATTTCAGCCCTGCAAAAATATCTTACCAAGCTCTAGAGCGCAATTTCTTGGCCCCATGTTCACAAATGTTAGCCTCCAGAGCCATCAAGCCTCAACGTGCACTTAATGCCCTCATCCGAGACTTCTCCATGAGGCGACAATGAGCCAAGAAATGATGAGTTGGGACGCAACAATACATGCTCTCCTTTGTCAAGGAGAAGCTAATCGCTACATTGACTGGAAGGAGCTGTAACAAGCTGGCTTGAGAGAGAGCGCTCCCTGGACATCAAAGAAAGATTACTAAGTGCAAGGCTTGCTCGTTGGAAAGCAGTAAATGGAAGGGAACACAGTTGTGATGCTAAATCAAGCCAAGGATGAAGAGCAGAAATGGAAGAATTCGGTGAGTTGCTTGATGAAGATTGGTTGGTCGTTGGAATATATGTCAGTGGCATCTGTCTCGGGATGTGGGGGTCACATGTTTCAAGTCGCTCCAATCCAACTCAGCGGCAGTACGGAGAGTTTAACATCCCCGAATTGCATGATCTAGCGTCGGCAATTCTATAGACTGATTTAACAAGACAATTGCGGCTGCATTTATCATGATGTTATTTTTATACCATTGTATGTTTAAATGTCCCCCATCAACCTGTACAACTTAAACCAACACATTGTATATTTCATCTAAGTTGAACAGCTTTGAGAGAGGCGTTGCCTGAACCCTAGTTGCAATGTACCATCAATTAAAATTGGTACTTCGACCGATGGAAACGACATTTGAAAAGCCGATTTGATGCCGGACAGCGATGCCGTGCCGTGCCGGACTTCCCAGAAACTCCGGTCGGCTGTGGTGACCCCCACAGTCCCGAACCCCACATGTGAGTCCGGCCGTATAAACACGTCGAACTGCCAACATTCAGATGATCAATCGCTCATGGTCATCTCAATTGTTGAAAATGACTCTTATCACCTATCCTGGTACGCCATTACTGGCAGGCATAGCCCTCCTCCTCACAGCAGCCTACATCCTAATAACCATCCTCTCCTCACCCCTCCGGCATATCCCCGGACCCTGGTACACCCACATAACCCATCTCATTCTAAAATACCACGTGGTGACCGGAAACCGCATCCACTACATCCACGCTCTTCACGCACACTATGGCCCAATCGTCCGCATCTCACCTCAAGAAGTAGCCATAAGCGACCCAGACTCTGTCTCAGCAATCCATAAAATCGGCGCTGGATTTCTCAAATCTTCTTGGTACGATGGCATCACGCCCGGACGAGAATCTGGTATTTTTGCTATGCGTGATCCACACATGCATTCTGCGCGCAGAAGACTTTTTGCGAGGGCTTTTAGTGTGAGTTCGCTTTTGGCGAATTGGGAGCCTGAGATAAGAGAGAAGACTGGGTTGGCGGTTGAGAAGATTAAAACCGATGCGCAAGGTGCTGGTGCGGATGTCTTCAAGTGGTGGACGCTTATGACTACGGACGTTATTGCTCATTTATCATTTGGAGAGTCATTCCATATGCTTGAACAAGGAAAGGTAAGTAAAGGCCGTTTTTCTATCAAGAACCATTTACCAACTCCTACAGCAAACACCTTACATCGATTCCATCCAACTTGCCCTAATCAACAGCGGTATCAGAGCCGAACTATCTTGGATCTACCCATTTCTCAAATTCATCCCTTCACAAGGTCTCAAGAAACTCCTCAACGCCGATAACGTCGTCTACGATCATGGCAAAGTAGCAGTTCGAAATATGCAAACTGCCATGAGTAGAGCTAATCTATTCAGCCAAATGGCAGCCGAAGCTGACGGGCAAGAAAAGACCACTCTTACGGAGTCAAGTGTTCAATCAGAAGCAGGGAATCTCATTGTTGCGGGGTCTGATACAACGGCTGTTACACTTACGTACCTTGTCTGGGCGGTTCTGAAGCATCCTCAGTTGCAAGAGCAGTTGGAGCAAGAAGTAGCAGGTCTGAGTGACGAGTTAACGTTTGAGGAACTTAAGAGCGCGCCTATTCTGAATAGTGTTATCGAAGAAACCCTGCGATTATATGGTGCTGCGCCGGGTTCTCTTCCTCGCGTAGTTCCCAACAAGGGAGCTACTCTAAGCGGTCATTTTCTTCCCGCAGGCACAGTCGTCAGCACACAAGCATACACATCCCATCGCGACGAGAATGTCTTCCCTGACGCAACAAGGTATGTCACCTCCCGTCTCCCACATATCCATACTAACTTGCAAGGTTTGACGGATATCGCTTCATGGACAAGTACAGCATCACACCTGCACAGAAAGCAGCAATGTCTCCATTCGGTGCTGGCTCAAGAATCTGTATTGGAATGCACTTGGCTTGGATGGAGTTGAGACTTGGAGCTGCACTGTTCTTTCGGGAGTGTCGGGGTGTTAAACTTGGCGTGGAAATGACTGATGAGATGATGGAGATGGAGAATCACTTTTTGATTGCGCCCAAGGCTCATCGGTGCGTAGTTAAGCTATAGGTTGCTTGAAACTCTGTACCCATACTGGTTTTGCTGGTTTTAGAGAGACATTATCTGAGTTTAGAAGGGTTATTGCATAATTCGCCAATAACTATTTCCGGGGTACGACCCCTGCTTGCCGACCTCGTGATATGTACCATTGCACTTTCGTAATCACCCAATGACAATTGCATCCGTGTATATCTGCGGGGTAATGCCATAGACGGGGGTGACATCAGCTTTTGTGATCTACAAGAAATGAATATCTTCAGAGACATGTCCGAGTCACTCTGTCAATTAAACGCAACTTCACTATCATCCATGCCTCGCCAGCTCCAGACCAGACATAATCTTACTTGAACACTCCCCAGCTCATCCATATGCTTAAACCACAGGCCAACGCTAATCGAGAGCTTGTCTCTCTAGACGGAGTCTGGAACTTCACTCTTGACGAAAGTCTCAAGCCCTGGCAACGCTGGATTCCACCCACACTTCAAGTCCCCGTTCCAGCAAGCTATAATGACATTTTCATTGATCCAGATATCCGCGAACATGTCGGCTGGGTCTACTACCAGCGTAGCTTGACCATTCCTTCAACATGGTCTCAGCAGCGGTATTTCCTCCGTTTCGACGGTGCAACACACAAAGGCCGTGTTTACATACACAGTAACTTAGTCGCTGAGCATGTGGGGGGCTATACGCCCTTCGAAGTCGATATCACAGATATCGCTTACCCGGGCTGTACCGTGAGGCTAACTGTCGGGGTTAACAATGAACTGGATTGGCACACTATTCCGCCTGGGAGAGTTGAAACGCTTGAAAGTGGGAAAAAGAAACAGCATTACCAGCATGACTTTTTCAATTACGCTGGTCTCGCGAGATCGGTTTGGCTGTATAGCGTGCCGAATATTTATATCAACGACCTTACCGTTGTAACAAGAGTAAAGGAACCCACTGGCGTCGTGGAAGCGAATGGTTTTGTAGACTTTGAAATCTCTACCAATGTGGCTTTGCAAGAAGACTACCGGGTCGAAATAATCTTGTTTGATGAAGATGGTTTCAAGGCCACACACTCCTCCGGAACGAAGGGGACATTGCCTGTCATATTCCCCCATCTCTGGCAACCTGGCGCGGCATATCTTTATCGGCTTAGGATCAGGATCTTCAGTTCTCCCCAATCCGTCGTCGACACTTACGAATTACCCGTCGGGTTTCGTACCGTCACAGTATCAGGCAACAAGTTCCTCATTAATGGAAAACCATTCTACTTCACCGGGTTCGGCAAACACGAAGACACGCCCATCCGCGGTAAAGGTCACGATCCAGCGTACATGATCCACGACTTTCAACTGATGAAGTGGATGGGGGCAAATTCTTTTCGAACGGCTCACTACCCCTACGCTGAAGAAGTGCTCGAGTATGCAGATCGTCATGGGATAGTCATCATCAACGAAACTGCCGCCGTGGGTCTCAATCTTAGTATCGTCGCTGGATTGTTCGGACAGAAACCTATGCCCACTTTCTCGCCGGATACAATAAATCACGAAACGCAGAAGGCTCATGAGCAGGCTATTCGTGAGCTTGTCGCGAGGGATAAGAATCATCCTTGTGTTGTTATGTGGAGTATTGCGAATGAGCCAGCTGCTAGTGAACCTGGTGTACGCGAGTACATGGAACCTCTGGTCGCCTTAACCAAGCAACTTGACCCTACACGGCCAGTATGTGTCGCGAACGAGAATAAAGCCAACATCCACACCGATCTAATAGCGGATCTGTTCGACGTAATCTGCCTCAACAGATACTACGGCTGGTACCTCCACACAGGAGACCTCGAAGCAGCACAAAAAGGCCTAGAAGAATGTCTCTTCAGTTGGGCAGGCAAATACGACAAGCCCATCATAATGACAGAGTATGGAGCGGACACACTAGCTGGATTACACACGGTTGGGGATGTTCCTTGGAGTGAAGAGTACCAGAGTAGGGTGCTGGAAATGTCGCATCAGGTGTTTGATAGGGTGGATAGTGTTGTTGGAGAGCATGTTTGGAATTTTGCTGATTTCCAGACTCCTTCGACGGTCATTTTTAGGGTTGATGGGAATAAGAAGGGTGTTTTTACGAGGGATCGGAGACCGAAGGGTGCTGTGCAAGTTTTGAAGAAGCGATGGACTGAGATGACGCAAAAGCAGTCCTGAGGGTGTTTGAGTACAAGTTGACAATTGGCAATACCGTCCTTGTGGTTGGTGTTATTATCACTTTTTATATGGTTAATCAAGTCGGGTAGAGAACGTTGCTGATTTATGGTGGTGCGGCTATGGCGACGACATGTTTTATTGTTGGTGGTCTTGGTTTTATGCAGTAGGATAGTGCTCTCTAACCCTCAGATCATCCCAGTGTTTCTAACAATTAGAGGTTGTCAGCTTAGCTATGCTTACCCAAGTCACTACGTAGCACCTTGACATTAACATTCCTTCCAACCTTCTTAAGTGTACCAGTCTTTTCCTTGAACAACAGGTCCATCCAGCCCACCAAAATCTGATTCGTAGCCTTCTCAACCTTCCTCCCATCCAACGTCCCAAAAATCTCATCAACAATACCCTGCGACTCCTTCGGAATTTTAATCTTGGTCAACATCAACGGAATATCCGTGAATGCATAATGTTGCGTCTTCATAATCTCAAGCACCATCTTAGGTCCATCGATCTTGCTATAGAATTCGTCCCAATCAAAAGGATCACTTCTATCTGCGGCGACGAGGATGAAGGATTTATCTTTGAACCCTTCGTGGTTGACGGATCCGTAGATTGGAGCATCTAGGCCAAGACCGCCTATGATGCGTGGGTCGCGTTGGACTGTGACTGCTGCTGTTGAGCCGCCGAAGGAGTGGCCGTATATAGCTACCCTCTCGGGGTTGAATGTACCGGGGAATTTGGCGAAGACGGAGTCTGTGAGGGTTTTGTTGGAGAGTTGGGCGGTGAGGAATGATGCATCCTTTGTACGAGCCTGAATTTGTCAGTCGGGTCTATCTCAGTATGGGTGATGTAGCTTACCTCTAGCATGACCAGATCGGGAGTATCATCCGTAGTATGATACGCAGCACTCCCATCGGGAAATTCAACAACCAACGCCTCATAAGTATGGTCAAGCGTAAAAACGATATATCCAAGACTAGCCAACGATCTTGCCATGGCACCCCACACAAGTCGAGTTCCCTGCGCACCAGGAGAGAAGATAACCACAGGAAACTCTTTCTTGCTCTTTCGAGGCTTGATAGTAGAAATATTACAAAACTCCATTTCAAAACTCTCGATTGTTCCGTTTGGAATGCCGAGGGTAGCACCTAGCTCGCCAAAGACACTGGCTGTCAGAGCTGGCATATACGGCACAATCTGGGGTTTGCAGTTGTGTTTGGCATCGATCGGCAAATAGGCCGAGACCATGACGCGGCGCTTGGTGTTTGGTTCTGGTGCGAAGGCATCGATTCGGTTTGGGTCGATGAGTTCGAAATCGCGGACGGCGACATTGTAGGGTCCCGGTGGGGAGGGCATAAGAATGGCCTGAGCCGCTCCGAGGAGTGCAAAGGTGGGAAGAAGATACATTTTGGGGTTTAGCGAAGTGATGGTGACCCTGATTACTGGAGTTGCATCGGGGATGGTTTGGTGATTTATATAGCTAAAGGAATATTTCACCTCGGTCTTTGATAAGCTAATTTCATCTCGGTCTTTCTAAAAGCTGATAGGTTGATTTAGATGCTAAGCCAAAGTCCACATATAAGACGGAGCTTACTTCCTCGATTTACAAGTCATATAGCAGGCCACGTAATTTACTCAGCCCTCCTGTCATCAATTCACATGTGGCTACCTTCATCTCGGTCTTTGTCGAATCCTTCTACTAGGTCTGTAGGATGATCTACATGGCGGAGTTCGGGCTGACGCTCTAGAGTAACTGGAGCACTAAAGCCAAAGACCGAGCGACGTACATCAGCCAATCATGATCTTACACTGACTTGTGTTACCTAAACACCGAGAGTTTTCGTATTCTTCTCGGTCTTTGCATGTCAATTTTGAATTCGGAAAGTTCTATCAATTCAGGTAACCTTACCCACACCGATTCTTGCATATGCCAATACCTTGCATCCGATCTCGACGCAGGTACCGCTGCTTCCTACTGGTAGTAAGGCGGCTTCAAATTTATCCGCGTCTTACTGTGCTATTCCCGGAGGCCCCACTCGGTTCTTTACGGGTTTGTCTAGCTTCAGCAAAAAGGTGGAAGAATGGAAAGACGGCCTCTATGATCCCAGTCCACCAACTATCATTGACTTCCAGCGACAGCTATTATTTCAAGAGTTTTCTGTTGGTGATATAGGTGATAAGAAAAGATGAAACAGAGATCTGCAAACTCAATGACAGAAACTGCTTCTCATTGGTTGAATAACCGCCGACAACACTGATGCTTGTCTATGCAGTTACCCAACTCATCGCAGTAACAGGGTAGGATCAATTGATAAAGCACATGTACCCCAGCCATTCAAGATGAGGCTAATGAAGCTCCTTCACTCTGTAAATCCCGCGCATCTTAACTGTCGAATCGCCACGCGAAGTATCATCGCACCGGACATTTACGATGGCCATCAGATTTACGCTATTATTCATTTTGGCGACCCAAACTTTATCTCAAAAAGTCAACATCTTCAACAAAATCCCCTCCGACGTGAACCAGTGCGTAAAACCATGTCTCTTCCGCCCCAACAACGCCCAAACAGATATCGGTGACGTCCTTGAATGCGACGCTCCATACCAAGAACAATGTTACTGCGCCACAGACAGCAAACAAGCAGACTTAGTCGGCCAACACATCGACAGCTGCGCACAAGCCAGTTGCTCAGCGGGAATTGAGACAAAAGATGCATCAGCTATGAGGATGTATTATGCTTCTTATTGTTTGGAAAATGGCTATACCGCTGATGCTATGACGGAGTGGTATACGGGCACTGTGGCGCAGGAAGCTACGAGGACGGATGATAGGAATAATATGTGGGGATGGAGTTCGGAGACTAGCATCCACAGAAGTGAAGTGTTCGACGATGATGAGAAGGACAAGGACAGCAATAGTGCACAGTCAAGAACTGTCGGGCTTTTTCTGGGGCTTCCTTTACTTGTGGCTTGGTTGCAACTGGCCTAGACTTCGGCACTTGAAATACGCGTCATCCAGTCGGCGTTTACCTGTTGTGGGTAGACTTCATCATGTGAAAGGAGCCATGAAACCAGTGCTTGAAACGATGAGGCCAATAAGCAGGATGTGGTATTACTGCGCCGTTGGGCTGACCCGAGGCTCCGAGAAATTTGGTCCTTGCTTTTTTTTTTTACGCTACGTCCTATGAGAGCCTTGTAATGGGGATGTAAGCGTCGTATAGCGTCGCACAGACAGGAACAGAAAGGTCCACTTTGCGAATCCTTTCCACTCTATCCATCAAAACTGAACCTCTTCTGAACTTTACAAAAGTACTGATGAATAGAATAGAAAGGTAACTGAACGAAACAGGAAACGAGTTTTGTGAGTTACAGGACGCTAGAAAGAACACTTGTTCCATGACTTCTTCTCAGCGACCATTGCCGGCTAAGCGAGCTAAGACTCGGCTATTGGTTGTTAATGTCTTCCAATAATAAACTACCCAGTCCCGCCTGGCTAGTCCCATTATGGATTGATAATGCCTTCTCGACGCTGATCTAGAACATCTATCATGGGTCGGCAACTGCCCAAAAAGGTATGAACCCTCAATGTCATCTCGCAGGGTCCATCTAAAACCAATACCGCGACTCGTTGCATCGTATGACATATACCCCTTGTAGGGCTGTGCATCCCCTTATGCAGAGCTCTTATAGTATCCCTGTTTGGCCCTCAAGATGTTTTTTTCATGTTGAGTTTCTACTCCGACGTTTTCACACACTCCTTCAAAATGGGCCTTTACCAAAGTTCAAGACCTGCGTTATTGATCAGCTGCATACTTGGGCTCACCACATTCTTTCTATCCACCTACCTCCTCTTTTCATACAACCCACCAACGTAAACTCTTCGCCTTCCTATAGATAAAGCCTAACTAACAACAGCAGTCCAACTAACATCATTACCCCGACTATTACGAGTCAGTCCGCACAGCCCGCGAAGCCACAAATAACAGACTTTGTCAAGAGAAACTGCCACAAAAGGCTCCGCGAGGAACACAAGCGCAATGGTACCGATGCTCAAGACAAAGCCTTGGATTCGACGATTGTCGAATTATGGAAACCTCTAGTACATCCTATCGAAGAACGGGTGTTTGTGACTGATAAGGGCGAGCGATTTGAAGTCCCGCAAAAGCAAATGAGATGGAAGACACCGTTGGGGAAGAAGGTTGTGCTTATCGATACGGACACACGGCTTGATGCGAGCCACGAGAATACCATGTTGAACGAGTGTCCGCCGTATTACCCGACTCTTCCTGGACGGACTGCAGGTCATCTCAATCACTATCTATACGGTACATCCCACGTACCCACTCATTTATATCCTCGCTGATCTTTTTTAGCCATGATTCACGGCTACGACTACCGCCTAGTAAAAGCAGCAGACTACCCCGACCGACACGGCACATGGATAAAACCCGCCATCGCAAAAGAAGCTTTAAAATCCTACGACTTCGTCGTCTCGCTCGACTCGGACGCCATTTTCACCCATCTCGACCTCCCACTAGAATGGCTCATGAACCTCTGGGACGTACGCCCTGAAACACTCGTCGCAATGGCCTACGATCTGGATATAAAAGCTGACTACGACTCACACAACAACCTAATTCTCAACACAGGATTCGTCATATCACAAGCTAACAAGCGCACACAAGAGTTGTACTCAAGATGGGAAGATTGTCCAAGGAACATTCCCGGCTGCGAAGCCTGGAATTTAAAATGGGCGCATGAACAAAGTGCGTTTTCATACTATATCCGCTACGAGTTCAATGGAACGCATGAAGTCATGGGAATTCCTTGTAATCATGCCAACGGAAATGAGTTTGCGAAGGAGGGAAATTGTGAGTGCCAGGGTGTTTTTGTTAGCCATAATTGGCATACCAAGCACAAGGTTCCTGAGTTGTTGAGTAGGAGTGTTATGACTGCTATGGCGAGGAGATTGCATGGGCAGTTTCAGAAGGATATTGGGGGGTTGTTTACGGATGTTTCGAAGGAGACGTATCCTTTGAAGGATATTACGATATAGACTCGAGACTGTACCACCATTAATCATCATAGATGCCTTTGTTACAGTCAATTTGGACAAGAGCCAACCAATCAGACAGGCAGGTAGTAGTACTGTCAAGACGGGCCAACGGTGGACCAACATGCATAACTGAACGTCATGAAACCGCCAAGTGCTTTCTTATGACCCCAGCAAACGGTGTAGAAGATCCACCACCATTCCTGACCAGCCACTCACAACCCACGAAACGACTATCCGGGATGTGATTTGATGGCGCAGTACAAATCAGATCATGGAGGGATAAATTGGATGAAATTGCAACGTCAAACCAACAGATGATTAATTTCTTCAAGACTTGACCCCGCTCTCTTTATTTCTCATATTCTGATTGTTTCATTAACATATTGAACAAAATGGCCAGCGCTGTTGAAACCAAGGTAGCTTCTGAGAAGTCGACACCGAAGAAGGGTGCCTCTCCCAGGGTCTTGTCTCCTGCAAATGGCTCTGACACGGATGACGATCATTTGGTCAGTTAACAAAGCCCACTTCGGGTGACAGATTACTGACGTGGTGATGTAGGAACCGGATCTCCACGCCGACGATGATTCGGCCATTGAAGTCGTGAGTCTCTAGTCTACACACAAAATGACCACTGGCTTATTGTCGATATCAGACCGACGATGAAATATCCACTGCCTCTTTGCGCTCTAGCATTCGAGAATACCATATGATCAACGGGCGAGGGTATCATCGTGACGAGAGTATGTTAGAACTAAATACCTGCAAAGGACCTGAAATAATTAACACCCGTAGCTTACTATCTTCCTAGCGACGAGGTACACCATGAACCCTCTCCACTTTGACACGCAACTAACAAATTTCCAGCATGAATCGGAGAGACTAGGTACAGCTCATGAGATTGCGTGGAAAAAAATGACTGATAAAAACATACAGATCTTCAGAACCACCAGCTGCTACTCACGTTCGGTGGCAAGAAGTGTTTCGCGCCTAATGCCGATACCGCTAAGCAAGTTCTTGACGTCGGCACGGGGACGGGAATTTGGGCTGTTGAGTTCGGTACGTCCAGTCAATACTTTCCTTGAATAATTGACTCATGTCCTCTAGCCGACGAACATCCTCACGCTGAGGTAAGAAGTCACACCAAGCCTGGTTCAGACTACTCACTAGATAGGTCGTTGGCATCGATATTGCCGCCATTCAGCCAGCTTTGTAGATACTTCCCTTCCTTAATCGAGCACCATTGACGAAACTAGTGTCCCTCCGAACTGCACCTTCGAGATAGATGACGTCGAACAAGAATGGACTTGGACCAAACCATTCGACTACATCTTCGTTCGCCTCATGTCTGGCAGTTTCACAGACTGGGACAAATTCACGCGCCAATGCTACAAGTAACATCCCTCCTCCCATATCAAGCATCCTTTCTGACAGCTTTCCAGAAATTTGGAACCAGGCGGCTGGCTCGAAATAATCGACCCAACCTTCCCCGCAAAATCCGACGACGGAACTCTCAAACCGACCTCTCCCCTCCACAAGTGGGACGAACTAACCGTCAAAGGCGCCGCAACACTCGGTCGCCCATTCATCGAAACCGAAGACCACGAGCGTCGTATGAAAGAAGCAGGCTTTATCAACATCACCAAAAAGACCTTCAAATGGCCCAGCAATACTTGGCCCAAGGACCCCAAGTATAAGGAAATTGGCCTCTGGACGTTGGCGAATATTGAGAGGAACTTGGAGAGTATCAGTTCCTTTTTGCTTAGGCAGGGACTGGGAATGACGCATGATGAGATTGCGGTTTTTATTGCGAATGTTAGGGAAGAGATGAGGAATACGAAAGTACATGCTTATTGGGAGGTGTAAGTGCTATTTCCTTTGTATCGAGGAAGATGCTAACGAGTTTCAGAATCGTGGTTACTGGTCAGAAGCCGGACTAGTGCTATTCCTCCATTCTGCTCTCGATAAAAACAATCTTCTGTCTATTAGGCTGGCGGCTACTTAGTAACACTGGATCTCAGCGTTATGATTAATGGTGTATAGGTAGGCTGACTGCGGAACTGATGGCTTATGCTGTCGCATTTGCCCTGGAACCCGAATGTTCGGAATCTGAGTTCGAAAATGCATTGATTGTTCACGTGCCATCCTTCAAATGTCCTCTATGTGTAAGCATCGCAATTTTAAAACTCAAGTAATCAAACCATACGTTACTTATCAAAAGCCTCTTTCTCGAATAACCATGTTGACAACCCATCGATTCCAATGGTTTCCTTGCACCCAAAGTGTGGCTGGAATACACCGATGTATCCTTCTTCATCGTGATTATAAGCCCATCCATAAGCAGAAAGCATACATGTAGGATACGGCTTTGGGATCTCGCCATCACGGCTGAATGTTTGATATGCCGCATATCTTACAATGTCATCATCTCTACCATTTGTCAATTTCTCGGTGTACTCGAGTGCCAGCGAACCTTCCTTAGATATGGTTGGCCGAACTTTGGTGAACTCGAGGGTTTCCAGTGTGTCCAGTTTGTCGTAGTATCCCCTTGAAATTTTGGCCTTTGCACGGAGAATCACTTCATCCTTACGGATCTCCATGGTGATGCAGGTGCCTTGCTTTCCCCCGATATGGAATGCAACATCTCCGTAGACTAGATCCAGTCCTACGACCTGCCTTGTGCCGTAGTATGAGTCTTCAATGTGATACAAGTTGATCTTGTTAAGCTCTCCGTAGTGGCGATAGGACATGGAGTCAAATGGCTTCATCTGCTCTGTTAAATGACACCATACCCATCCTGGATCATGCCGATGATACTGCACTCGAGCTTTAGGTACGTAACCGGGTAATAACTGTTCCCAAAGCGTTGTTGGTGCACAGATCGCGTCAAGCTCCTCGCCATATACCCAACGAATCACCCGTTCGAGTTCGTTTTGGACTTTTATCTTCTCCTCTTCGGACACGTAGTAGCTGCTCTCGCCTACAACGTGCAGTCTGGTATGTGTGTGTGGATCTTCCACTATGAAGATCCATTCATGGTCGCTTTTTTTCAATATGCCCCAGGCGCCTGTCCATACACAGCGACTTTGCGCTCCTGACCGCACGTGACAATTCACGGTAACCCTCCTCAAGCTGATCGTGATAGTACTGCTTTGAGTAGTTCGTTTTGTCGATTTTGTCGCAAAAGTGCCATCGAGTCCAAAGTGCAGATAGCCTCAGCGTGCCAAAGCGGACGAGGTAGGGAGAGAGTACCATGGCGATTTATTATCCACAAATGATGGTACAATATCTGTGGTTCTGTTCACAAAATCGTGAAGCCCTTGTAGTTTGCCAGTATTCGATAATGCTAGAAAGTCTCGTAGTCTTCTGTGCAAACCATTGAGTAAATTCCTGTTGTACTCCGCGTCTTGTTGTTCATTCTTCTCATCTATAAGAGCTTCTACCATTGGTCGCATGGTCCCCCAATCGCCTTTTTCGCCACCTGGCCAGAATAAATCCAGCAGGCCTGCAAGAAGGCTACCGAAAATAGGCACTTCGCTTACGACTGAGGAGATAACAACTTTGGTCACTTTGTCGACATTGTCCGGGCCGATCGACTCATTGGGGACAAAGATCTTAATCTCCTCGACCATCATGCCGTCGAGGACGTTGTGGGTAGTCTTTTTAGGGAGAGCTTTTTCAAGCCTGTCAGAGAGCAACTTAGAGTGTAAGGAGATTTCAGTAGCTTTATAATCATAAAAGGGGATAGAGGATAATAAGACAAGAACAGATAAACGTGGTTTGAGGGTAATGTGAACCCCGGGATGCGGCGAACCATCTTATACTGTTTCCTGTCCGGTAGACTGTGGGAAGGACTTAGCAGTGCACATTAGGATCAGGATGCTGGATCTACAGGCTTCTGTGGCTGACTGTCCAGACACTTCTAGACCATGTTCTATTTAAGGTTTTTAAAGGTCAGTCATCAAGTCGTACAGTTCTAGACCATGTTAATAATTCCTGAGAATAAGGATAGACAAGACTGAGGTGGCAAATATTGCAGCTGATGCATTGGCCTATAGCCTATGAAGCAATAATATAGACACGATAGTACAGAAGTGCTGATCGGATGATGTGCTGAGTGTTACACAGGTTGGGTCTAGATCTGTCTGTTGTCTTGTGGCTAAGGCTAGCCATTTACTACTGAGTCTAGTTGCTTGAATATGAGCAAGCTGACGTTTAACTACTATACCTCATAGTACCTTATCTATACATTGTTCATCTGGACTTTGCCTTACACGCCTTCTGGTGGTAATAGAGTTCAGTAGCAAAGGTCGAGACCTACCGGAACGTTTGAGGTGGATGTTCATCGTATAAATGTCACGGGACAGAGCCCCTTCTAACTACTTTGGGTGCGCTAGACTTTATGCTAAACCTTACTTTGACACGGATCAGACCATCCTGAACTTACCAAAAACGCCTTTCTCCGCTTCATTGGGTAGGGATAGCCGAGAGGCTTTAGCTCTTGTGATTTGGGTAAAAGACTGTCAGGCCACCCCGCTTCCCAGTATACAGGGAAAACAAATCAGCTACCGGAGCTCGGTTTTCGAAATACATGCCCATCTATCGAGGCTATCCCCAAAGGTTCCTCAAGGAAGAGACCAGAGCGCTCGACAAGTATAGAAGGAGTCAGAATCAGGCGATCCAGACATGTCACCAGAACTCATGCTTCGGGTTCTACACTATGCTGTTCCAAGATGGAGGCAATTTCTTCCTCCCCAACGTTCAAGAGCACAGTCCAGGGCATTCCTTTCGTTTCCATAAGCCTGATTGACATCGAGACCTTTTTGAATAGCTGTACTGAAATTATTTCGAATGCTCCTGGGATCAGGAACGCATACTTGAATGGTTTTTCTCAACGGTCTTTCGGAGGTCTCTTCTAGATTCAAGAAAGAAAATGACTTGAGCTCTGTCTTGTAACCGCAAGTGTCAACGTCGATATACCTGCTTCAACCAGATGTTTTTTCTCATGCTTGTAAAACGTCTTGATGTAAGGCTTGACACAGAAGATAACAGCCCAATGCAGCCCTCCAATACGACCCCTGGTTACCATTTCCTCTACTCCAACATACCTGTTGCATTGAATACCATTCGTTTTCTTCTTTTGTCTTGATCTCCATCATTTGAGTGACCTCATTGTGAACATGATTGTTCCATTCAGTGTGCCGAGGCCTCAAGAGCCACTCTCTTTCCTTGTCGGGCTTCCGAAGGCGACTCCTCAGCATCTAGTACCGTGTTCCTATTGGTCACCCAGTACCTAATTGCGTAGCGAAGGAGGGGGTGGCGGTCTTCGAACAGCCTGGCCGACTCGCGATCACTTACAGGCTCCACCAATTCACCCAGAGAGAGATAGTGTTTCAGAGTAAGATGTATATGTGTCTTAATGTCGGGAAACCACCTTTTTTGTGTCTCCGGCCTCATCAAATAGTCACTTATAGTCTTATGAGCAACTCGGACCTCCGAATTCTGAGGATCAACAACCAACAACTCGCCACATAACGTGTCTATGCCCTGTATAATTTCGTTCTCTTTGTTGTACATTCTGTCTGTAGGTCTAACAGCCAGTGCTTGTTTCAGCTCTCTCGTCGTCATGGGATACTTCGAGAAGACCACCCAGAATAGTGCCTGTACGGCGCTGCAAGGTACATCGCCTTCGGGCTTTCTATAAGATGCAGCCAAGCGCACCAGCCCTTTCTCGTAGGCCTGTGATGCCTCTGCTGGCAAGTTTCGGATGATGTACCAACAATCAGACTCGCTCTCCGCCTTCAGGACCTCATCCATATGCAGCTTAGCCATCAGGAATGTGCCATCGCATTTGCTTCTCAGTTCTGTGATAATACGCTCGGTGATTTGGTGACGATGAAGGAAATGGCTGCTCGATCGCGAAATGCGATCGCCAATGTAAAGATCAATATCATGAGCAGTTGCTCGAAGTACTAGTGTGGGCTCCTCGGCAGCCAATGCCGTTATGCTAGCGTAAGGTCTTGATGTGATCATTAGTCGGCATTGGTTGTTCCGTTTCAGTAGCTCTCGCAGTGTCCCGACTACATCCCCTTGGTATTCAGACGGGACTTCATCAAGTCCATCTAGAATAAAAAGAGTCTTCCCTGCTTGAGAGATTGAGTAGTTCAAAACTTCTTTCTTAAGCTCGGTCTGATTCTTATGTGGTAAGAACGGGCCCTCTTCCACTCGCGATATCCACTTCTTCAGTGTTTCAGGGTCTATTTTGAGACCTCCAATGCAGTGCTCCACTTGACACCAAAGGCTCATAACAATATCCAAATGATCTTTGAGCCCTGGTAAGGTCTGATGATCACAAAAGACACGAGCCACATGATATAACGGGACAACCAGCTTCCTCTCGAAGCGTGCTGCTGATATATTCACTATCGCTATATTAGCCTCGTAACTCTGTCAGCCAGTATGGTAACTAGCTTACGCCATCCCAGTTTTCCCCGATCCCTCTGCAGAGTGTTAGAAGATGTAAGTTAGAGAAGTGGTGGGAAGCCCTACGTATACCAAATACCCAAAGAATTCCACTCACTGAATCGCCCCAGTCTAGGTATTGTTCCTTCTTCCAAATCCACTCAATTGTTCCTTTGGTAATACTCTGCACCCTCGCTGGTGTTTTCATGAGAGAGCCGTTTATATCTGGCGTCAGAAGAGCCACGAGCTTTCGAAGCTTTCCATCTGTCTGGAGTTAGCGGCTTAAATCGATTGAAGTCAAATTGCAACAGAGTAGCCAGTGAATCAAAATGATACACTAGCGAATTCCAGTCCGTTCAAGGGATCCAGAAAGGTATGGCAGGGTTAAAGGTGAGATATATATACTGACCTTCTGCATCCTGCGTTTGGAAGACTTTCCTCACTTGGTCATCTAATTTTTCAATTGCCTCAATATCTTCCCTAGCTTTGTTTCGTCTAGTAGGCCATAGCAGGCGGTTCAATCTCCTCTTAAAGCCGCCCTTTTCTTCTACAAGCCATTTCTGCACGCTGGCCATCCGATCTTCGATTTGGGCATTGATGCTGTCGAATACTCTCTTGTTCTGGTCAGTTAGAGCAGTAGACACACCTATAAATCCACGCAATGTGTCCGCCAGTGTTTGGATCCATTTGCGCAATTCCTCCTTCTCTTTGTTAGCGTTGTAGATAGTCCGTGTCGCATCGACAATTTTTATAGTTGCATCGATAATAGCAAGAACATCGCCCACAGATGTCATGGTTGTCAGTCAGCCGTGGAAGGACGACTTGATGTAGACGAATTTGTTAGGGTGGAGGGGATACGCAGAAATAATTTGCGGGGACCCAGTGCTCTCTTATGACCAGCTAGGATCAGTGACTTCAAGTCTAGACTCAGCCACCAAGCCAAGGTTTGCTTTGGGCACAAATGCATACACTTGCATGATAATGGGTGCGCAGATGTCAAGTCATGGGGACACCTGCTATATTATTTGCTAGGGTGTTACATTGGGATTTTATCGACCGGCAGTCAATTGACTGGAGACAATACGAAGTCACAATCTAGTGATGCAGAACTTTGACCTCAGCCAATGCGCATTCCGAAGTATCAGATCACCCAGCCAGTGCTGACAGTAAGGCTCTTCTTGACACACTACTTTATCCAATCATCCAGTCTGGCATATGGGTTGTTTTTTAACATGCTGAGTACATTCATACACCACAGAGTTAGCGGAAACATTTATGATAAATATTTAATCCTTCAATGTGATCAATTTTAATACTATCTCTTATCTTACAAATGTTCACCGCTGATGAGCGAGGGGAGACCAGCCATTCTAATCGGTGATCCGGTTTATTCCAACACTTAGATCACATCAGGTGTATCCTCAGCCTCCTTCTTCTCAAGAGGCTTGTCCAGTCCAAGTCGCTGGCGAGTGGTGTAGTGAGCGATGGAGCCGTTGGGATCAGCCTCAGTGATGAGCTCCTTGCGGCGAGTGTCAACGAGAAGTCGGATCAGGTCAGGTCGCATGTAGTGACCAGCGAAATCGGCCAGAACCTTGGTCAGGTGGCACTCGTTGAGATCAATGTCAACGAAAAGCAGACCATCAAAGTCCTTCTCAGGCTTGACGACCAAGCTTCCATCAGGTCGGTAAATACGAGCATGGCCGTTGTAAACGGAGGGGTCAGTCTCAGGCTCGACACCCTCGGGGGTGTTAATCTTGAGACCCTCGACGGAGAGACGCTGGAAGGGAGCAAGAGTCCAAGTACCAGTCTCAATAGCGTACTCGGGAGTAACCAAGTCAGAAGCAGGGTCGGCGTAGTTGGTAGCAGGATCAGGGTGAACCTGGCGCTCCTTTCCAGGGTAGATAGGCCAAGCAGCAACGTGAACCTGCTCACCAGCAGAGACGTTAAGAGACTTGAGGAAAGGGTTCATGTTCTCCCAGCAGTTCAGCTGACCGACACGACCGATGTCAGTCTCGCTGACAGACATGAAGGTGTCACCAGAGCCATCGCCGTAGACAAGCTTCTCAACGTGAGTAGGCTTGATCTTGCGACGGTGGTTGATAACATTGCCGTCAGGTCCAATGAGAACCTGGGAGAGGTACAGAGTGGCGTGATCGATCTCTGAGAATCCGAGAGAGACGTAGATCTGGTTCTCCCGAGCGGAGCGTCGGATTCGGCGCATTTCCTCGGAGTCGACGGCCATGGAGTTCTCGCGGTATCGCTTGAGCATGGGGAGGGACTGGAGGTAGGTGACCTTCCACATCCAGTAGGGATAACCGGGGATCCCTGAGATGTTAGTGATTGTAGATGTTAGAGTGAAATATTACTTACAGACTTCAGGGAAGGCGACAAACTTGCAGCCTGCCTGGCCGGCTTCGTTGATGAAGTCGATGGTCTTGCGGACACCGCCCTCGAGGTCGAACCACTGGTGTTGTTAGTAAGTGGGAAGGGAATTGGCTGATGATGGGCGACTTACTCCGGGCTCGGAGGTGACAGCAGCGGCCTTGTACTTGGTGATAGCCATGTTGAGAATTGTTGGAATTGTTTGTTGGAGTTGTTTGGTGGAGTGTTTGTGTTTGTGAGTGATGATGAGAGTGATATCAATGATTTCGTCGAGACAACTCTGGATATTTATACCAAATATCACATTTCACAAAGCACCGACTTTCTTCAACTCACACAGTCCGAACCTCCGAGCTCTCCGATCATATGCATTGATATTCATGATCAATGCACCATACAGCATCATGTTTTCCATCATTTGTCCCCATACTGTAGCATGTATACACCCAATTGCTCTTATCCATCCAATCACGGCGTAGTATCATCAGCTTCCTGCAACTGCCGGTAGTGGATAAGCTCCGGAGCCGTTCAACGTTTAGTCAGGGCGGGTTCACCCGGCGGCGTCGTTGGGAACTAATCGCCTGATTGCCCACATATTGACTTGTGGCATGCAGAGCGGGAGAACGAAGATGCCGCAGCGGCGTCGTGCGGGCCGCAAGTTGATAAGGCGTGCGGCGGTGCGGCAACGCACCAGCCACAACAAATGCGGCGTGCCACACATGCTTGGACCTCTGGACCCTCTTCAAAACTCAGACAACCAATAGCAAAGCTGACAGACATGCTTCTCCAACACATGCGAAGCCGACGACGCAATATCTTGCTCAACCATGGAGTGGATTGAGATATCGCAATATTTTTTCTTCGTCATGCGCGCATATTCCACTTATCTTGATACACCTATCTGGATACTCGTAGCTGCTCCGACAATGCCCGGATCAAGCCTCACTATTGATTGCATGGGTATCAGCCGATGGGAAGCCTTCGTATCCGGATACAGAAAGCGATAATGGAATCAAAATTGTTGAAGATCTACAGAGCATCGGTTTATTGATGAGGTAGTTTGCTGTGAGTCTCTAGGTGACTGCTGCCGTGGGGTTTACAGTTTGTGCTGGTGCAAGTTGAAAATTTCATGATGGAAGTTCATCAACCAGTTGATTTGACAAACGCTGAGTTCAAAAATAGGAAAACAAGGTCAAAAAAGAAAATTGAGATATCAACCTATACCACAAACTAGTGATGCACCATTGAAGACCCATTGCTCGCGATTATCTAGTCCTCGACGTGACTTATGTTGCTTGAGGAACAGGTCGCAGCATCATTACCCTAAAGTGGAAAATTTGGATTGCTTGTTTCAGCCCGTCTCCACTTCCTGCCACGTTTTAGATCGCGAATAAGGTTATCTAATCTCTTACCCGAGACAGCGTCGATCTCCCGGCGCTTGACAAAAAATGACGTCAAGTCTCATCGCGTCCCAAAAAGTCTAAGTCGAGCTTCATCCAATCGCTCGACATTTTCAAAGTTGCAGGCATCGAACTCTATCACTCTCGCTAAAAGTAATACAACCCAGGTAAATAAAAAGGACACATCATAATGTCCCGCCTAAAATTACACAAGAGAAAATCTTTATATCGACCATCACTAACACCAACAATACCACCAGCGACAACAGCACCGACACCATGGTATCCCACGCTTTGCTCGTCATCGAGCCTATCATCTATGGCGTACTGCTCCTCCCAATCGGCTATCTCATCAAACTTCATGGCAAACCAGGCTTTCTCTGGTCGCTGTACCTCACCCTGTTCTGCCTCCTCCACATCACCGGCGGTATCATGCTTCTTTGCGACAGCAAACATGCCATGACAATCTTGAACGTCTGCGTTGGTGTGCTAATCCTTGCAACATCTGCTATTTGGTTTGAATTGTGAGTAGACCGGAAATAAGTTCCAGTCTGGAATGCTGACATTTGGTAGGAATCACTATTGGGAGACGAACAAGGCGATTGAAAAGATCAAGGTTTTAATCATCCACATCTTGGTCATCGTGGGCGAACTACTGTTGATCATGGGTGCTGTTACCGATCCAGTTGTCGCAAAAGCCGCCGTGCAAATCAAGATCGGCGTCGGCTTGGGATGCTTGGCAGTAGCTGCCAAGCTCATGGTCATCCAAGCCATCGTGGCCATCGTGGAAAAGGCCAACTCCTGGAAAGATGACAAGAGCAGAGTTAGTCTCGAAGAATACTCCAATAAACACCGACTAACATTTGCCCAGCTCCTTTTCGCAACGACATTCGGCTCCGTTTGCCTCTGTGTCCGCATTATCTACACGATGTGCGTCATGACGAGGATGTTGCCTCTACTATCACGATGCGCATCAACCGTGCAGGGCGTGTACTTTGTGCTGCTCCCCGAGGCCCTTACGGCAATTGTCTACTTGGCTGTTGGGCTGTGGACGCGAAACATTGGCGAGTCGAAGGAAGAAGAATCCGAATCGGAAGAAGACAACCCTGACTTGAATGACCAGGCACCCCCACCGACACCGCCGACGCCGCCGACGCCGCCCCCGCAGCCTAATCTCGAGCAGCTGGCGTGGGGCTTCGTGGACCTGGGACCTAACGCACCAAGACCAAGACCTGGTGTGGCGGAATTGGAAGCGGAGGCGGTGCAGCCAAGACAGGACACTATGGGAACGGGCGCCAGGCAGCCAGAAGCCTACGAGATGGACGAAATTGACCCTTATGAAGCCTGGCAGAATATCGAGTTGGCGAGTTAGTTGTGTGTCTCAACAAAAATTTACAATTGGCTATAAGCTTGGAGAGTTCAAGATCGCCCCGCAACAGAGACCAGAAGACAGGTGCCAATCCTTTCTAGTGTATTACGTCAAGAAATTTGAATTTATCATAAACATCACATGTCCATCTTGAGAACCTTCTAGAAGTGCACATAGGGCTGGACAACCCGCGAGAACCCTGAGGGGGAAATAGCTTTACAGTTCCAAAGCTGGGTCGGAACAACACCTGCCAACACACTGGCAGTTAGTTGCCTTGGTTCCTGACGGTAAACACGAGTGAAAAGCAGCTGTGTCAAAGCCGTGTCTGATTGGAGATCAATAATCCATGTACTATTGACATCAAGCAGTACCTACGCGGTAGAGGTCAGCAGTATACTGATCGGTTATTCAATGACAGCATGCCGTACCCAAAACGTTCAACAAGACCTGGTGAAACTGCATTGGTGATGCGGATGTTGGGAGGTGGAATGCCCGCCTGAGGGTGGGTGGGGAGCTCTCATGGGTCACGGGGTAGAAGGTTCAAGCGACGCTCATCTGATGGGTCCAATAGGCCAACCGCAGCCAGGAGGTTCAGGTATATAAGTTTTAACTTCCCTATCCCTTCCGTAGATAGCGTAGGTAACTCTATAGTGTGTCGCAGTGGTTAAAAATTGCAGGCGTACGAGTGGAGTTCCACAGCTGGGGTCTGGGGTTCGAACGGACGCTGGGATCTACAAACGTGGTCCATAGCCCATAGTCCATAGCCTACAGTCCATAGTCGGTAGTCAGTAGTCTGTCTAGTCCATAGGTGACTAGCTGCGTCTGTGGCTGTAATTGTAACTGACTATTACTATGCTAATGACTGTGTGAGTAATCGTGAACGTAATTGTATTTTTGTTTGCCTTGGTTTTGCATTGCATAGTAAAACTTAATAAATTCTCCTCAACCTTGGTTACCATAACTATTTAGTTTCTTATTTTCCTTTTGATACTTATTTACCGGTTTATCGCAGCTTGAAGTCTACTAATAAACCCGGTTCTGACACCTCCTGATTGAACCTATCTACTGTATGGAGCTTGTTTGTCTTCAGCTCCATCTTAAAATAGTACAACACATGTGCGAGGGCGATGGTAATCTCTGCGTATGCAACACTTTATACGTTAGCCTTCAATATTTTTCCACGGACTGAGTGCTAAATACTTGATTCCAATACACTGGCGAGCGCCTTTGCTGAAAGCACATATATGTGTCTCAAGTTCCTTTGCGTTCGGACCAAGCCAACGGGCTGGGTTGAAAGATTTAGCATCCGGACCCCAAATCTGGGGATCGGTGTGCATCGTATACGCCGACATTCCGACAAGTGTCTACCTGTGTTAATATGGACTCGTGGAAACAGGATCGGAATAGAACCTACACCTGGAGGTACCACCTTGCCGTCTACAACAAACGGTTGCGCTCGCCTGGGTACAACACGAGGGAGCATGCCAGGTACCGCCATTCCGACTCGGAGAGCTTCGTTAACACAGGCGCGCTAGAGATGTGTCAGCAGTAAGATTCTTTTGCCACCAATAGAAGACCGACAGCGCCTACCAAATATTTGATCTTCTCAAGTTGGGCAAGCGATGGGATGGCTTGAGGCTTTCCAAATACTTCGTCCAAAGATTCTACCAACGTTTTCTCGACCTCAGGTATGCGCAGAATATGGTACAGCGCAACGGTGAGCGTGAACGCAGTCGTGTCAGAGCCAGCTATAAAGGTATTGATGGCCTCGGCCTTTTGCGCATCAGCAGGCAATGACAGGAGGTTGTCAAAAATGACAGGGAAACGGGATTGGGTCTTCCGGCGAGTGTAGTTATCATACGAGCCCAATATTATTCCAATCATCTTAGCAGTCTCTTTGACTACTGGGTCGAAAATGGCACCGACGGAGAGAGGCAAGAATTTCCCGATGAGCCTTTGTGCGGTGCTGTAGTACCTGGTGTAAGGTAATGCCGAAGCAAAGGCAAAAGCTTCAAGATACTCGGATTCAAAAGCGTTCGGATGCTCGTTGATCAGGTTGATACAAGTTCCAAACGAAAACTCAGAGATGATGTCAACTGTCATGCATCTGGGTCGGGATTAATGTCAGCACTTCCTATTAACGGAGTGGATGGTTTTACCTAAATGCAGGCCAGACATTGATTGGGCCAGCTTGAGAGATACGTCTGATCTTCGATTTGGTCTCTTCAACTTTTTCTAAAATGAGTGGTTCCAACTTATTCACTCCTGATCTGGAGAAGAGAGGGTTGAGCAACTTGCGCCTCTCTTTGTGCAACCGGGCATCCGTCTCACTAAAGGTTGTGTGGTGAGACGGAAAGGTATCATAGAAAGCTTGCTCCTTTGGGAAAGGATTGACCTGACTATAGATAACCTTGTACAAACTCGAATCTGAGATATGGAGGTGGTTCGGTCCGATTCGTAACGCCCTTGTGCCTGGTTATCCATCAGTCAGCAATCGCGGTTTTGGAGCAATACTGATGAGCTTGTACCGAACTCTCTGTGAAGCTTTTCGTATTCCTTCTCGGGAAAACCCGTCTTGAACATCTTTGCCTCCCATCGGCGGCTGATGGCGGCAGATTGGGGTCCTGGGAACTTTGACAATGGATGGAAGTGCAGCAAGTACACGGTCCGAAGCATCTGAAATGCTACAACAGCGACGACAGCGCTGGCAAGGTACGCAAACGGCGAATACTCCGTGATCATTGAAAAGAGCGCCATACTGAAAGTACATGGCAATGAATAGAATGACCCTTGATGTTGTGGTATACTGCTTGATTCTTATTATTTTATGTAGGCTAACACGACGCGGTTCCACGATCAACTTAGACCCAATGATAATGTTGTGGGGAACGGCCGAGACATTCGGGCTATCCCCGCCTCCATCCTTCCAGACTTAAACCCCAGTCCCTAGACTCTTTACACCGCTCGCCATTGGATCGGAATGTTATTTTAAAAAGAGATGCCGCTTACTAATACCGAAACAGTTAATTCGCCTCCATCGGGCCCACTTGCCTAGCACCCGAGACCCCGAGCAAGGTTCTTAGTTAATACGTATTACGTTGAGAAAGATCCGGGCATCAATGCAACCAAGTCGCTTTTTTCACCATATTTCTCCGTAGACACACATTTTTCACCCTTTACCATATCCTTCAGCATGCAATCAAGTGCCTCGCCAGTTGCTGACTACTGCATTGCCGATCATCGGAGCGCTGTCGACGGTGTCAGTGATGGCAGTGGCCCCCGATCCGCCTCCTCCCCCTCCCCCTCTTCGTCCGTATCGTTAACGTGCCCCGAGTGTGGACAGACCTTCCGTCGGCGCGAGCATCTAAGTCGACATCGGGATCGACACTCCGGCCGTCGCTCTTACACATGCAGTGTCTGCAAGACAGCCTTCTCTCGGAGGTATACATACTCTCTGCCTTGGACATCCTGTTTACAACGAGCTGTCTCGTGTAACGTTAGTGGCTGACGTTGGAGCAACAAAGGGACACTTTGAAACGGCATATCGGCACACATGGCACTGCAGCCCTGGCTGCATGGACGCAAAACAATCCTCGATTTTCACGAGATCTACAATATCGTGCGTGCGAAGCCTGCGCCAGAGCTAAGCAACGCTGCGATGGACGCAGGCCGGCACCTTGCACCAAGTGTACAAACAAAGGTCGTCGCTGCTTATACCAACCAAATCCTGGCAATGACGACAATGGCAACGAAGAGCCTGTCCCCATGGCACAGCCTGCAGCCGATGATGGTGTATCCGCTACCCTCTCTTCGACTTCTCAGCTCTTCCAGCCTTTGACTCCGACGTCTTCTGTTCCCATCCAACCTGCGTTCCAATCAGACCTTACGTTGGATTCCCTCTTGGCCTCTGCTCAATCCACGTTCCCGTTCTCGTCAGTGCCGTCTCTTGAAGTTGGGACATTGACTGACTTCTGGTTCGGACACGCCGCTTTGGCTGCCGCTGACCAACCTGCGGATGACCAGAGTGTCCGGAATAGCTTCGGTGCAGAAGCAACACATATAGAAACCGCGGAGGCCATTATTGGACCGGGCAGTCTGACTGCGGAAGAAGAAGACATCCTGATCGCGGAGAACATTCCTCACGTACCTCCACTGACCGCCGAGACGCGAGCATACATAATCCAAGCCGTCCAATCCAGACTGCCGCAGCATGAGGCCCAAGAGCTTAACGCCAACTTCCCCTCTCTGCAGCATCTTGATACATACATGCAATTGTATTTCGAGCACTTTCATCCCCGAATGCCTTTGTTGCATGTTCCGACATTCCAGGCGTCACCCGAGGCGTGGCAGCTGGTTCTCAGTGTGGTGTGTCTTGGCAGTCGGTACTCCCTAACACACCAGCATCATGACCATGTTACACTCCTGCAGCGACTTGCCCAGTATATGCTAAAAAGAGATGTAATGCACATCCTGGAACTACTTCACCTTATGTCATATCTAATACATGGCAGATTCGAGAACTATCGAGCGTTAACGTCTTGACCTGCGCGCAATCGCACTTGTTGTTCCTGCAAAGCCTTTGTCTCTCGGGCGAGTGGAGCATTACAGTCGAGGCGCAGTCTTATCGGAATATCCTCCTTACCCTTTGTCGCCTGTTGCTGTCTCGAGAGGGCACCTTGATGCACACTCCTACCTCAACTGAAGACATGAACCACGCATGGTTCCGGTGGATACAAGCCGAAGCCAAACGGCGGATCGTCAACTTTACTTATAGTAAGTTATCCTTACTCAAACCACACTGGGCTCTCAGCTTACGCTAGGAGTTTCTGAGTGTGTCTACGCAACGTTCTTTATGCTTCCTCCTCTTCTCTCACCTGCTGAGCTGCAAATACTGGTACCCACCCCTGATCTATACTGGTCATCGAGTTGCGAGCAGTGGCACCTTCTCCCGCCGCCACAGCCTTCATCAACTCTTTGTACTCTACTTGCACGCGTTGGTCTAGGCGATGTTGCGCCGGCGAGTCTGGAGCAGCTGACCAAGTCTGCAGTATTGTTCGCGGCCTTATTGCAGCAAACTGCCGAGAGCGACTTTTTGCGAGCTATGGGACTTGACTCCATTGGCACTACTGCTAATCAACCGAGTCCAGCTATGGGCATGGTGACAACGCTCGCTCAAAAAGCCTTCGGAGCTTTGTCACAAGTAGGATGCTCTCAGGTGTTGCGCGAAGCGGGTGCTGGCGCGAGCTCGAACGACTTTGCTTTCCTCTCTCGAGTTCTTGCCATTCTATCACTTACGCCATTATCGCTACTATTCTCCTATAATAGATGGAAGACCACAGACCTGGGCCAAAGCAACGCCAGGTCCGAACTTTTAAACACTATATCACGGAACGTCAGCAGAGCAAGGCACTGCTTGTACTACGCAGCGCAGGTCTTTCAACACTTTCGCACCACTAGACCAGCAACACTACTTGACATTATGGGTCTCTTAATCTGCGTGCTCTATATGGTGCTGTACGTGGATACTATCGAGCAGCAAGATCCCAGTTTCGCCGATCACGTGAAAACGTCTAGCATGGAGATCATCCGACTCGACCAAGTCGTTGATGTAAATATTTTAAACGACTGGTTACATGTAAGAAATCATAAAAGGCCTCATGTTGCCTTGGTCGGCTTCCTACACAAAAGTGGTAGCAAACTGCGTTTATATAAAGAAGGGTCGAGGATCATGGCAAGCGGGTCCCCTATCTCGAGGATGGCTAAGGTAATATCAAATATTCTCGAGTCGCAAGCTAAGGGTTATCCTTTGACCGACACGACGGTTAGAGCGCCATGAGAAGCTGGTTTAGAATGTGTTGGTACCTCTTTGTATCGCTCGGTTAACAACTTAATTATTATAGATTGCACTCTTGACTTTCCCTTAAAGGACGACCCCCACTCCCTCCAAGTAGTGACTACTTTATTGTTGCCAACGCCAGGCGCCTAAAGATCGCACACGCCGCCGTTTTCAGATCAAGGTCGCAACAGGGAGAGCTTGTTCAATCGCAAAGGTGCGCTTCTAAGTGGTAGAGTAAATGTTAAAAGTCCATTGCTACGCTCCGTTGACAACATCCGTCGTCATTGTCAGTGCATTGCCTTGATAACTAGATATAAACCCCTCGCCCGCACTACTTATTTTGCGACACATAGTCTAGATTTTGCTCGACCTTCCAGCCAAAGATCTTCAAGCCTGAACAAAACCATGCCACCACCCTCATGGCTATTGCGACAAAGACTAAAAACATCCTGCCTGATAGCTTCTTCGAGTCCAGCGAGGTTACGACCACACTGGACTTCACCATGTTGAATGTACGCGTGTACATCTCTTCATCGAACGTGCGTACTAAAGCAGCAAGCTCGCCATCAGACGACTTGCCCTGCTTGAAAGTGGTTTGGTGAAAAAGTTGGACAAGATTGCTAGCATCAGTCAGTGCCTGGTTTGCACCCATGCCTCGACTCGGCGGCATGGGATGCATAGCATCACCGAGGAGGATAACTCTCGAATTTTTGTCATCACCGTTTCTCCAATCCTTGTCCGGCTTGAAAGAGCTGGTTAGAGGGCCCGTCCGAATAAACTCAGTGGCCGATTGGATGATGTGCACCAAGGGTTCGCCGTAGCCCAGGTCGTTTCGTACGCAATTTACAAGGTGAGGAATTATCTTCTGAGAATCTGAGCCGGACTTCGCGAGCAATTCTTCTCCAATTGCTCTGGGTATAATGATCGACCAGAATAAGAGGGTTGACGATTCTTCGCCGGTACTGAGTTCTTTCTTTTCGTCGTTGTAAATCGATACATATCCAAAAGCATGCTTGCCGCCCAAGAATAACGCTGGGCCGTCTTTGACAAGCGACTCGGGTAGTTCATCGAGGACAGATTGTGAAATACGACCACGAGATTGAACCATAAACTGGCTCTGTGACTTGATCTTGTTATTAATGCCGACCTGCCGATTAACCTGGCTGTTGCTGCCGTCTGCTGCGATGAGAATATCGGCATCCTGTGGATCCTGGCCATCAAAATGCAACCGGACACCGCGTCCCTTATCTGACAGAAGTTCAAAGCGCTTCAAGGTGTGATTAAAGTGAACTCGCTTTTGGACGAGCATTGGCTGCAGGAAAGCACGGCGTAGCCCGAGTCTGGCCAAGGCCCGACTCTTGGGATACCAATTGTACTGGTCTAAGCGTATGAGAGCCCTGAAAGTAACAGGATCAACAAGCGTAGGCGCTGTCTCCTGATCCTCAGACCAGACGTCGCGGATGGAGGTCCAAACTTCAGCGTCGCACACTGTTTTCAGAGCATTCAGGCCACTGGCGCTGACGCGGAGCTGATACCCGCCACGCTCTGACTGGAATGCAACTGTGTCTCGTTCGAATATCTGAACATCAAATCTGCCAGCGGGGTCTTTCAGCAAGCCGTTGCCGACTGCAAGTCCAGAGAGGCCTGCGCCAATAATGGCGACTCGAATTTTGCCGTGGTTCTCGTCGTGAGGAAAGAATTTAGACGTGGCCATGGTGGTGGATGACCTATTAGCTCAAAACAATATGGAATAGTCATCCGCGATGGTTCAGTTATCCAACGTATCACTTATGTCCAAAGGCCCCTATTATGGATGGACGCTCGACTGTATGGCTCCAGTTCGACGGGACGGCACACACCTCATCGGACTACCCCGCAATGTGGGGTATTCCGTATGGGGAGGTGTTCCGTATATGTATCCCTCTACGGATACGGAGTTTAAAACAAGTCCGTCCAGCGGTGTGGGGTTGCGGAGGTCTCCGAGCTTCGTCTCCACTAGCCTGGCAATATGAAGGGATCTACGTAGTAGATATTTCACATTTCAATTCAGAAAAGTGAACCTCAATCTGAACTTCTGCACAGCACAGCACAGCTTTACTTCTTCTTCCATTGGCAACAGGAAAAAACTTCAATATGGACGCAACAATTGAGTGGTTTGGTAAGTTACCATGACACCCTGTATCTGTAGATTCCCAACAAAGCTTCGCAAGGCTAATGAAGCAACTAGGTTGGACCACCTTTCGCGTAAAGGTCAACGGTCTCGTCATCTTCTTGGACACATGGCTAGAGCGACCGGATGCCATGCCCAAATTATTGGCTATCGACGATGTAACTGAAGCGGATTACATTTTCATCTCCCACGCACATTTTGACCAGTAAGTGTCACGCAAGCATCTACAATGTCGCCTGTTATGCAGAGTCAGCTGACTAGGTATCTTTCACAAAGTCTCCCCGGAGCCGATAGGTTGGCAATCAGAACGGGGGCGCACGTCATCGCCAACGGTGAAGCTATCAATGTCCTCCGGTCAGCTGGGGTCCCGGAAGACCAGTTGATACCGGTGGCCGGTGGCGAGCGAATACCTCTTTTCACTTCCAATTGTCGTCAAGCCGCAGCTCGTGGTGAAGTTGACGTCGTCCATGGGCCACCAGGCGCTCCTGTGCGTCCAGATCCTAAATTGGCAGCGGCTTCCGTCCATGTCTGGCCTTCATTACACTGTCTATTGCCTGGTAGCTCTCCTGCTGACTTGCCAGACATCATGGACACAGGCAAGGAGTATATTGGAGGAGCAAGCCAGTACGCTTGCACACTGGATATCACATTCATGATGAGACATGGCCTCCTTAAAATGGCTGACCATATGCCTCGTGACGCTATGGACCCAGGCATGCGCTCTTTCGTCGACTGGATGAACAGCTCGGCGAGTGAATGTATGTCTCCTTTTGACGGAGGGCAGCTGATGTATAACTTTCTGTTCGGAGAGGGCAAAACCGTGCTGTGGAACGGGCATCTTGGTATGTACGATGGAATACTGAAGGTAGTGCAGCCACAGCCAGATATACTAATTCAGGGAATTGCTGGGCGGGGGAACCTGAACGGTAGACCATTTGATGGATCGGCAGCGCAGTTTGTGGTGCAAATTTCGAAACTTCTGGGAGAGCCGAAGAAGGTGATCTGGTGTATGCACGATGATCAGCCGATCCCGCCGCGGAAGTTAGAACTAGGACCAGCTACAGAAGCGATCGAAAAGGAAACTAGTTCTATGGTAACCAAACTAGACCTAGGTATTGTAGATAGGCTCTTTTAGTATAGTATTGTTTTTACTAATAATATCTATAAATCTCTTTAAACGGAACATTTTAAGATAAACTGTTCTTTAGTCCTATAACTAATAGTTATTTGGTTTTAAGTTAAATATTAATAAGTTAAGCATACATTTTATACTTTGTATAAATATAAGTTAAGAAGTATATAAAGGTTATCTTTATTGGAATTATATATTAATTACAT